>JACAXG010000278.1:171229-250315 GCA_018881555.1 Amblyornis subalaris | reverse complement strand
GAGGATCGGGGGTTCCATAGGGATGTAGGGAAGTGGGAGGGGCTGGGCACAGAGGGATTGGGGAGATCCCGGGGAGGCTGGGGAGGAGTGGGGAGCACGGGGGGTTTCGGGGGGGGGGGGCAGTGGTGGCAGCATCTCATCCCGGAGCACCCCATTCCCAACTTTGGGAAGGGGTGCCCCCCCCCCTTCCCAGCCAGGCCCGGTGCCCTTGGCCGTGTCCCGCTGACTGCCGTCTATCCCAAAAATAGCCAGGACACCCAGGCCTGTGCCGGAGGGGGGGGAACGGGACTGTGGGGCCTCTGCCCTCCCCTCCCAGTCGGGGGACCCCAAAACCAGCAGAGGGACCCCAAAAMCAGCAGGGTGCCCCCTTCCCCAGCCCCCCCATCTCTCCCTCTCCACACAGATCCCAGGATCCAGGATGTGGAGTGCCATGGTGCACCGGGCCCTGCTGGCCCTGCTGCTGTGCATCCCATTCCTCATGGGATCGGCGGGGGATGGAGCCAAGGATGGTCCGGAGGGATTCCGGGGACACGCTGCCATCTCCGATGACCTCCTGCTCCGGCTGGGACGAGCCACCTGGGACACCCTGGAAAACTGGGTGGGACCCCAGCCCCTGCGGATGGTGGCGGAGGTGGGATCCTGATTCCCAAACCTTCCCTGGAGTTCCTCGTGCAGGTACACGAGGGGGTCTACTCCCACTTTTCCCACTCCCCTATCCCCATTTTTCCCCTCAGAGCCTCTCCACCACCCTCTGGATCGTTTCCTCCGGGATCTCGGTGGCCCTGACCACGCTCTGTGGGATCCTGGGGGATCTCCTGGCCGCTTCCAGCATCAGCGGTGAGTGGGATTCGCCCCGTGGGACGGCTCCGGCCCCCATTCCCAGTGCCACCGCTGACTCCCGGCTCCCATTCCCAGGCCACCAGCTGGTCCGAGCGGCGGCGCTGGGTCCCGGAGAAGTCCAGAGGGTGCTCCTGTGGGCCGTGGCCGCCCTGCTGGGATCCTGGGTGCTGTCCCGGCTCTGGGGGCTGCTGATCCCGCTGCTCCGCGGGGTGAAGCTTTTCCTTTTCCTCGGAGCCTTCCTGCACGTGGCCGCTTCCCAGGAGAGCCCCACGGCGCAGGCGGGAATGCTGCTGGGGCTGTGGGTGCTCTACGCCCTCCTGGGCAGCCTGGTGGCATCCCCGGATCCCAGCGCCCGGCTGGATGCGGCCGTGCGGAGCCTGGAATGGAAAGTGGAGGAGCTGCGGCGGCGCCAGAAGTTCGGGGGGCCCCGGAACCGGGAGGATTGAGCCCTTCCCAAAGCTCCCCCAAAGCTTGGCTCCGTTATCCCAAGCATCCCAAGCATGTATCGCCCCCCGCTCCGCTGAGCCCCCCGCGCCCCCTCCTCTGCTTCCCGGTTCTCCCAGGGGTCCTGGGAGCCTCSCATCCCTCTGGGAGCACCCCAAAATCAGGGGCTGTGCCTTGCCACACGTGCCACAAGTGCCTTCACCCCAAAAGCCCCCACGAGCCCCAAATCCAGGAGAAGAGCTCCCACGTTCCCTGCTCGCCAGGGATGTTGTGCGGATCCAGCCGGCTCGGGGTGCAGAGGGGATCCCATTCCCCATCCCGGGGGCTCTGCTCGTTTTGGGGTCCCCCCACTGTCAGGTTTTGGGATTTAAGCTGCTTTTTCAACGGTTTTGATAATGTGGTTTGGAATAAAGACGGGTTTATCCCGCCTGGCTCTGCTGCTTTCCCATGGGAAGGGGGTCAGGCTTGGAGCTGGGAGCCCCTGGGGGGTSCCCGGCCCCTCCAGCCCACTTGGGTTGGGAAGGGAGGAGGAGGAAGAAGAGGAGGAAGGTGGTTTATCCATGCCAGGATCCCGCCGCCCTCCAGCTGTTCCTGCTATGCTTCCCGCTTGCTCYCTGCCCCCAGCCATGGATGTCCTTGTCCTTCCTGCGTCCCCAGTGTCCCTGGTCGTGGTGGAACAGGGAAGGACGGAAGGCAGCTGGAGGGGAAAATTCCCACCCTCCCGTTCTTCTCTGGAGGTCTCCACATGGCCTGGGGTGTCCAGTGCTGGGTGGGGACAGGAATGGGATGAGGAACGGGGATAGGGATGGGGACGAGGAAGAGGATGGGGAGCAGGGATGGGGTTGGGGAGTGGGATGAGAATGGGGCTGGGGAGCAGGGATGGGGCTGTGGAGTTGGGTGAGGATGAGGAGCGGAGTGGGGATGAGGACGGGCTGAGGAGCAGGATGGGGAGCAGGGAGGAGGATGGGGCTGGGAATGGGGTGAGGGTGAGGATGGGGCTGCGAAGCAGGGTGGGGAGCAGGGATGAGGARSGAGGKGAGGATGGGGCTGGTAAGCAGGGCTGGGAATGGGGGAGCGGTATGAGGACGAGGATGGGAAGCAGGGCTGGGAATGGGCAGTGGGATGGGATGTGGATCGGGCTGTGGAGCAGGAGCCGGAGCGCTTTAGGACCCGGCGGGACGAGGCGGCGCCGGTGCCGGTCCCGCCCCGGCCCCATTGTCTGGCCGCGGGGGCGGAGGGACGGGAGGCACCGGCGGAGCGACGGGAGGCACCGGCGGCACCGGCACCGGCGGACGGACCGAGCCCCCCGGCCATGGCCCCGGCGCCCCGGCTGGCGCTGCTGGCCGCCGCCCTGCTCTGCGCCCCSGGTGAGTGGGATCGGCGCCGGGACTGGCACCGGGAACGGCACCTGGGACCGGGAACGGCACCGGCATCGCGCACCGGCACCGACCCCGCTCCGCTCACCCCCCGCGCCGTCCCGCCGGGATCCGCTCCCGCCTAGTCCCGCGATCCGGGGCGATTCTCCCCTTCCCCGCCTTCGGGATCCCTCCATTCCGCCGGRATCTGCTCCCGCCGGGATCCTGGGAGCCGGGGCGATCTGATCCCCCACCTCCTCCTTCCGCGCGTTTCCCGGGATCCGYGCCCCCTCCGCCGCCTGGGATCCCGATGGGGGGGAACGTGGGATCCGCTGGGATCTCGAGGCGGGAATCTCCTCACAATCCCCACGGGAACCCGCCGCCCGAAGGAGTCCCCTTCCCCCCGGGATCCCGGGATCTGCCTCGCCTCTCCCCCCMCACACCAGATCCCCTAGGTGGGATCAATTCCCGGCCGTGGGGAAGCCCTGCCCGGGCATCCAGGTGGGATCTGCTCCCTGTGTAAAGAGATCCCTGTGATCTGGGCACCACGAGCCTGGATCCCACCCTGTGGGACGCGGTTCCATCCCTCTCCCCACCGGGGAACGCATTCCCACAGGGAACAGCCGGGGCTGCGGGAACCGAGCGGCCCCCCCAGTGCTGACCCCCCCAAGCTGACGCTGGGATGGGGCAGCCCTGGAATGGGCTGGCCTTGGGATGGGATAACCCTGGAASGGGGTGGCCTTGGAATGGATAACGCTGGGATAGGGTGGCCCTGGGATAGGGTGACCCTGTGTGGTGCCACAAAKGTGGGCACAGAGACCCCCACTCGCCACTCCAGTGCGCCCCATTCCCGCCGTGTCCCTGCGGGATGTGACACATCCTTGTCCTTGCAGTGAGGGGTGACGGGGACCCCCYGGATCCCGTGTTCCTGCCGGCGGAGCTGGAGGTCCTCGGGGTTCCCGAATCCTACCGGCTGCAGCGGGTGGACCAGGATGTGCCCCCCAACTCTTCYCTGCACACCCGCTCCGAGACATTCCTGCTGCTCCGCGCCGGATCCCGGCCCCTGGTCCAGGCCACCTACGCGCCCTTCAGCACCCGCCAGGTAACCGGGACCCTCGGTGTCCCCTGGGCCACCCYGGGGTGTCCCGGTTCCTGCCACCATCCCGCTGTCCTTGCAGGAGGTGCCCATGGAGAGCCCCCCCGGCTCGGCAGCCTGGGCCATCCGCGCCGTTTCCCTGGAGAGCTCCGTCTCCCCTGCCGAGCCTGTGGCCCGCGTCCTCTTCCACCTGCAGGGGCCCGACTGGATGCCTGGGAAGCGGGATCACCCCGGGGTCCAGGACCACACTGGGGTCCAGGATCATTCCAGGGACTGGGATCACCCCGGGCTCTGGGATCACCTTGGGGGTCAGGATCATCCCAGAGACCAGGATCATCCCATGGAGCAGGACCACCCTGGGCAGCGAGACCACCCTGTGGTCCACGATCACTCCAGGAATCGGGATCACCCTAGGGATCACGGCCACCCCGGGAACCAGGACCACCCTGAGCAGCGGGACCACCATGGAGTCTGGGATTACCCCAAGGACCAGCATCACCCCAAAGACCGGCATCACCCTGGGGCCCACGCTCACCCCAAGAACTGGGACCACCCCAAGGAGCGGGACCACCCTGAGCAGCAGGACCACCCTGGGAACTGGGATCCCTCAAAGGATTGGGATCACCCCAGAGCTCGGGATCTCCCCTGCGTCACCCTGCACGCCCACCACCGCGGGCGGGTGGCCCGGGGGACGTGTCACCTGCAGGTCAGTGCCACCCTGGGGCCTCCCGGGGACCCCCCAGCTCCCTCCACCCTAATCCCGGGATCCCCTCTCCCCTCCAGGCCCCGCTGGGCGTGTGCGTGGTGGAGCTGGAGATCCCTCCGCGCTGGTTCTCCCCGGGATCCCTCCATTCCCACCGGAGCCGCCGGCGGGATTCCGACCCCTCGGAGCCGCCGGAGCCTCCGGAACCGGTCGAGCTGCGCTACGGCGCGGGGGAGTGCGGGGGCCGGGAGCGGGAGGCTCCCGGCTTCCTGGGAACGCTGGAGCTGCGGGCGGGAGAGCCGGAGCGGCGGCAGGAGGTGCGGCTGGACGAGAAGGTGCTGCTGCGCGTCCCCAACGTCCCCCTGCGGCCCGGGCAGCGCTTCACGGCCACCATCGCCCTGCGCCACAACTTCACCGCCGACAGCCTGACCCTGCGGTGAGGGCGGGGACGGCGGGGACGGCGGGACGGGGCGGGACACCGCGGGACACCGTGGGACGGCGCGACGCCGTGTGACACTGTGTGACACCGTGTGAAAGTGTGTGACTGTGAGTGACACTGTGTGACAGCGAGTGACACCGCGTGACTGTGAGTGACACTGTGTGACATTATGTGACACCGTGTGACAAAACTTGGCACCGTGTGACACTGAGTGACACTGCGGGACTTCATCTGACGCTGTGTAACGCCATCTGACAGCATCAGACGCTGTGTGAGACCGCTGGACACGGTGTGACATTTTGGGATGTGGTGTGACACTGTGGGACGCCACCGGACACYGTGTGGCATTGCGTGACACCGTGTGACCCCGCAGGATCAAGGCCAAGAAGGGCCTGCAGGTGGTCTCCGCCCGCCCCGGAATTCCCAGCGCCTGGAGCGCRCACCTGGAGCGTTCCCGCGGTCCCAAGCACTCCACGGCCGTGGTGATGTGCCGGCGGATCGGGGACGTCCCCGACGGCTCCAGGTAGGGAACGTCCCGGCACCCGCTCCATCCCAGCGCGGAATTGTTCCGCGCTGATCCCGCCGCGGTGCCGCAGGGTGTCCGGCTCGGCCGCGTTCCTGCACCTGGATCTGGCGGTGGAAAACGGGACGGGGGGGCTGGCACCGGCGCGGCCCCTCACGTGGCAGGTGGAGTATCCCGGCCAGGATCCCGAGGCGCAGAAGGACAAACTGGTGTGGGAAATCCAGGTGTCGGAGAGGGATGTCCGCGCCCTCGTCCCGCTGGTGCAGGTGGGTGCCCCCATCCCAGCCTTCCATCCTGTGGGAAGCGCTYGCTCATCCTGCTGTGCTTCCAGGAGCTGGAGATCCTGAACACGGCGCCGCTGACCGGGATCCCCCGCGTTATCCCGGTGAAACTGGTGGCTGTGGAAGCGGGGGGCGGCGTGTCCGAGCTCACCGATCCCGTGGGATGCGAGTCGGCCGACAAGCAGGTGCTGCAGGTGAGTCCCGCTGTCCCCGCGTTGTCTCGCCTCACCTGGGAGATTCCCATGGAATTCCACGTGTCCTTCCAGGTGTCGGATTCGTGCGACCTGGTGTTCGTGGGGGGCAAGGAGAGCCGGGGGGCGCGGGGGGCCCGTGTGGATTTCTGGGCGCGCCGGATGCGGACGGAGCTGAGCTTCACCGTCTGGGCTCCGCTGCTCCCGCTCCGTGTCCAGCTGGGAGATCCCGTCCTGGAGCAGCTCCGTGGCTGGAGGCTGCCCGGAGGGCCCGACAGGTGAGTCCTGCGGAATGGGATGGTGGGAAAAGGGGGAGCTGGGAGTGAGGCCGAGACCTGACGCGTGGGGATGCATCGCTGAGCCCCCACGCACTGCTGTGTCCCAGCGTTCCTGTCATCCTGTCCTGGGATCCCTATCATCCTGTCCCTGGACCCCTGTCACCCCATCCTGAGCCTCCTGCCGCCCTGTCCCGCAATCCCTGTGACCCTGTCCCCCATCCCCAGTGCCCCGTCAGAGTCCGAGGACCCCGCGGAGGAGCCGGAGCGGCGGGCGCGGGGCTGCCGCCCCCAATTCCAGCGCACGGGGCTCCGTGTCCTGGCGCACTTCGTGGCCCATCCCCTGGACGGCGGCCGTCACCTGTCCTACCTGCCCGGCCCCGAGTGGCTCCTGGATGTCACCCACCTGGTGGCCCCCAGGACGCGTGTCCAGGACCCCCGCGTGGCCTCGCTGGAAGCGGGGGCCRTGGTGGTGGGCCGGGATCCCGGAGTCACCTCCGTGGAGGTAAAGGGGCGGATGTATCGGGGGGGGGGGAATTTGGGGGATCCTGGGGGGATGGAGAGGAGGGGATGGAAGGGGTCCTGGGTAAGTGGGGAGGAGCTGGGGGGCTGGAAGGGATCCCAGAGGGAGCTGGGCGGGATGCAGGGAGGGAGGGAACTGGGAGGCTGGAGGAGTTGGGACAGGGGTGGGAAGGGGACACAGTGAGGGACGTTGGGGGACTCACAAGGTGCTYCCAGGTGCGCTCCCCGCTCTCCGACTCCATCCTGGGGGAGCAGACGCTGGTGGTGTCCGAGGAGAAGGTGACAGTGACCGAGCTCCACGCCCAGGTGGTGGCCGGGCTCTCCTTATCCCTGCGGACGCAGCCGGATAATCCCGGCGTGGTCACCGCCACCGCGCTGGGGACACCCACCCTGCGGGCCCTCAAGCAGGTGAGGCGGGCGGGGGGTGTCACCCCGGCGTCGCCGGTGTCCCCCAAAACCTCCGCCATCCCGCTCGTCGTCCCGCCAGGAAGCCACGCTGTCCGTCTGGCTGTCCTTCTCCGACCGCACGCTGGCCCCGCTGGAGCTCTACGGGTGGCACGACGTGGCCCTGACCGTGACGTCCCTCGACCGCGCCGTCGCCACCGTCGGGGGGTCCCCCGSGGTCCCCGCCGCCCGCCCGTGGGTGGTGGCCGAGGGGCCGGGCCGGGGGGCCCTGCTCCAGCTCAGCCTGCACGCCCCGGACCCGTGCCGGCGTGGCCGGCACCGCGCGGCCGCGCTGGCCACCGGCGCCGCCTGGCTCGAGGTGGGGGTCCCCTCTCCCGGGAGCCCCCGGCCCTTCCCGCGGGCCGAGGGCGCCATGTCCGGGGAAGCGGTGACCGTGGGACGGAGGGACCCCGCGGGCGTGAGGCCGGCGGCCACCAAGTTCCAGGGCTCTTCCTCGGAGGAAGACGAGGAGGAAGGCTACGGACGCGACCACGCCGGCGCGGAGGAAGAGGAGGAGGAGGATGAGGAGATGGTGAAGGCTCCGGAGCGGGTGACCGACCTGGAGATCGGGATGTACGTGCTCCTGGGAGTCTTCTGCCTCGCCATCTTCATCTTCCTCGTCAACTGCATCTTCTTCGTGCTCCGCTACCAGCAGAAGGAGCTGCCCGAGCCGGGCGGGGCCCCCTCGGCCCCCCAACCCCACAACTGGGTCTGGCTGGGCACCGACCAGGAGGAGCTGAGCCGGCAGCTGGATCGCCAGCAGCTGGATCGCCCGCAGCCGGATCGCCAGCAGCTGGATCGCCCGCTGCTGGATCGCCGGCAGCCGGAGCCCCCGGCCCCGCCGGGTCCCCCCTGCGGCTGCGGGGGCCCCCCGGGCTCCGGCGAGGACGGGGCTCCCCCCGGTTCCCCGGCGCCCGGAGCGCCCGCGCCGCCCCGCAAGGAGGGCTCGGCGCCGGGGGGCGGCCGCAGGAAGCGGGTGGAGTTCGTCACCTTCGCCCCCCCCCGCGCCCCCGAGGAGCCCCCCCCGGCCGCGCCGCACGTCCAGTCCATCCTGGTGGCCAGCGAGGACGACATCCGCTGGGTGTGCGAGGACATGGGGCTGCGGGATCCCGAGGAGCTCCGGAGCTACATGGAGAGGATCCGCGGCAGCTCCTGACCCCCCGGGGGCAGGCGACTCCCGGACCCCCCCCCCCCCAAAATTCCCGGGCAAACCAGTAAGGGCCCGACCTCCTCCCCGTGCCGCGCTGGGGGGACACCCACCTCCCCCCTTCCCAGCGGGATGTGCCGGGGACCACTGGTGGCCTCCTGGGATCGCCCCGAGGTGCCCACGGAGGGTGAGGGCGAGGGGGGGGGCTCTCCCAGCCCCGCCCTTGCGGGGGCTGGATCCCGGCGGCACCGGGGAGGAATTTGGGATGCTCTTACTGCTTTGGGTCTCATTGCGACATGGTGTTCATAGTGATGATGATGATGGTGGTGATGATTCCTGTGGTCTGATCCCGGGGAGGATCCCGTATCCCCCCCACCCTCACCCCGGCCACGCATCCGTTTTGTACACATTTTTTACCGGGAACGCCCGGGAAGGGGCTGCCAGGGGCTGGTATTTATGGAAAATTTTTAATTCTGACGTTGTTACAAAAATAAAGTATTTAAAAAAAAAAAAAATTGGGATTCCCCACTGTTCCGTCTCTTCTGATCCCGACGCCRGATCCCACCCTGCCCCCATGGCGGTGCCAGGCTCCTGGGAACGGGCACATGCCCTTGACCTTGGCTCCACGTGGGAGCTGGTCACGGGATTGGATCCAGGGCTGCGCCTGGCCCTGGCCCAGCCTGGGTGACCTTGGGATAAGGGATCTCCTTCCCCCCTCTCCTGCCATCCTCCTCCTCCACCTTTCCAGCCCCAACACCAGCCGGGCCCTGCGTGTTCTCCCCCTGGCCATTCCACGATGCTCCCAAATGTCTCCTCAGCAACTGGAATGGGCCAGCACATCCCTTTATTTGGGGGTACCACCCTTCCAGCTTCCCAGTTTGTCCCAGCGATCCCAAGACACTCCCAAATCACCCTGGGTGATGGCAGGAGACCCTCCCCACCCCATCACCCTGCTCCCAGCTTCCCAAACCTTCCCAAAACCCCGCTGAGATGGGATGACCGGGGTCCTGTCCCCCCTTCCCAGCATCCCGGGTTCCCCAGGTGTTCAGCTGGATCCCAGCCCTCACCCACAGTGGGGATCAACATCTCCTGTGATTCCCCACCTCCCACCCATGGAAATKCCAGCCCTATCCCTCACCTCGTATTCCTGGAGGGTCCTGGGATGGGCCCCGAGCYGGAAGATGCTTGGGATGTGGAGCTGCAGGTAACGTCGACTCCAAAAAAACAGGGAGAGGAGGTGAACTTYCCTGGCTCTTCTCCATCACCCCACAGATCTCCCACAGCTCGGGAGACCCTGAGTCCCCCCTGTGACGCCATCTCCTCCATCCCAAATCCAAGACCTGCTGGCACTAAACGAGCTGCTCCACCCCGTCCGAGTCCCCCCGGGGGTTGGGAGCAGCAGATCCACGAGGCTCCCGCGCCCCGGAGGGTCTCGGGGGGTGCCCCCAAACCCCCGTTTCCTCCCCGGCGGGGCAGGATGGAGCCACCCCACCACCCTCCTCCGCCCCGCAGCGCCGAGCCGGCTTCCTGCCCTCCGCCACACTCCCGGGGCCGCCGGAGCGCGGGGACACGGCCGAGCCATGTCCCSGGGCTGCTGAGAGAGAGGGACCCCCCCCGCCCCCCGGATCCCCACATTCCATGGGGCTGCCCCCACCGACGGGATGGGGGGGCTCTGCCTGCTCTTGGTGGCTCTTTCCGCCGTGGCACCTGCGCCAGGTACGTCACCGGCCCCATCCCGGCCCTTCCCGGCGCTCTCCTGGGACCCCGGGGTGGGGGACCCGCCGATTTGGGGGTCGGGGATCCGGCACCTCGCCTGGGATGGGGAGCACCGGGGGTCCCGGGGGGTCCCCAAYGCGGGTGTCACCGGTGGAGGATGCTGCCCCCCAATCTGCTGGGATGGAGGGGAAGGGATCTCCTAAAAAGTGGGATCCTAAGGGTTGGGGGTCTCCTGAGAATTAGGGCCCCCTTGGATTCCCCAAAAGCGCCCCTAGAAGAGGACCCTAAGCCCCTAAAAATGCTCTTGGAGCCATCCCGCCCACAATTCCTGTGGGAACGGGGCGACAYCCAGGGCCTGAAGCCCATCCTGTCCCTCATGTCCCCCCCTGGATGGTTTTGGGGGGTGATGCCACCTGTCCCCCCCCCCCCATCCTGGCAGGATTTGGGATGGTTTGACTGCCGAAATGGCTGCGAGGAGCTGCCTTGAGGCCTCAAATCAAYCGAGGAACAGGCCCATCACCCCATTTCCGCCCTTCTCACACCTCCATCCCCCTCTGGGGCAGYTCATTCCCACCTTCTCCCCTCATCCCTGACTTTTCCTTGAATATTTTACCTCTGATTCACACACCCCCAACCTCCGGTGGGGCTTCCCGGGATCCCCACCCAAGCAGCCCCCCCGGATGCCTCAGTCCTGGGGGTGAACCCCGGGGGAGAAGCCAAGYGGGGAATTTTTAGGGATAACCAGAGCATCCACTCACCTGTGGCTCTGGGATGGGCGCAGGCAGGTGGGTACAGGCGGGTCCAGCCCCTCTGTGTCCGCAGGGATGAACCGGAAGGCGGGAGCAACGCGGATGCGGGATGACATCCCAAATTTCAACTCTTCCACCGGTGAGTCGTGCCCCAGCATTCCCATATTTAAGGCCAAATTCTCCCAGAAGATCCCACAACCAGGATTTAGCCCCGGGAAACATCCTGGTGCACACAGGGATTGATTTTTGGGATGCAACAGCTCCGTGACCACATTTCCAGGGCTCGAGGGGGATTCCCGCAGTGCCTCTCACAGCCAGGAGAATCCTCTTGGCCACTTTTTGGTGGGATTGGGACGCACCCTCCCGAATTTGGGCTCCTGAGGGGTTCAGTCCCTCACCCCTCTGCTTTTTCCCTTCCACAGCCCCCATGGAAGCAACGGGATCTCCCATTACTCCCACCGGGAACGCCTCAGTGACAGCAGGTGAGCGCGGGAGGGCGAGGGACATCCTCACCCCCTTCCCTTTTTGGGAATCTTTGGACAACACCAGGTCACCCTTCCCGGCTCATCTCCCAGCTCCCGGAGCGATCCGGCTGGCGGGCGGCCGGAGCCGCTGCGAGGGCCGCGTGGAGCTGGAGCAGGAGGGGACGTGGGGGACGGTGTGCGACGACGGCTGGGACATTCCCGACGCCCACGTCGTGTGCCGGCAACTCCGGTGCGGCCACGCCGTGGGAGCCCCCGGCAGCGCCGCCTTCGGCCGCGGGCGCGGCCCCATCCTCCGGGATGAGGTGGGATGCCGGGGGCACGAGCGGCACCTCTGGGAATGCCCGGCCGCGGCGGCGGAGGAGCGCGACTGCAGCCACAAGGAGGACGCCGGCGTGGTTTGCTCGGGTGGGTTTGGAACATTCCGGAGCCGGGGAGGCGGGCGGGATACGGGCGGCACATCCCGACGTCCGCGCTCTTCCCGCAGAGCACCAGGCGTGGCGGCTCTCCGGAGGCCGGGACGGGTGCGCCGGCAGGGTGGAGGTGTTTTTCCACGGCACGTGGAGCACGGTGTGCGACAGCACCTGGTACGAGCTGGAGGCCACGGTGCTGTGCCGGACGCTGGGATGCGGGAACGTGCTCTGGAGGCCTTCCTTCAGACACACGCTTCCCGGGAAGATGCTGTACCAGTGCGACAGCCCGCAGCCCTCGCTGGCGCAGTGCCGCTGGATCTTCAACAAATCCGCCCCCTGTCACCAATCCCGGGCGGCCGGGGTCATCTGCAACGGTACGGGATCTTTCCCGCCGGGATTTGAGGCGGCAGGTGCGTCCTGCCCTCTCCCGAGCGTCCCGTTTCTGTCCCCGCCCTTTCCAGGYTCCCAGGGCTTGGCGACGCCGACGCCCGCGGCGGAGGGGACGCCCGGGAATGTCACTGTCCTGCTGCGTGGTGAGCGTTCGAGCCCTCAGCCGTTCCCTGGGATCCCTGAGGTAAAATTCCCCGGAGGAAAGATTTAGGTGGGACGAGCTGTGTCCGTTCTCTGTCCCAGCCGAGGAAGGGACCCCAGCCTTGGGGACRTCACCCCTGGACAGTCCCCTCTTTGTCCTGTGCCTGGTGCTGGCGGCGCTGCTCCTGCTCTCCGTGCTGGCCTTTTCCGCCGCCCTGCTGAGGCTGAGGAAGAGGAGCGGTAAGGAACGCCGGATCCGCACGTGGAATTGGGACGCCATCCCCACTCTTTGGGCTCAGCTCAGCCACGGAGCGGGTGCATCCCCTTGTCCCCGCAGCCGCGTCCTCCCTGGGAATGACCGCGCCGGTCCTGGTGACCCACAGCTCCCACAGCCCCGACGCGCCCTCCGGGATCCCCAACAACTACAGGGAGATTCCCGCCAGCCTTCCCAAAGGATCAGGTGGGTCTGGCAGGTCCCCCCGGGGGCTGTGGGGCAGGAGGTCCGGGCTGGTGACAGATGCCACACCCCCTCCTCGTCCCCCAGAGCCRCTGGCCACAGCCATTTCCAAGGATTCCGACTCCGACTCGGAACATTATGAGTTCAGCAGCAAGCCTCCCGTGGCCCTCTCCACCTTCCACAGTGAGCATCTCACTCCCTCTGGGATCCCTGTCACCCCGTCCCGGGATCCCTGTCACCCGGGATGTCCCCACCGCTCTCCCCTTCCCGCAGATTCCCTGCGCCGGCCTCCCAGGGAGGACAGGATGCTCCCGCTGAGGCCCAGCCAGGGCAGGATGGAGCCATTCCCTGAGGATGGTACAACACGASGAGGGTCTATCCTATGGGTAGAGCCATCCCCTGTTCCCGTATCCTTGTTCCCACACCTGATGTCCTTGCTCCCGCAGCGCCAGCCAGGCCGGGCCCCCAATTCCGCGCCTCCTCCAGCTCATCCTCATCTTCATCCACATCCACGGAGCCCTATTGGAATGGCAGCGTTCCCCCCCCTGCCCACRGCACCCACTGGCACCCGGCACCCACCGGCCACGGCTACGGCACAGGTGGGAAGTGTGGGAGCAGGGATGGGGAGACCCCAAGGATGGGAACAGGGATGGGAATAGGCATGGGTCCAAACCCAGCGAGGAAATGGGACAGGGATGGGAAGTGCCAGCAAGCGACCCTGTTTCTCCCAGTTCCCCCAGTTCCCCCRGCAGCRCCTGCTCCRGTGCCCTCCCAGTCCTGGGTACCTGCGGCTCCGGCAGATCCCGATCCCGACGGCAGCTCCAGCACCTCCTCGGGGGAGTGGTACGAGAACGTGCAGGACACGAAGCCCCCCGGAGACCCCACCTCACATCCTGGTGAGGATCCTGCACTGGAGGGGGTGAMAGAGGGAATTCCGGGATCCTCTGCCTCCCCAAATCCTCCTGACACGCTCTGTCTCCGCAGGCTGGCCGGATCCGTCCTGTCCCTCGGGAGGACACGTGGAGGATCCCGACTTCTCCGAGGGCAGCGACTAYGATGACATCCAGGGCGCTGCCTACTGAGCCTGTCCCGCTGCTCCAAACCTCCTGGAATTCTCTGGCTATCTCCTCTGGAATTCTCCAACCGTGTCCTCCGTGCTGCCATTAAAAGCTTTTCCCACCATGGTGTCCCTTGTCCATAGGGGTGTCACCAGCCCCGCAGCTCCCAGTTGTCCCACTAAGTGACATCCGAATATCCCATTCCCAGCCCACGGGAGCAGGGCAGGGGTTGGCAGGGACCCGATCCAGCCCCATAGCACCGGGGGTGGAAATTAAACCCCGGGAAGTGGGGACATGGAGTGCCCCAGAGCTTCCCCTGGGACACTGCCCCCATCCCTGGGACACGCTGGCCGCCGTGCCCATAAATCCTGTCCGGGGGCGCTCCAGGGATGCTGGAAGGGCAGACACTGAGGTGCCASCCCAAACCCACCGGATGGCGCCCTACAGGGGTGGGATACAGCCCCCAAAACGGGGGTACCCCCCTCCAGCATCCCCCCATCCATCCATATCCCAGCAGGAAGCCGAAGCCAAGCAGTTTCCTGGAACCAACAGCATCCCACCTTAGGGATGAGGACACCGCTGGATTCAGGGAGTGCACCCAGCTCGGGGCGGGGGGCACAGCACCCACCYATCACCCCGGGATCGAGGACCCCTCCGCCTGTCCCCTCACCCCATTTCCCGCCGCCCATCCCGAGCCGGCCGCTCCCGCCCCGGGCCCCGCCGTCGGATTTCCGCGTCCCCGGGGAGGAGGTCGGGGTTCGGCCGCACCCCAAGTGGAAAATGTGGCGCCCCCCCCCCCCCCCCCCTCCCCCCCCCCCCCCGCACCCCACATCCTCCAGCTGTTTGCCGAGCGAGAGGCCCCGCACAAAGGAGCCGCAACAACGGAGGAAATCCCAAAATAGCAGCAAAACCCCGACAAAGGGAGCGGGGCCAGGCGAGGACTGAGAGCCGAGCGGGCACGGGGAGGGGGGGCACGGGGGGGTGCCCCCGGCCCCGTGTGCCAGAGGGGGGAATGCGGATGAGGTGATGGTGTTGGGATCGCCGGGATGGCGGCACGGACGGGCCCGGGGGTATCGATGATTTGGGAGAGGGGGGTATCAATGCCCTGGGTGGGATCCCGATATCCAGGGGGGTAGCAGTGCCCTGGGGGTGCTGATTCCCTGCGGGGGGCACCAATTCCCTGGGGATAGCGGAGCTCTGGAAGGTACCAAATCCCTGCGGAGCATCAATTCCCTGGGGATACCAAAGCCCTGGAGGGGCACCGGTTCCCTGGGGATACCAAATCCCTGGGGAAACCAATGCCCTCGGAGCGTGACAACCCAGCCCGTGGCCACCTAGGGAAGTGTCACCTCCATCCCCACACAGCCACATCGGTGCCAACCGTTTCTCCCAGCTGCTCCCGCCCGGAAAATCCCCCCGTTTTTCCCATCATTGTGATCCCAGCGGCGTGCCGACAGCCGACGAGCCCCTTCCCGCTCGCTCCAAAGGCAGCTCCTGCTTTTTGAAAGGCTCCTCACGGCAGGCAGCGTTGTCAGCACATCCCAAACCCCCCCAAACTCCCCCCGGGAAGGGATTCCAATCATCCCGAGCTGCCACGGCACGCTCAGGATGCTGAGCCGACTCGCAGCGCCCGAGGCAAGGCGGATGCTCGTTCCAAGCCCAAATCCTATCCCTGGGATCTCGGGGCCTCCAGAGCCAGCCACGGCTCTGAGGGAAGGGCTGGACCCCAGGCATTCCGTATCCATAGGGGTCACACCCCCCTGGATAACTGGATCTTTCCTAGAGGCACAGTATCCTGGGATGTTTGGGGGGAATCCCTAATTTCGGGTCAATTTGGGGGAATTGGGGCTTGCAGACCCTTCGTTGAGTCCTGTGGGAGCAGGCTTGGCAACTGCACCCTTTTTCCAGGGAATTTTCAAAGCCAAAATGGGTGAGGGGCAGCTCCAGCACCCCCATGTGGGATATCCCAACAGGGCCTGCTCCCACCAGTCTGGGGAGACCAGCAGGACCCCTGGAATAACAGGGATGGGAACGAGTGGTGGATACAGGGTTGGAGACCAGAGCATCCATGGTGGGGCGGGACGGGATGGGAAGTTCCATCCCTCTCTCCTTCCAGCAGGAACACCACGGGGTCAGTGGAAAACGGCTGCCTCATTAGCATGCCTGACCTGGATTCGGAGCAATTAATTAGGGCACAATCAATTAACGCCTCTGCCCTGCCCGGGTCCGGCACCGCCGCTGCCCCACGTGCCCTTGCAGGTGTCCCTGGAATGCCAGAAACCGGGATGTGCCCGGAAAAAACCTTCCCCCAGCCCGATCCTGGGGGTTACCACGGGCTTTTAGGGCATGTCACGGTGGGCATCAACTCCTCTGCAGCCCTGGGTGAGGGGGTGGGTCGGGAACTTCCAGCTCTCCCTTGGCACTGGATATATCCGCCATCCCCTTCTCCCAGAGCTGTGGGCATCCCGGGATTCGGCGGGGGCCGAACCCGCCCCCCCCCGCCACGTTTCTCACCCCTTTCCTCTCGTGCTTGGCGGGACCCGGGGAGGCGACGGAGCCTTCGAACGGGCACACAGGTGACGTCAAAAAGAAACCACAGAGGGAGGAAAAACAGCCTGTTCCTGCCCGGGCCCCCTCCCTCGGCTGCTCCGGGCCGGGAGCGGAGGCGGCGGAGCCTCCGGAGCCCCCCGCGCCCCCCGCGCCGCCGCCGGAGCCCATGGCACGCCGGCTGCCCGTCCTGTGCCTCCTGCTGGGAATGTGGGGTGAGTACGGGGCGCCCCCCCGAGCTCGGCGCGTCCCTCGGATCTCGCGGCGGAACGTCCCCCCCCGCCGCGCCCCGGTTTTCCCGCTCCGGGAGGGATCGGCTCCGTGGAGTCTCGGTTTGGGGGGCTCGGGATGGGCAGCGCCCTGGGGACAGYCCCCAAACCCTCACCCACCCCACTGGGTGCCCAGGATTGAGCCAAGGGGTGCCSGGGGCAGCCAGGGGGTCCCCCCATCCTCATTCCCCGCCTCATTCCTGCCCTTCCCTCGGTGCACATGGCACTGTTCCCGAACGTTCCACCCAGGAGCGCGGCTAMTTAGCCGTAATTAGCAGGTCCCCTGTCTTTTTTCAGCCCTAAATAACGCCCAGCAGATGGATGAGGAGGCACCAAATYGCTTTTCTCCCCCAAAAATCCCAGTTTTCCCACAAAATCCCCCTTTTTCCCCCAAAACGACCGTCGAGGGGGCCGAGCGCCGGAGCCGCTGTCCCAAACTCGGGGGTCCCCAGGGCGGGAAGCGGGATTGACACCCCATTTCCCCTCTTTCTCGCAGCCATCCCTGACCATGGAGGAGCCACCCGGATCCTTGCAGGTGAGAATTTGGGGAGCAGCCCCTTGGGAACGCCACCCCGGCTCCGTGAGCGTGGCRGGTGCCGGAGTTGCATCATCCGGAAGTGGCGCCGTGGGGTCCCAGCTCAGTGCCCGCCATTCCCTTGACCCCTCCAAACTCCCATTCCTTGCCCTGCTTCCCAAGWCACCCCCTGAGGGCTTTTCCATCGTTCCCAGGGTGGAAAACCCGCCGGGAAGGGAAGGAAAGCCCCCAGTGCCGGTGTTTTCCCGCAGAGTCCACCCTGCGACTCACTGGAGGAGGCTGCCGTTGTAGTGGGATACTGGAAATGAACTGGAAAAACAGTTGGAGACGCATTTGCCAGGAGAGCGTGGCCGACCTGGATCGGATCTGCCGGCGGCTGGAGTGTGGCCCCCTCGCCTCCGAGCCCCTGGAGTTCAAAATTCCCACCAGGAAAGAGCCAGGCCTGCAGGCCAGGAGGTGCAGACGTCCCACGGATGCGCCGTTGGAATGCCAGTGGGAGCTGAAAAACTGCACGGAGCACGTCATTGTCACCTGCACAGGTGAGCCTGGACCCCATCCCGGCCACCTCAATCCCTAGGGAGCRTCCATGCCCACGTGACCCCTCTCTCTTCATTCCAGAGCCGCTGAAAACCACTCCCAAGCCCCCACCGGCACCTCCGGCCACCACCCCGGAGCCCACGGGTAAGYGCCTCATCCCGGGGGATCCATAACCTCAAATGCGGGGATTTTCCGCTCAGTAACGGGAAGAAACGCCATCCCGATCCGTAACGCTTCCTCTTCCCGCGCCAATCCCTCTGCAGGACCCCCCAGGCTGCGGCTGGTGGACGGGAATTTCAGCTGCTCCGGCTTCCTGGAGCTGCACAAGCAGGGGCTGTGGGGGGCCGTGGCGAGCATCCCGAACATCCGGATACATCTGGCCGCCCGCATCTGCCGGGAATTGCGCTGCGGCACCGCCGGGAACGGCCACGGCGAGCCGGATCCGGGGATCCACCTGCCCGTGCGGTGGGAGACGGTGGATCCGTGTGAGAGCCATTCCCTCCTGGACTGCTTCAACAGGACCAGCTCCCGCGGGAAAACGCCCGCCTTCATCACCTGCTCAGGTGAGACAGATCCTGGCRCATCCATGACTTCCCGCTCCGGTGGGATTGTGGGGTCGGAGCAGGGAAGTGGCCCCATCCACCCAGTCCCGCTCTTCCTCTCCGGGGTGCGAAGGCCAAACAGGAAATCTCCGCTCCCGGCAGTGCCGAGAGGATGAGCCGGGGAGGGAGAGCGGCCACGGCAGCATCCCAAATTCCAAACGGGAGTGGGGACAGCAGGCAGGGACCAGGCTGTGAGCATCTGCCAGCTGTGGGCAGCTCCCTGAGCAACTTCCATGCCTCGGGCATCTCCAGGCATCTCCCCGTTCCGATCATCTCCCTGCCTCGGGCATCTCCAGGAATATCTTCCCTGCTACCGGCATCTCCCAGACACAAGCCTCTCCCYGTCCTTTTCCATGAGCGTCTCCCTGGAGATCAGCTCAGTGCCAGCGCCAAGCCACGAGGCTCGGAGCAGGCTCCTTCCGGGTCCTGCCATCTGTCCCAGCTCGGAATCCCGTGGGATTTGGAGCTTTACCGGGCTGCACTGTGGCAGCTGGCAGAGCCGGCTTCCATGTGGCATTCCCCATGGGAAGAGTTCAAAGCTCCTCCCTGCCTGSCTCCGGTTTGGCTCACACGTATTCCCCAGTCCCTGCGGCACRAGGGGAGATGCCGGGAGCATCCCTGTGCTGGGATAAGGACAATGTTCCAGCGGGATGCTGAGCCCCACAGGTATCCCTGTGGATCTCATCCCTCTCTGCCCGTGGGTCTGACTCCTCTCTCCCTGTGGATCTGGCTCTTCTTCCCACAGGTCTGACTCCTCTCCATGGCTCTGACCCCCTTCTCCTTGTGGGTCTGACCCCCCTCTCCATGGATCTGACCCTCATCTTCCCATGGATCTGCTCCCTCTCCTTGTGGATTTCGCCCCTCTGCGTGAGCCTGACCCCTCCCTGTGAATCCAACCCCTCTCCCYATGGATCCGCCCCTCTCTCCCGCAGATTCCCAGCCGCGGGCCCTGCGGAGGCTGGCGGCCGGCCCCACTCCGTGCCAAGGGGACATCCAGGTATTCCACGAGGGACAGTGGCGGGATCTGTGTGACCCCGGAGCAGGGCAGCGAGCCGAGCGTGGCCAGCAGATCTGCCAGGAGCTGCGCTGCGGGAATCTCGCTTCCAGCACGGAAATCCGGGAGCCCCCCTCGACGGGAGTCACCTGTGGGGTCGGTCCCCTGCACCTCTGCCAGCCCAAGCTCGGGAATATCCGGAGCTGCTCCCGGACCAGAGTCGTGTGTAAGCCGCGTGATCCGTAGGGTGCTGGCAGCCGGAATTCCCACCCCTATGGAACGGGCAGGGATGGGGGTGGATGCCAGGTGGGATTTGGGCTCCCGGCAGGGTGATGGGTGTTCGCATCCCGTGACATCCTGGTCTTCCCAGGCCAGGACTCGAAGCCGCTTCCCGCCGGAACATCCGCCGGGACCGTCGTGAGCATCTGCCTGGCCCTGGTGCTTTTCCTTATCCTATTCCTGATCTGTGGCCCTCCCGCCTACCGGAAGCTGATGAAGAGAAGTGGGTGACAACCTCRGGATCCTCATCCTCGTTTTCCGCCTCATCCCGCTCCGCCATCCCCACGTGCCGGCTCGGGGCTGGCRGCTCCGTGGATGCTTCCCTAAACTCCTTGGGGATGGGATTTGGCTGCTCAGCCTGACAGATCCCCCTTGTCCCATTGTCCCCAAGCCTGTCCCATTATCCCGAGACCTGTCCCACATGGAGTAGTGGAGCGGGAAGGGGGATTAAGCTCCGAGCGCACACAAAAGAGCAGGTGGAGGATCCTGGGGGGTGGGATTACCGGGAAGGGGGGATTATTCGGGATGACATATGGGGCTGGCGGGTGGGGGGGGGGGAAGAAGCAGCYGGAGGAAGGATCGGGAAGACCCTTGGAGAGACAATTCCCTCTCTGCCTTCCAGTCTCCAAGAAGAAGCAGCGCCAGTGGATCGGCCCCACGGGACTCAACCAGACGGGTGAGGAGCTGCTCCCTGGGGAGCTGGGAATGGGATTTGGAGCTCCTGGGGGTGGATTTGGGGTCCGGGCGGGCTGTTCCCCCTGGATCCTGGCACAAGCAATCCGGGAGATCCGGACCCTGAGCAGGGCCCCTTCCCGGGGTGGGTGTGTTCCCTCTAAGGTGTTGTTCCAACCCCAAAATCCCAATCCCACCGTTTTTTCCAGTGTCTTTCCACCGCTCCAGCACCGCTCCGAGACCTCGGGGACAGGGAGGGGACAACGACTACGCTCAGCCCCCCCAAAAGAGCTCCCAGCTCTCCGCTTATCCAGGTAAGTGCTGGAAGCGGCTCCTTCCCGCCCCTTTTCCACGGATGAGCCAGATGTGCTTCCAACRAGCCGCATCCCCGCTCTCCGCAGCTCTGGAAGGAGCGTGCCGGCGTTCCAACCCTCCGGATAACTCCTCGGACAGCGACTACGACCTGCACTCCGCCCGCAGGGTGTGATCCCCCTGCTTCCCAAAGGAGCTGATCCCTTCTCYCGCCTCAGCTTTGGGCACATCCCAGCATTCCGGTGCCATTCCCAGCCTCCTCGTGGGAGCAAAAGAGGCATTCCGGGGGTTTTTTTTTTAAGCTATTTATAGGAATTTAAGAGGCAGGTGGGGTGCAGGGAACCCTTTGGAATAGTGGGTTCACAGCTTTTCCGTAATTCCAAACCGGGATAAAGAGTCGGGGTGATGGATAAAGGAAAGGGATGCGAGGGTGGGAATGCTGGGAACGAGTCCGAGATATTTAATAACCAACAAATGTAATAAAATCGGAGTTTTGTACTAATTACACCTTGTCCTCTTCCTTCCATTATCCCAGTGTGATTCCAAACTCCCAGTCAGGAGGGAAAAGCAGGACAGGGAAACACATTTTTTCCCTGGTTTTTACCCGGAAGACCCCAAAGATAAACCCAAGAAAASCAGGAAAAACGGGTTTGAAGATGGTCCTGGGAGGGGGTGAAAGGTTTCAYGGATGGGATCCAAAAGAAGTTGGATGCCAGGAAGGGATAAAGGGATCAATCCTTAGCCGGATGCTCCGCTGTTTCCCGAAGTAACCACAGCCGTGACTCCCGAGTGCAATTAATTCATCCAGTTTTATTACTCTCATTAATCCCAGCGATGGAATTGCTTCCATCAATCCCTCGTCCTAGTCCATTAGTAATCATTCCTTATAAATAACTTACAGGGATACAGGCAGGATTCCTAGGATAAAGTGCTGAGCGAAGCAAATCCCATTTCCATCCTTTGTCCTTCCCTCTSTTTCCAAGTGTTTCCTGAGAAGGGRGATGTGAGGAGCCCGAAAAACCACACGGGAGGTCGGGAATACTGGAGGCTGCCCAGGCCCGGGTGGGAATCACCGACTCCCACTGACAGCCCTGGAGTGGTTTGGGTGGGATCTTAAGGATCAGCCACTTCCAATCCCYTTCCACTCTCYCAGGTTGYTCCAAGCCCTGTCCAACCCAGCGCCGGACAATTCCAGGGATGGAGCAGCCGCARCTTCCCCGGGAAATCCATTCCAGGGCTTCACCACCCTCACAGGGAAGAATTTCTTCCCAAAATCCCGTCTAAACCCACCCTCTGRCAGCGTGAAGCCATTCCCCATTATCCCATCACTCCAAGTCCTTGTCCAAGTCCCTCTCCAGTTCTTTTGGAGCCCCTTTAGGCACCGGAAGGTGTTCCAAGGTTTCCCTGGAGCCTTCTCTCCGGATTTCTGCTGGGCTGGCTCTGCCTCCCGCTCTGACCTCCGGAGCCGCGACTTATCCCGCTTAATTCCTTTGCACCGACGGATCCGGGAGCAGCACTGTGGGATCCCTCCTCTTCCTCAGTCCCCAAAAAAGGGAGGAATCAGCACAGGATGTTCCCCAGGAGTCCTGGATTAGTATCCAGGCCAGCCAGGACGCGGAGGGTTCGGAGGAGGKGGGTATCCAAAGGGTGGGGGAGGGCCGGGATAAGGAGATTGCGTTGGGATCGGGAAATTCGGGAGAGGGGGCTGGGTGGGGTAGGGACACTGCGGTCTCCCTGCTCCAGGTGGGATGTAGGGAGTGTATCCCGGTCTGGCAGCAGGAGGAGAGGGATGGGGAGCGGGATACGGCAAGGGCTGCGGAGGGCCCCGGGATGGAGACCAGGAAAAGCCTGCCGAGGTRGATTTGGGATACCCAGGCGCGGAGTCGGCAGCGGAAGCCGCCGGATATCCGGGAGCTGGAGCAAGAGGGTAGGGAAAAGAGGACTGGGAGCTGGGCTGGGAAGAAGCCACGTGTCCCACGGCGACCGGAGATCCCGGGAAAGGAGCGGGAGGCAGCGCTCCTTGGGCAGTGGGGCCGGGCGGAAGGGTCGGAGCCGGGCTGTAGGGCAGAGGGAAGGCTGCAGATCCCGACGGGAAGGGTTTYGTTGGATCCGTGGGAACGTGAGGAGGAGGAGGACGAGGAGGCTGAGAGTCCCTGGAGCGCTCCTGGGATCCCTCCGACTTCCTCACGATCTCCTGCAGCTTTTCCACTCGGACCCGGCGGAGGTGGGACAACTTCCTCATCCCGGAAAACTCCTCCAGGAAAGTCTCCAGGGGCACCTCACCCTCCAGGAATTTCTCAGCCATTTTCTGGAAGAGAGGAACAGCCTTGGGTCCATCCCTGCATCCCTCTGCTCCAGCCCTGCATCCCACTGCTCCTCCTCCCTAATCCCAATTTAGGTCTCTCCCAGATTCCAAAGAGCATCACCCACACACAAACAAGGATGGATCCAGATCTTTGGAGAAAACCCAGCAAAATCCAGATATAATCCACGATTTTAGGGATTGAGCTTAATTGTGAATCTTTGAGGATAAATCACTGGGATTCCCATTGGATTTAAGCTGTGAACTAACCTCGGATTCCTCCTCAATCTTCTGGCTTTCCACCTGGAGGAGATCCAGCAAAGTCTGAGGCTGCAGCGCTGCCGAGAATTTCTCTGGGAAAACCAAGGACGAAAAGAAAAAAAAACCCCACGGATAAATCACTAACACGGAAGAGAATCCAGGGAAAAACCAGCAGAGAGCCCACAGGAATGGGCTTGGGAGCTGCTGGATGGAAGGAGGAAAATCCAAGAGGAATAACATCCTCGATCTCTCCAGCAGCTGGAAAAAGAGGGATATCAGTTTTCTAGGAAGCAGAATCCTTCCCAAGGGAAGATCCCAGCGCTCACCCAGCTTTTCCTTCTGCTCCCTGCACCTCCCAGCCAGCTCCTGCAGCTCCTGGTATTTCTTGGAGAGGTCGCTCCGTCCCGACTCCAGCGGAGCCTGGAATTTCAGGTTCTGCTCGGCCAAGCTCCGGTTGGCAGCCAGGGCCATCTCCCGTTCCAGCTGGAGCTCCTGGACCTGTGGGATTCGGGATAATGAGCACGGGAAGGCRACAAGGACACCCCGGAGCCACCGGCACAAACCTCCTGGGATTCCAAGGCCAAGCGCTCGATCTCCTGGGAATCCTCCTGCAGCTCCCGGAGCTCCTCCACCGTCCGGTTCTTCAGCGTGTCCATCCTCCTGGATTCCTGGGACAGGGAAAAGGGGGCAAATCAATTCCCAGATCCAATTGGGAATAGGTTTCCAACTGAAATCCAGGCTCGTTAAAGCCTTTGGAGGAGTCGTGCCGAGTGCCGTAAACAGAGAGGGGAAAACAATATTCCCACTAATTCCTGCTTGGAAAAAGACTTTTTCCCCCTTTTCCACCCCTATTTGGAAGGAATTTTGTGTGTCCAAGGGTGTTTTGTTAAGGAAAAACCCACCCACAGCCCCAGCTTGCAAATTCCAGCTGGATGTCTCCATCCCATTCCGGAGTCTACCTCATTCTAGACTTCATCTCAATCCCGGTTCCTGTTCTACCAAGGAAACCGGGATCTGGCCATATCCCAATGTGCCCACAGGAAAAAAAATTGAGGAAAGGRCCTCAAGGACCCTCCTGCCACTGAAATAACACAAAAATCAGGAAAATTATGGATTTTCTGCACCATATCCATGATTTATACCAAGTACTCCCAGCTGTCTGATATATTTAGCAAGTATCCCATGTCTGTGGCATARATTCCAAGAGGTGGGATGGAATAACGTGGGAATGCACTAAGAACCAGAGACACACCACACACCTGCGCTGTCCTATTCGCTCCCAGCTCTTCTATCTCTCATCCAGGTGGAACATCCCAAGGATATCACGCCGGGAATGCCGCAAGAGCCACGCTGAGGCTCAGGGTTGCCCAATCCACGATCCAGATAAACCTGTCCGAGGGAAAAACCGGGAATTAAGTCCCGCGCTGCAGGTGTGGGGCGGAAATCACTGGATTTGGGGTTTTTTGGGAGTATTAGCGAGGTTTCATGGAGTTTAAAAGGGAATGGTGGGAGCGGGAAAGCTCGAGGTGGGCTCTGGGAAGCACCCAAAGGTGCTCAGGAAGGTGGGCGCAAAGGGCTGGGCACTTGCCAGGACGAAGCGAGCGCCGTGCGCCCCGCGGGCGGCGGGAGCAGCGCCATTACCCGCGTTATCCCGGCGTTATTCCCGTTATTCCCATTCCCGGCCCTATGCCGGACTCACCGCGGCACCACCGGGACCCTCCGCCCGCCACAACTTCCGGGTTCCGGCGCAAACCGGAAGTGGGCGGGGCCAGCGCGGGCGGGGCGGGAGGCGAGGCCCCGCCCCCTCAGAGCGTGAGGGGAGTGCTTCCCCTCAGCGCCGCCATGTTGGGGGGGGCGGGAGCTGGGAGCGATTTTATGGAATTTTTTKCTCAATAATCGATCTTGGGCTACCCGCGGGGCTCTCCCCGAGCTGTAGGTGCTCTAGGAGTTATATCCTTCGTGGTTTTAGGGTGCGAGGGACTCCGGAAGAGCTGGAGAGGGGCTTTGGAGTAGGGCGTGGGAATAGCTTCACATGGACACAGGGCGGGTGGCAAAACAAGTGGCCCAGAGAAGCTGCGGCTGTCCCATCCTTGGAAGTGTCCAAGGCCAGGTTGGAARTGGCTTAGGAAGAACATAMACACCTCAGCAACATCGCAAAAATTCATAAAATGTCGGGTTTTTCCAGCTGGATCCAAGAGATCGAAGCAAATCCCTCTGGAATACATGGTTAGCTCCTAGTTGCATGAAACAGGAATATTCCTGAGGAACCTCCAATCCCATCAGAGCCCCACAAATCCAACTTTCCCAAATGCTCCACTTTTCCACGCATAATTCCACATTTCCAAAACCCGGGCGGGGATGAGGCTGGGAAAGAGCTCCATGATTTCTGCTCCTTCGGGAGCTTGTGGAAGGCTGGCCAAGGTCACCCAGCTGTTCCAGAAGTGCTGGGATCTGGGAAAGGCACCTCGATCCCGTCACCTGAGACCTGTTGTGTAATACACGGGAGTCATATGATCCCAAATAATTCTGGGAAAATCAAGGACAATTTGTTCCCAGTGTGGCTGATAACCAGATCAAACCTGGGAATGGGAAAGAAAAGGGACTTGACTTTCCAAACAGAAAAGAAACATTATCCAGGCTTGTTTTGGAGCAGTTTCCACAGACGTGGAAAAGCTGGAAAATGTTTAATTAGCATTTTATATTAAAATATAAGGATTGAGGAGAGGGAAAATTGTGTTTGGGTTAGCACAGAAAAAATGGRAAAATATCCATTTAAAAATGTTCTCCAGAAATAAATTTGGGATAAACAGGTGTTTTTGGAAGGGTATTCCCATTATCTGCTTGTTAATATCCTTAATTTCCACAAARGATGGTCCCACATGGTTTTTTTCCTCGGATGCAGTGTTAATCCCAGCCAAAACCTCCCACAGCAGGTAGGAAAACGTGACCTGAGCACCCTGAGGTCCYGTTCCAGCAGAATTCTGTTCCCACGAGGATCGGCCAACATCCCTGGCCTTCCTTGATAAGTTAATTAAATAGTTTTAATCSAATCCCGGAGATTTGACACCTCGGGAGCGTCAAATTTCCCTCCTTTCATCTGACAGCTCCGATAAAGCTCCCGGGTGATGAAAGCCTGTAGGGAAGGGACAAGAAAAACTGGGAACAGGGCCTGGAAAAGTTGACTTCCTCAATCCATTCCCAAGATAAGCTCTGTCTCCATAAGGGGATTTTTTTGGGAGGCTGCACGGATAAAATTACGGAAGTTCTGTCAGAACAGGTTTTGATGTCCCAAAAGCCTGAAAATCCCTGTTTGATCCAGAGGGTGATTCCCGTGGAAGTTAACTTTATCCCAAGGSGTGTTTCCACATCAAAATGACATTAAAAAATCTGAATTTTCCCAATAAAATCCCACGTTTTGGGAGGGTTTTGTTGCCCAGGAATCCTCACCCAGCCCTGGCTGCATCAACCAGGAGGAGAAGCTTCCAGATGCATCTTTCCAGCTGGGGTTTTTTGGGATCTCCCCGTGCTTTGGTGCCCTCTGGTGCCAAGGAAAGCTGTGGCAAAGAGGCCACTGCTCCCATCCAAAGGGCTCCAGCACCGGGATGGATTATTCCAGGATCCAGCATGTCTCATTCCCTCCATTTCCCCACCAATAGTGCGAAAATCCAGGATTTCTCTCCGAGGAAGCCATTTCACACCCTAAAAGGAGTTATTTTTCCATCCTCCCACGTTTTATTCTGGATTTAATTAGTGCTAAATAGCAAGTCCCATTTTTTTCCRGTCCTGAATTCCACAACTTCTTCCCTGTGTGGATAATATCCATGCAAAAATCCATCCCTGTTGGATCCATTGTTCTGCTTTGATGGGATTTACCAGCAGCACAATGAGCTTGTCCTAAAACTTCCCATAACTGGGCAAATGTTTTTTTTCCATTGAAAAAACTGGAATCCTGATCCCTGGRGAGGGCAGCTCTGGGAATTCAATGGATAAACAGCTCTGAGAAAACTTAATTTTTTGTTTTCKCTACTATTTTGGCCAAAAAAGGAGGAAAACTTGGAAATCTACAGGGAGACATTCCACCTGTCCAGGTTGCTCCAGCCTGGCCTTGGACACTTCCAGGGATGAGGCATCCACAGCTTCTCTGGGAAATCCATCCCAGGGCCTCACCACCCTCACAGGGAAGAATTTCTTCCCCATATCCCATCTGAATCTCCCCTTTTCCAGTCTGGAGCCGTTCCCCATTGTCCTGTCACTCCATTCCCACATCCAAAATCCCTGAACTGGGGGAAAACTGGGACCAGCTGGGGGGGAGCTGAGCTCCAGATGCCTCTGGATGAAGGTCACCGGAGCGGGATCGGGTGCCTTGGCTTCTGTCACGGCACCACGTGTCAGATCCATGGCTCCTGGAACGGTCACCTTGTCCTGGAGGAGATCAAAGGCTCCCTGAGGCCGGAGCTGGCATTCCTCCCTTGGAATCAGCCCCATCCCAGCTCRGAATAATGAAAGAATCCGAGGATACGATGCTAAATTGCATCAGRGGAGTGGATGGGGGATGTTGGGAGAGAAAAGAGGTAGAACGCCGGATTATCCCTGAGGAAAAAGAGAGGATGGGATGTGTTGCGGGGGGCTGGAAAGGAGAAGGTCTTGGCTGATTCCCAAAATGGAAAATCTGGACCTGGCAGACTGAAAATCCTCCACAGAGCCTTGGCAAGAGGAGAAGAATCTGGAGAGACCTTGGAGTGTCTTCCAGTGCYTTAAGGGGCTCTAAGAAAGCTGGAGAGGGACTTTGGAAAAGGGCCTGGAATGACAGAACAAGGGGAATTGCTTCCCACTGACAGAGGATGGGGTTAGATGGGATATTGGGAAGGAATTCTTCCCTGTCAGGGTAGTGAGGCATTACTGGGAATCAGTTTCCCGGGGAAGCTGTGGCTGCCCCATCCCTGGAAATGTCTGGATCAAACCCTCCAGCAAGGAATTGGGGGGGTCCAGGGGACAAACACAACCCCACATTCCCACCAGCTCCCAAAGAATAACCGGGAGCGCTTCCCACCCATCCCATCCTTCCGCCAACATCCCCGTGGCCTGAATTCCCCCCAGGAATATGRGAATGCCCCGCCTTGACATTCCCCCACGCCGCCTTCCTTAAGGACATTTTGATAACCATCCCAGGAGCCGTTTGCCTTTCTTATCGGGGCCTCCGGCCAAACACCGGAGCCGGGATATAAGGAGCGGGGCCGGGATCGGAGGCACATTCCCCGTGAGCTCCCACCATGAAGCTGCTCCTGCTCCTCACCCTGGTGGCCCTGGCCCAGGGCCTCGAGACCAGGTGAGCCCCGGGGGGTCCTCAAAACAGGGATTTGGGATGCGGGGTGATCCCAGTGACACATCCCGGTGACAGATCCCGCTCCCTGTCCGCAGGGTGATGCTGAAGAGGATGAAGTCGCTGCGGCAGAGGCTGCAGGAGCAGGGATTGCTGGAGAGTTACCTGAAGGAGCATCCCTACAACCTGGCTGCCAAGTATTTCCCTGGCGTCGCTATGGAGCCCCTGGAGAACTACATGGATGTGAGGGGCTGGGATCAGAGAGCACGGGGGGGCACTGGACCATTATCCATCCCACTGTCTCATTATCCCTTTAACTCTATAACTCATCCCATTAGCCCTTTATCCATTCTCCTTTCTCTGTCCTGCTAACCCCTTCCCCATCCCACTAACCCCTTCCCGACCCCATTCCAACAGGATGAGTACTTCGGCACCATTTCCATCGGGACCCCACCCCAGGAATTCACCGTGGTCTTCGACACCGGCTCCTCCAACCTCTGGGTTCCCTCCATCTACTGCTCCAGCCCAGCCTGCAGTAGGTGTCTGGAATGTGGCTGGAACGTGTGTGTCCTTTGGGAGCCCTGGATGGCTCTGCCCAGCCTTTCCCGAGGGCCATCCGGCAATCCCCCTCCTTCCCACACCCACAGGCAATCACAACCGCTTCAATCCCGCGCAGTCTTCCACGTTCCTGAGCACCAACGACACCCTGTTCATCGCCTACGGCACGGGAAGCATTGTCGGAATCCTGGGATACGACACCGTCAACGTACGGCCGGGCCGGGCCCTCCAGCCCCCTCATCCCGTGGGATCCCGTGGGATTGTGCCCGATCCACGCCTGTCTCCCTCTCCCAGGTCGCCGGGATCAGCATCCGCAACCAGATTTTCGGGCTGGCCGAGACGGAGCCGGGGGATTTCTTCTACTACACCCCCTTCGACGGCATCCTGGGATTGGCATTCCCGAGCATCGCCTCCTCCGGAGCCACCCCGGTCTTTGACAACATGATGATGCAAAACCTCGTGGATAGGCAGCTTTTCTCCGTCTACCTGAGCAGGTAAATCCCAGCYGGAGCTGCTGAGGATTTCTCCCTTTTCCCTCGCGCCGGCCCCRTTTTCCGATTGGAACGGATTTCCCTTTCCAGGAACAGCCGAAGCGGCAGCTTTGTCCTCTTCGGTGCCATCGATCCCAACTACGCCATCAATGGCATCTCCTGGATCCCGCTCTCCTCCGAAACCTACTGGCAAATCACCATGGAGAGGTATTCCCGGTACTTCCTGCCCTCTAGGTGGTGTTCTGGGGAGTCCAGGCTCACCCTGCATCCCTCTTCCCAGCGTCTCCATGAACGGGACTCCGGTGGCCTGTGCCTCGGGATGCCAGGCCATCGTGGATACGGGAACCACCCTCCTGGCTGTGCCCGTCCGGGCCCTCCGGACTCTGATGAACCGCCTCGGCGCCAGCTCCAATGGCGAGGTGAGGCCTCAGGAAGCTCCCTAGGATATTTTATCCTGGCTGGAATTGCTGCTGACACCCCTCATACTGCCGTCTTTCCCACAGATCAGCTGTGAGGCTGCCAGAAGACTTCCCAGCCTCGTCTTCCACATCCATGGCAGACAATTCCCAGTGCCGTCCAGAGCCTACGTGTTAAGGGTGAGCATCCTGCTGGGGATGGGTTTTTGGGGACACAGGGYGGGATCTGACAGCTGGTGACCATCCCATTCCATGTCCTTGGAGCAGAGTAACGGGTACTGCAGCCTGGGATTGCAAGGCATAGATGTGCCCACGGAGGAGGGCGAGCTCTGGATCCTGGGGGATGTCTTTATCCGGGAATATTACGTCATCTTCGACAGGGCCAACAACACCGTGGGGCTGTCCCGGCTGCCCTGAGCCGGGATGGGATTCCCAGGTGTTCCCAGCTCRGTGGCTGGCAGGGCTGGTCCCTTTCCCGGCGCTCCTGCCACCACCGAGGACAATAAAGGTGTGGAGAAGCCCCCTGTGCTGTGTCTCTCTGGAAAGGGCCACCACATCCCTGGGAAAGTGGCATGTCCCTGCTGCCACCCTCAGCTGCAGCCCCCGAGGATGTCCCTGTGCCTCCAAAATGGGAGCCAGGTGTGGCTCTGCTCCCTGGGGAGCTCCCAGCCTTGGGAATCCTCATCCTTGGGGACCTGCCAGTCTTGGAAACACTCATCCACGGGGACCTCCAGCCCTGGRAACCTGGGGCAGGACACATCCCTCCTGTCCCCAAACCCTGCTCAGGATGAGGGGGGCTGAACACCTCCAGCACTGCCCTCATCATCCTGGAGGGCTACTCATCCCAAAATTCCCAGAGGATAAATCCCAGGGCTCCATGTGCCGGCAGAYGCAGGGATGAGGGGACAGGGAATAAATACCAGAGTGACTTTATTGGTGGCAGGGGGACAGTTGCCCCCTCCCCAGGGCCAGGCCTGCTGGTCCTGCAGACCCCCTTTTCCTCCTTTCCTTCATCCTYCTCCTCCTCCTCACGGCATTCCAGGCACACCTGGCACCTGGAACCTGGGGCTGTCTGGTGGCACCGCAGAGGGATCCACATTCCTGGGGGATCCCTGAGCCTCGGGGCTGCCCGTGGGATCAGGGGGGGCTGTGGCCTCACAGGGGGGGTCGGGGGGCACAGCGGGTGCCGAGGGGTATCCGGAGGGACTCGGAGTGGTTGGAGGGGGCTTCCCGGCCCTCCAAATCCCCGGAGAGGGGTGGAAGGGGGATGTGGTGGGAAGCAGGAGCTGGGCCAGGCGGTGGCGGGCAGGGTGAGGGGTGCCAGGGGGGAAGTCCTCGGGGATTGGGGACTGGGATGAGGATGTGGATGAGGAGGGGGACTGGGATGAGGATGGGGACAGGTCACTGCCCTGCAGCGGGAGCCGGACGTCTGTGGCTGACGGAGGGAGGATTTTGGTCAGCACCCACCTCTTTCCCAGGACCCCCAGTCCGGAGGGAGCACATCCAAGTGCCCAGGGATCTGGGAATCCCATTACCTGGGCAGGGTGGGCAGCAGCCCAGGGGCAGCACGGGGGACTCGGAGCAGGAGCGGGGGCATGGCCTCTCCTCGCAGCTCACCTCTCCAAGCTGGGAAAACAGGGATCAGCCAGCCAGCCTTGCTAGCCCTTCCCAGCATCCAGTGGCACCGGCACGGGCACCCCATGGACTTGGGCATCCCATGGGAATGGGTGGGGGTCTCACCTGGCAGGTGCAGCGGGTGCAGGGCCGACCCTCGGGAACGAAGCTCTGGCCGTTCTCCACCTTCCTGCCCTGGTAGTTGCAGTCTGGAGGAAGCGAGGTCCAGAGGAGGTTCGGAGGGATTTTTGGGGGGCCCAGGGGAGATTTTGGGAATCCCCCACCCCGAGCTCTTACCCTCACAGACGGGGCAGCACTGGCCCTCGGGGTGGAAGGGGTAGGAGCACACGATGGCACATTCCAGAGGCGAGCAGGCCACCGAGCCCAGCTGCGAGAGACGGGAGAGACCCCCGAGGGCCGGGCGTTAGGAACCCCGGAGCGCCCCCGGAGCTTTTCCCTGCAACGGAGCCAAAAACCGGGCTTCAGCCCACGGGGCGGGAGCCGCCAATCYTCTGGGAATGCCCGGCCCAGCCCTCACCAGGCAGATGCAGCTCAGGCAGGGATCCAGCGCCGACGGGAAGGTCTCGTTGTTGGAAAAGATCCTCCCCATGTAGGTGCAGCCTGCGGGGAGAGGGGCTCAGGTGGTCCCCGGGCGGCTCGGAATTCCGAGCCCCCGSCGTGGCCTCACCTGCGGAGCAGTCTGGGCAGCACTGCCCGGGAATGCGGATGGGATAAGGACAGGTCTCCACGCAATCCGTGCGCTGGCAGCTCACGGAGCCGTCTGCCTGCAGGTGGGAACACCCTGACAGACACCTCGGGATTCCCAAACCCGCCRGATTTGGGGGATTTGGGGCCCGCCAGGCCACGGGCATCCCGAGGGCGGGAATGGGGCAGGAGCCGTGCGCCGGGGCAGGGATGGGGAGAAGGGAATGAAGCAGAGCAGGTTCTCATTCACCTGGCAGATGCATAACTCACAGGGATCGCCCGGAGACCAGATCTGTCCGACGGGAAACTCCACGCCGTTGTCATCCAGGGAGCAACCTGGGAAGGCTCCCTGTTCCCAGCTGTCCCCTAAAATCTACCCTGCCTGTCGCCAGGATATTCCACCCTCCRTGTGCTCAGGTATTCCCAACCTCCCACTCTCCCCATCCTCAAGTATCCCCACATCCCACTCCCTTGTCCCCCAGCTGTCTCCCACATCCCACCCTCCCCAYCTCCAGATATCCCAACATCTCACCCTCCTCATCCCCAAGTGTCCCCCACATCCTGTCCCCCAGTTGTCCCTCCCATCCTATCCCATCCCCTTTTTCCCCCAGCTTTTCCCCGCCATCCCTCTCCCTGTCCCTCCCTGCCCATTCCCAGGTGTGTCCCTCATCCCGACTCACCGGCAGGGGCCGGAGGGTCCCGGCAGCTGGAGCAGCACTGCCCGGGACCCAGGTGCCGCTGGTGCTGGGGACAATCCAGCACGGGGCAGGGAGTGAAGGAACATTCCACCTCCCCTCCCTGGGAACACGGGAATGGGTCACCTGCTGTCCCTTCTGCCAGCCCCGAGCAAAGCCGGGATCCCCCCAGCAGGTGCAGGGAAGCGCTGGAGCATCCCTAGGGATCCTCATCCCTGGGGACATCCAGGACCCACCTGGCAGACACAGGTGGTGCAGTCGTCCCCATCCAGGCTGAACCGGGCTCCGTGTGTGTACGTGCGTCCCTGGAAACTGCACTTTTCTGGGAAAAAGGGAAGTGGCAGGGCTGGAGAGCCAAGCACGGCTCTTCCCAAATCCCCAGCCCAGCCCAGGGGTCCCCACACCCCCCASACTGGGGGTCCTGGAATCACCTGGAGTGCAGGAGCAGCAGTCGGCCGGAGAGGGGCTGGGGCAGGATCCCGGGGAGCACTCTGGGAAGAGGCAGGAGACATTCCCGGCCTGCGGAGGGGAGCGTGGGGCTGGGAAAGAGGACCCTGATCCCCCGTGGAGGGATGATAGGAGGGTGATATTTGCTCCAGAGCATCCCAATCCATGGCTGTGCCGGGATGTGGGGCAATGAGGGTCCCCAGGGATGAGAGTCCCCAGGGATGCGGGGGGATCCTCCCAGCCCGATCCAGCTCACCAAGCAGACGCAGACGGTGCAATTCCCATCGGATGGGGAGAAGACATCGCCCTCGGCCCTGGCCACCCCCTCATGCAGGCACCCTGCGAGCCAGAGGTGTCAGGGGCGTCCTCCTGGGAATTCAGGGGGGCCATCCCGGGAATTGGGGGGTCGGGAGGGCCAGGACTCACCTGTGCATGTGGGGCAACACCCCCCGGCCGGAGCGGGAAGCGGGTGGGAGCAGGGAACGGAGCAGCTCACGGCATCACAGAGGACTCGTCCCCCCTGCCAGGACACACAGTGGCTCATCCCAGGCCGGGATGGTGCCTTGGGAAGGGGTGGGAGGATGGGATGCTCACCTGGCAGGTGCAGCTCCGACATCCTGGCTCCGTCCAGCGAGCGCCAGGCTCCCGAGGGATCCCCCGGTGCCAGCAGCGAGGGGACGGGGGGATGGATGTGCCGGGGGCTCCCACGGCACGTGGGGATGGCTCAGGGAATAGGGATGGGGAGGAGGGAGGGAATTGGGTACCGGGAGCTGCCACAGGGAGGTGGGGAGAGGGGGAGCCCCTCGGGAGCAGGTGGGAGCCGGGAGGGAGCAGGACGAGGGTGGGCGGATGCTGCAGGGATTGCAGGATGGGMGACGGGGCCAGGATGGATTTGGGGTACCCTAGAAAGGAAGTCAGGAAGGGACAGACACCACTTAGGGCAGGCAGGGAGATGGGAGCATCCCGCTCCGCTCCCCCAGCCTGGAGAAGGACACGGATACCTTCGCAGGACACCCTGTCTGCGCTGAGCCGGTATCCGGGGCGGCAGGAGCAGCGGAAGCTGCCGGGAATGTTGTGGCAGCTGTGCTGGCAGGAGCGGCGCGCGCCCGGCCGCCGGCACTCGTCGACATCTGCGGGAAAAGGGAATGTGGCAGGACGTGCTGAACCCCGGGATGTGGCCCAGGAAAGAGCCCGGAGCACCGGGATGGGCCCTCGGCATGGCCCACTCAGGTATGAGGACAAAGTGGCAACACTGCGATCGTGGGGCAAGGGACGCCTGCATCCCTTGGGATTCACGGCATGGAGCGGGAAGGGGGTCTGGCACAGCGCTCAGGGGCTCGCGGCCACCTCCATCTCCCAGGAATTGATGGGAAGGGCTCCCATCCGGGTGCTCACCCACGCAGGAATGCCGGTTCCCGTGGAGGTGGTATCCGGGCCGGCAGGAGCAGCGGTAGCTGCCCACGCTGTTCTCGCAGCGGTGCTGGCACGGCGTGGCCTGGCATTCATCCGCGTCTGGGGGTCGGGATGAGGGTCAGGATCCYTCGGGAGCCCCGGCCGCCCCCCCGGCCCCCCGCGCACCCCGGCAGCCGCGGCGGTCGGCGGAGAGCTCCCGGCCGGCTCCGCACTCGCAGGCGAATCCTCCCTCCGTGTTCACGCACGTCCCCTCGCACGCCGCGCTCCGGCACTCGTCGATGTCTGGGGGGGACACAGGGATTTGGGGCACGGACACCGGCGGGATGGCCGCTCCCGTCGGGATATCCCCGCTCCCGCTCACCGGTGCAGCGGACGCCGTTGGCCGTCTCGGCCATGGAGAAGCCGACGGGACACACGCGGGCGACCTCCTGGCAGCCGCCGTGGTTACAGGACAGGTCGCAGCCGTACTCCCCGCACGTTCCCGGCGGCTCTGGAACACGGACACGGGGTCCACGGGGCACCCAGGCCAGCCCGGGACCGCCTGCTTCCCGCCCTGCTCCATGGATCCCCCAGGGATGGGGACGGTGCCGGGGAGAGGTCACAAGGAGCCAGGACTCATGGTCCCCTYCATCCGCTGGGATTCATGGCAGAGAGCGGGAAGGGGTTGGGCATGGTCCCCACAGGCTCATGGTCACCTGCGTCCCTTGGGATTCGTGGCATGGAGAGGGAAGGGCATCCGGCATGGCCACCTCTGCCAGTACCTGGGCAGGTGATTCCCTGCTCTCCATCCGGGCACGCGCAAAGATTGGGAGCGATGCAGGAGCCAGCGCCGCAGCCGAAGGAGCAGAGCGCTGCGGGAATGGGAACGGGAGATGTGGGAATGGGAACAGGAGCCCCACGCGCCCCCCAGACCCCTATACTCACGCAGGGTGCACTTCCCGCTGCCCGGGGACAGCATCCAGCCGGGACAACATCCGCTGCCAGAGCCCGGGAAGCAGACGTGGGGCCCCACGCGGCGCCTGTGGGACATCAGAGCCTGAGGCCACCCTGTCCCAAGCCCCCCGCATGGAGAATGGTCCCGGGAATGCGAGGACAGGGGGACACACGGGAGCGGTCAAGGTGTGCGCGTGGTCACCCTGTCCCGGGAAGCAGAGCACGGCATGGATGAGGGGGAGGCAGGAACGGGGTGAGCCGGGATAAGGTGGGACAGAGAGGGACAACCGCTTCCCAGCCATCCCGAACATCCCAGCACGTGGTGACGGGAGAAACGTCCCCTGAGCAGGACAGGGATACAGGGAGCAGGACAGGGATGTGGGCAGAAGGACAGGGATGCAAGGAGAAGGGTCATGCTCCCTGGAGCTGGGAAGAGGGAGGGAATTGCGGGGTGCCAGCCTCTCCGGCTGGGATGGAGGCAGCCAGAGGCATGGATAGCCGGAGCTCGGCACGCTGCCCATCCCAGGTGTAGCTGGAAGAGGGAGAAGGAAAAAGGGGGRATCCAGCTACCTCTCCACGGCAAAGCTGGCCGGCTTCTTCCTCCCGGGATACACCCTGCCCTGGCCGCTGGAGAGGAACAGGGACACACAGGCAGCCTGGAAGAGCAGCTCCACCAACATGACAGGCGGCTCCAGCACGTCCCGGCGCCCGCCTTCCCGCCTGCCTTCCCGCTGGCCCTTGGCCCTGCTCCTCCTCCTCCCGCCGAGCCGGGAACAATGCGGGATTGGAGGGGGGCGAGAGCGGGGGGGTCGCCGGCGGCACCCACCTCCCCCCCCCCAAACCCACACGGGGGGTCTGGGGTCACCCCGAGGTTGTCCCGCTCGGCTGGGGCGAGCGGCGGCATCCCGGCCGTTCCCGCCGTGGCTCCGGGATGGGGAAGGGGGTCCCCCTAAGGCTTGGGAAGCAGCGGGAAAAAGCGTCCCCCCTTCTCTCCTTTCCCACATCTGGCAAAGCTCCGGCATGGCCTCTCCCCACCCCTCCTCCTCCTCCTCCTTCTCCTGGAGGCGCTGGGCCGCCTTCCCAGCCCTGCACGGGGACCCGCGCGGCGGAGAAAGGGGCCAGAGCGGAGCCGGGATGGTGGGATGCATCCAGGAGGGAGAGGGATGCTGCGGGATACCCCCCTCCAAGGCTCCGGTGACCCCCAGGYACCCCCGGCCCCTTGCCCCCATCCCAGGACAGGGAATGAAGCAAAGGTCRGAGGCAGGTAAATGATTGATCCCGTGGAGCAAAGGGCGCTGCCGCTTCCAAAATTCCCAATCCAGCAGAGATTTCTCCCCACAAAATCCTGCCCACGGGTTGGGATCACCGAGGCAAGACACAGCCTCCTTCCAAATTAGAGCCACGGCAGGGTGGTCAYGCTGCTTTTTTAGGAACTCCAGTGCAGCCATGGGAAGCTCCTGTCCTAAGGGAATGTGATCCCAAATCCCTGGGAAGCAGCTCCATGGCCCGTGGCAGTGGATAAACAACAGTTCAGCCCTGGCTAGTGGCACTTTTATCCCAAGAAAAGCAGGGTGCCAGCAATGCATTGGCACCAGCCTCCCCAGTTTTAGTGGGAAAAGGAGAGCACTTCCAGGATCCGGGCTGTGCCGCTCCCTGGGCCTTCCAAATTTTAGGAACAAGCTGCTCCAGGCAGGTAAACAGAGCCGGAGATAATAAAAGCAGGAGCACAGAGTCCAAGGTCACTCCCTGCTCCCCCAGCTCTGGGAAGAGATGTCCAAATATAGCCTTCTCCCTGCGGCCTCCTCAGAGAATCCGGGATGGAAGCGGGAGCCAGGGATGCTTCCAGCACGAGCTGTGTCTGGGAGGGAAGGATTTGGGGAAAACCTGCCCGGAATAGGTCTTGGAGGGGGATTAACCAGGGGTTACAGGGGAGATCCAGGCTGCAGAAAGCATGGAAAGATCGAGGATAACCCCCAAATTCCATGAGCGAGGAGGAAGATGGGAGTCTAGGATAACTATTAATGAGCAGCAAGAGGCTGGAAAATCCAGGTTTCCCAAGAAATCCCGTTAAAAACTGCCTCTCCAGGCACTCACAGCACCACCGGCAATCGGGCAAGGAACTAAAATTTCCCACAAATCCAGGAAAAGCCAGAAAAATGCACCTGGAAAATAAGTGTCCCCAAAATCCCAGAGCTGAGGACATGGCTATCATCATTCCTCAGGACACGGATTTTCCTCTTGGACTACTTTATTTGGTAAAACTCCGAAATCAGCACAGCTTGAGCTTCCCAGAACTTCCCACCCTGAGCGAGGCATGGATCCTATGGAGAGTTATCCCACTCGGTTCCAGCCTCAGCTGCTCCTCCAGCTTTGATTCCTCTTCCAAAAAACCACAAGGAATCCAAAAAAAGAACAGGATCAAAAGCAAAACCAAAAGCCAAAAAAAAGTAATAAAATATCTAAGGACACCAGGGAAAAGGGAATCGAGGCGAGGGCATCAGATCCYGGTGGATCACCCAAGGAAAGGGACAGTTCTGGGCACAGCCAAGTCCGCAGAATCCATGAATCCCAGCAGGAGATGACCAACACCCCCCCAAATTCCTAACAAGCTCCTCCCCCTGTGAGATTCCGTCCCCCTCCGGCCGCTGCCGCCGGTGTTGGGCACAGCTGGGGAAGGATTCCCTTGCTCCATGTGGAGGGAAAGGGTAGGGAATGATCCCGAATCCTGCTAATGGATCCGGGTCAGCTCCTCCACGATCTTTATCAGGTCGTCCACGGTGGCTTCCCTCTTCATCCCGCTCCCATCGTCGATCTGCACCGGGAGGAAAAGGAGTCAGAGCCCTGGCAGGTGCCAAAGAACATTCCYAGATCATTCAGGAAAGTGTGGATTTAGCATTTCCCAGACAAGCCRTGGCTTCCCCATCCCTGGAAGTGCTCCAGGATGGGGCTTGGGGCAACTTGCTCTAGTGGGAGGTGGTGTGGTTGGATCAGGACGGGCTTTAAGGTCCCTTCCAACCGAAACCATTCCATTACTCTACAATTCCACGATTTACCGAGCCTGGATTCCTGAGCGAGGTCCTTKAAGGATCCAAGGCCACATTCCCAAGCTCACCTGCAAGTTTGCCACCACTTCCTGCATCTTGGGCCTGCTGATGTCCAGGAAACTCTCGATCAGGTCCCCGTCGATGAATCCCGTGGCCGGTTCCGTCTTCCGTTCGGTGTGGAACGATCTCCAGGTGCTGCCGTCAAGGAGCCAAATCCACAGGGAATAACACCGGCCCTGGGCATGGTTACTGGGGGGATGGCAGTGCTGGGTTAATGGTTGGACTCTGTCATCTCAGAGGGCTTTTCCCAACCTTAATTCCATGATTCCCAGGGCGCCGGCAAACCCACGCTCAGCGTCTCCAGCTGATAATCCCCACCCAGCGCAGGTTCCCGGCCAGAATGCCAAAGGATATAAGGAATGCTCGATCTTCCCCACGCTCTTGATGACTTTGTTGAGCCTGTTCTGCATGTCCAGGAGCAGGTTGTACCAGCTTTCCGACAGGGATGTCACCAGGCCTGCATGGGAATAACRGACACGGGGCTCGGAATGTGCCAGGGGGTGCGGCTGGATGAGCTTTCCAACCCAAACCGTTCCAGGATTCTACAGGGAATCCTCAGCCCCTGCTCCTTACCGATCATTCCATTGACGGTGCCGAAGAGCACGGATCCCTGGGTAGGCGTGGAAGTCTCTCCCAGGTTCTGCATGACCAGGGATCCGTGGCAGAAGACATTGACAAACTCTCCCAAGTGGGATAATCCCACTTCCTGCAGGTGCTGCCGCTCCTCGTCCGTCGTGGCCGCGCTGGAATTCCAAACACCCTGCTCAGTCTGGGATGGGGGGACTCCAAAGCTTCACTTGCTCCCAAGAGCTGGGAATGCTCATCCACGTTTCCTGAAGGTCTCGTCGCCCCATCCCTCCCAGCATGCGCTGTCACATCCCATCCCATTCCCATCCCATTCCTATCGCATCCCATTCCAGCTCACCTGTCCTTCTGGCACACGAACAGATTGAAAGCGTTCTCTGCTCCCAAGAAATTATCATCATCCAGGATCTCCACGGCACTCATCCAGTTTGGATTGAAATCCCGGGCAATCTGGAAGGGGACCAAGAGGGGACACGCTGTGTCCAGGTGGCCTGGCCTGGGATCCTGCATCCTCATCCCACCCAACACCAGTATTCAGGAGCGAGGTGGGATCCAGCCTATCCCTCTCTGCTCCAGGAAGCAGCTGAGCAGGAAAGGCACTCCTAGAGATGGTCCTAGTCCAAGTGGCACTTGGATAACATCCCGGGAAAACATGGAGCAGCCCATGCCAAACAATTTAACCCCCCATTCCAAGTGGACACCAGGCATCCCAGATGGCACCTCCCACCCGCCAGGCACCAGCTGCTCTTCCCACAGCCAGTTCCCTGGAAGCTGAGGGATCCATCCCTCCAGAAACCACAGGGATGCGTGTCAAACCTTATCCAGGTGATGTTGCCCAAGCCAAACTCCTTTTATCCCCTCCAACACCATTCCCCGTGCCCAGAGCTGTCGGATCGGATTCCCGGCGCCGCTTCCGTACCTCCTCGAAATTCCCTTCCATGGGTTTGTAGGCCAGGAGCAGCACGGAGCGCATGAGGTCTCCCACCAGGATGAAATCTCCCTTGGTTTTCAGGTACAGGGCCATGATGTTGTTGTAGTGGTTGCATTCCGTGCGCAATTCCTTCTCCGCTGTCCACTCGTACAGGCGGACCTGTGGGATGGGACACGGATCGGGATACTCCACCCGGGAGCTGGGAGACGCCTGGCTGACATCCAGATCGACAAACATGCTCCCAAAAAGAGTCAAGGTTTTGCCTACCGTGCTGTTGATGCTGGCTAAAAGCTTCCCGTTGAATTCCACCATGGAATACACAGCTCCCTTGACCTCCTTCTCAGCCAGGCTCTGCAGCTTCCCTGGAATAAAGCCAGGCATCACTTGGTTGTTTATCCAAAGGGTGGGAAGTCAAGGGAGCTGCACTGCTGCGCTGAGCTGCACTAAACTTTGCTTCCCTAAAATCTGTCTCTGAGGGGGTAAGTGACATGGAAAGCACATCCCAGAATCCAGAGCTGGTGAGGGATTCTTGGACTTCTCTAGGAGACAGGGGGAAAGGGAACGCAGCACCTACAGATCCTGACAGCAGATCCCTTGGGAAAACCTCTGCCTGCTCCTGAGACATGAGCTCTCCGGGATCTGAGGAGCTCATCCCTGATCTCCCATCAGAAAAGCYGGATACTTCCAGGTGAGAACACCTCGTTCGTACCATCGGAGTAGTGGAAGACGACGATCCGGCCCTGCTTGGGCTCCGCTTCCTCGGGATACACCATGGCAGTGCCCACAATGAAGTAGGTGTTGGGATCCTTTCCCAGCTTGCAGGAGACCAGGCTGAGGGCGTACTCATTTTGCAGGAATTGGTGAGCATGGAGCACTGGGAAAAAAAAGTGGGAAAGGGAGGAACAAGAGTCCTTACGCTGAAAGCTTAAGACGCATCCTAGAGATTCCTTGTCCTATTCCCCACCGCCTTGTGCCATCAAATAATGCTATTCCCTAAACCTTATGGCTGACATTTCTCCAGGAAAATGCTTTTTACAAGTTCCTGGGCTTCTCCAGGATGGGAAAARCTGGATTTTGGGATGGGACAGGTACCTTCGAAGGTGTGCTGGTCTATGATGAGCAAGTTGTGCACTTCCACCTCCTCTCCGAAGGATGTTTCGTGYGGAGCCGTGCTGCTGGAAAACAGCTTGCTGGTGCTCACACTGCTGGACAAGGCCTGGGAAACAGGAAAATCCGTCACATCCCGGTGCTACTCGGGATATCCACACAGCCTCAGGCAGCCAGGGAGTGGGAGAAGGGATGGGAGAGCAGGTGGAGCAAGGAATGAGTAAAGGGACACATTCCCTGCTCCTGCAAGGTTGAACGATGGTGTTAATATGGGTTTACACAGAGTTGTGGCTTCCAGAGCTAGATCCTTGGGAAAAGGAAAACCTTAGAGACCACACAGAAGCTTGTATGGGATATGGAAGGAGCAGCACCCAAAAATAAAAGGGATCAGGTCAAACAGTGGCTGTGCCCCCCCCTCGGAGAGATTCCACCATCCCATCCCTCCCTGGCTGAGGAACTAGACTGGACCCACAGCTTTGGAAGGGAAGACCATCAAGGAAAACCTGGACTGGGAATTCTGATCCCCACAGGGATGACCCAGCCTGGGATCTCACCTGGGTGCTGGCGCTGGGCCTGAGCGCCGTGGTGCCGCCGCTGGCATCCTGCACCTCGATCCGGCTGGAGAGCACCCCGAAACATTGGGATACCTCTTGGTAGCAGATCTTCCTGTGGGATAAACAGAGAGGAAAGGCCATTCCAAGAGCCATTTGTTTGCTCCTGGGATGGCAGAGCCGCCCCAACCCTTGTCCCGCGCAGCCGAGCGCCCTCATCCCGGGAATCCTCCTCCCAGGAATCCTCACCTGGGCGACTCGTAGAGTGGAACGGTGCGGATGTGCAGCTTCTGGATCTCATCGATGGTGCCGATGGTCAGGGTGCTGTTGTTGGCCAAAGCCAAACTTGTGGGAAAAAAATCACGGAAAACACTTGAGTGGCASGGCAAGGACCTCCCTCTCCTCCGTAGCCCTCCGAGGAGGCCGGGAGCRGGCTCACCTGTCGGGATATCCGTCGGAATTGAGGGGGCACATGTAGTTGACCTCCTTGAGGTTGACGTTGGAGAAGACCAGCTTGTGGTTGCTGCTGTAGATGACGGTGGGGCGGTCGGAGCAGGCGAACACGTTGGTGGTGGACAAGGAGCGGAATGTCCTCAGCACCGTGGGCTGGGTGCCCAGGGTCACCTTCTTCCTGTCACTCAGCAAGCCTGGATTCGAAGGGAAAAGGGGTCGGCATCTGCCGCGCCGCCTCGGGATAAAAGGAGCGCGGGTAAGCGCATCCCGGATTTAAGAATCCGTCTCCTTCCTCCGGTTTGCTGGAGAAATCCWCCTGCCCGCAGCCAGTCCCGCCTGAGCGGGAGGCTGGGAAAGCAAGGAGGATCTTYCCCAACAGAATGGAAAAGAAGGGAAAAGGTCACCTGTCTCGAGGCTGAGGCCGAAGTAGAAGAGAGCTCCGTCCCCYAGGGCACACAGGAGGTAATGGCTGCTCTCAAAGGTCGTCATGAGGATGGAGCGAGGGATAATCTCTGCGGGAAGCAGGAGAAGGGATGGATGAGGTCGCTCGGGACATGGCAAGCGACCACTGCCACCCTTGGGAAGCTCCTACCTCCTCCCAGCATCTCCTTGTGCAGCAGCTCGAAGGACGGGAGCTTCAGGATGCGGGCGGAGATGTCGGTCCAGAGCCCGATGGCGCAGAGCGGGGACATCCCGTTGGAGTCTCCCAGGGGGGTGATGTCCAGGCAGGCCACCTCGTGCTCCATCTCCGTGCAGCTGCGAGGAAGGAAGGAGCACGGATGTCTGCCTGGATCCCAAATCCCAGCATCCCGAGAGCCCTCAGGATGTGGGCTCACCTGATCTGCCGGAGCTCCTGGGGCCGGATTTCCAGGTAGTACAAGGCCCTTCCCACGGCCACCACCACCTGGTTGCTGTTGCAGGAAGCGACGCTGATGTTCTTCCCGTTGGGCTCTTTCCACTCGCTCACCAGGGATTTGGGCTCCTGGCTGACCAGTCGCACGGAGGCAGAGGTGATCTGGGAAGAGAGACAGGAAAAATCACGGAAAACGGTGTTGCTGAGGTGGGTGGCACAGCAAGAACTTCCCTCTTTTCATATCCCTTAGAAAGATGAACCCAGGATCCTATTTGCTGATCCCATTGGCWCAGGGAAGCACTCCAAACCCTGCCCTGGATAAGCCACAATCCATATGGCACCAGGAGAGCCATATCCACGTTTTCCTTGAGCTGGAATTACCTGGATGAGCTGCTGGTGCGCCACGTTGCCGCAGAAGAAGGTCTGCTGGTCATCCACAAATCCCGTCAGCTCCGTCTCTTCCACTTCCTCTCCATTCAACATCAGAACCCTGAGCAGGGAAGGGAATTCCCCTTAATTCCTGGTCCAACACAGGGCTGGGAGCCTGGATCAGGTCATCCCGCCTTTACCTGGTCTGGCCAACAAAGGACAGCACCAAGGTGTTGTCCGTCTCCCGGTGCGGATCCGACCTCAGCGGCCACAATCCTGCAACAAGGAGGCCACAATTCCTCACACAATTCCTCACAATTCCACATCCCAACCTCATCTGTGCCCACCATGTCCCTCCTCAGGCTGTGGAACACCTCCCACACCTTTAATTCCCGGTAGGTCGATGCTGGCGTGCTCGTGGATCCCGATGCCATTCCGGATGATCCGCARTGATCCCTCTTTGAAGGCCCCGGAGCAAGTGACCAGCTGGGGGAAAAGCAGATGGATTTTACCACCCATGGCTGGGAAAGCTCTCCCACTTCCCACTGGGATCAGGGGAAGATGGGGAATCATGGAATCCTGGAAGGGTTTGGCTTGGAAGGGACCTGAACGTTTCAMCAAGGTCAGGTTGGATGGGGCTTGGAACAACCTGGTCTAGTGGAAGGTGTCCCTRSMCATGGAATGAGATGATCCTTAAGGCCCCTTCCAACCACACCACTCTGGGATTCTCTGATTCTWTGGATACACCTGACCAGCCCAGGAATTCCCCGGAGTGAGGAGGGAAAAGCAGGATCATTACCTGGCCTTGGCCTTGTCTTTCCAGGTCCACCACRCACATATCCACGATGGGCCCGAGGTTGGTGAAGGTCTCCATGGCCACCACGTAGGATCCCTGCTCGTTGCTGTCCACGTTGAGCTGGGAATAAACACTGGGATCAATTTTTGCCTTTCAGGGAGTGAGACCGGGCAAGGAGAACAAAGGAAAATGTATCCACATCTCCAGGTTTTGATGGAAATCAAGTCCCATGGGAACACACAACCAGGAGCTGCCACRTACCTTGACAAGCTGGGAATCTCCAAGCCTGGAGCCAACGAACACCACTCCGTTATCCAGGTAGGTCAGGCACTCAGCAATGGATGTCTGGGAAGTGGGAAAAGGCAGGTGAACCACCACTGGCATACACACACCTTCCACCACTAAGCTGTTATCCAACAGGAAAACCCTGGGCATGGGAAGGGGATTTAATCCCTTCATAAATCGCACAGAGTCCAAGCTTCTCCCAGTGCAACCACCAGGAAAAAACAATGGGAAGAAGGTGTAAACTTAATTGCCCACAGAGAGAATTTTTCAGGAAGCAACAAGTCAGGGCTGTGACAGATGTGAAGCATCACCCCCCACCCTGGACTCCAAAATTCCCACTCATTCCTAAACAGAGCCATTCCAGGCTTGGGAGAACCCCGGGCAAGTGACAGGGATGRCCCAGGTGATTCCTACCTCTCCCAGCAGCTCCACACGCAGGTCCTTCAAGGTGACAGTGCCATCCATCTGCTCCTCCTTCTCCAGGAGCAGCATGAAGAGCCGCCCTTCCATGTCTCCCAGCAGGTACCGGGATCCGTTGGGATCCACGCGGTTGTGGCACACGATGGTGCTTTGCTGCACGAAAAGGAGGGAATTCTAGGATTCCATTGGAACAGCCCCAAACTGGTCCCCAAAAGGTCTGTGCAGGTGATGCACTCGCAGCTCCAGTATTCCAGACTCCCCATCCCAGAGCTCCAGGAGCAAACTGAGACCATCAGGCACCAATATTCCYGTTTCTTCCCCCAAGACTTTTAGCCTGTCCTTATTTCCATCTTAAAAGACCCTTTGGATGGTAATTCCAGCCTTCTTTCAGCCCAGAGCAGGACCTCAGCCATGCCATTGGTGCTTCCTGCTCCAATTCAGTGTGGGAAGTGGCCTGGTATTCCCACAAAACCCGCAAGTCCAATTGTTGTCCCAAAATCCTGATGTCTTTTCTCCTCCCCAAGTCTCCAAGGGGCTCATCCRTATCTTCCACTGCCTGAAATGAAACCAGGCTCCGACCTGGAATTGTGCCCAGACCACGCATTAACTCCTAATTGATCCCATTCCCTATGGCCCAAACAAGATTCCAGCTTTATCGCCCCTTTTCCAGGAATTCCACAGAGAGTGGAGCCACACAGGGATCACGGATGTCCCTCACTCCCCAAAAACAACYGGGAAGTCAAACCTCTGGAAGCCCRTGGAAGTGGCGCTTTTACACCACACCTGGGACTAGAGGGCTTTGAATTCCTGACCGGAAAGACTGGGAAGGGAAGGATTTTTCGGGATGAAGTCCTGGATCCACTCACCTTGATGATGGGAGGAGCGATGGCCAGGTATTTATCCCCGTTGTGGTAGGTGATGGATTCCTGCCCGATGATGATCGCGCCTCCGAAGGGCTCCGGCACTGCGGGACACACAACAAACGTGAGACGACCTGCCTGGAAAAACGGAGCCGTCCAGCCTGGAAAACAGCCTGGAAGATCTTTTCCAGACAAGGCCCGACCTGCGATGACCATGGAGGCTTCGGCCTCCACGTTTTCCTGCTTCCAAGGGCCTTTGTTGAATTCCTTCTCCCGCAGGGACACCTCGTACGTCTTCACGTGACGGCCCTGGGGGTCCTGGAAGAGACCACAAATGGATGAGATTCCAAAAGTGAGCAGATTCCACCTCATCTCCTGCAAAAACAGCGTTCCAGGGAGCTGCTGAGGCTTCCCGTCTCCTCACCCTCCCTCACATTCACCAGTGTTCTCCCAAACTTTTCCATACATAAATACCCCCGAATAATTCCCAGAAAAGACCGGAAAGTATTTTCCCATTGCTATACAAATGATTTTCTGGGATTTGTGTTCCTCTGACAACCTGGAAAGGAGTGGCACTATGGAATATCACCCCTTTCTCCAGCTCCTGCAAACGTTCAGGAATTCAGGGTTTTTTATCAATATTCCTCCTTTTTGTGGTCTCTTCCCCGGATTTCGGGGCAGGGATTGAAACAATCCAGAGCTTTRTGAGTCAGAACTGACATCCCACTCCTGCTCCAAGGATTCAAGTTGTTTTGACATGGAACCATGGAATCATTAAGGTTGGGAAAGCCCTCCAGTATCATCCAACTGTTCCTCTAAACTCCAGGCATGTGGTGACAAAGTGTTTTCTTCCCTCCRGGAAGTCTGAGGGGATCCAACAGGAAATAATGGAGCCACTGCGGGATTTCAGCTAAGCCTGAGATAGCCTGGAATTTAACAAAGGTGATCCCTTGCTTAGTCAGCATGGGAAAGGCTCTTTGGATCAAAACAGGCATCCAGAGAAGACCTGGAATGCTCCCTCCGTGAGGAGCCAGGAGATGGGAGAGGTTATGGATCCTCTTCACACACCTGAAATTACCTCCCAAAAATACCAAACAAGTCATTGCCCTGATTTTAAGGAAAAGGCTCAAGGCTTACTATGGGAAAGAACTGATTCTGGATTTAATCCACTTGCTGGAAGGATCCCTAAGCTCCTCCTGAGGGTTTAMCAGGGAAACATTCCCATCCAAGGCAGAGCTGCTCAGGAATCCTGTGGGAAAACACTGCTTCCTCTCTCCCAGACACGGAACAAAGCAGCATGGAAGAACATGGACCTGGAGGAGCTGGAATCATCCCTCACTCTGCCCTCCAAAAAGCCTTTGGAAAGCCTTGGGAGCCAGTTGGGTTATCCATGGAAAAGCAGGCACCTGGTAGACGAAGCAGATGGTGGGAGCTTGGCAGCCRTAAAGGAATTTCACGTCGATGACCTGGAGCTCTTCCAGGCGGATGTTGAAGGCCTTTAATTCCTTGTTCTCCCGATCCAGGGGGATGACCTTGAAGAGGCCATCGTAGAGCCGGAGCCCGATCATCCGGCACTCGGGATCGATGATCCCGATGATCCCGGTCTCCGAGGGGCGGCCGATGCGATCCTGAGGGAGAATTCCATGGAGAGGGGAAAGAAAAAGGTGATTAGTGCCAGGAAAATATCCCTGAAAATCAGGGACAGGAGTTGCCAGCCCTCAAGTGAGGAAAGGCTCCCTGCAGACCTCCCAACAGGCTTGAAAATTCCAGCTGGGAAGCCACCAAGTCAAAGGAGGACAAGCTTTTCCAACTGCCACACCTGGCAGAGCTCCCACACCACACACCTTCCCCACAAATTCCCAGAGGACTCATTTCCCAGGGAAGATTCAGCCTTATAAGGAGTTTTGGGCTTCAATTTTCCTTAAATTTAATTTGTTATTCCACAAGCTCTCCCAAGAATAGGGTTGAATCCAGGGGGGCGGGGCTTGGAGCATCCTRGTCTAGTGGAAGGTGTCCATGGCAAGTGCTTTCCATCCCATATCATTCCAGGATGCAGTGTGCTGGTTTAAATGGGAAATTGGGAATAAATCCTTCCCTGTGAGGGTGGGGAGGCTCTGGGATGGATTTCCCAGAGAAGCTGTGGCTGCCCCATCCCTGGAAGAGTTCAAGGCCAGGCTGGACAGGGCTTGGAACAACCTGGGATAGTGGAAGGTATCTCTGCCCACAGAAGGAAACTGGATSAGCTTTAAGGTCTCTTCTCCAACCCAAACCATCCCAGAATTCCATGAATCCTCACAGAGAGCAAGACAGATTCTGGAAACATCCCATGGCCACAGGTGACCCACCCCAGATCCAGTAGCAGGCAAAGAATCACCAATGGAACAACAAAAATCCAACACTCTGCAGCTCCGGGAAAGCACAACCATCCCTAGGGAAGGGAATTCCCATCCCGGGTGCCACATCCCCCCTCACCTGCACGTTTCCATGGGCACGGGTGATGATGTCGATGCTATCCCCATTCTGCTTGTATTCCAGGATGCAGGCATTGTACTTGGCCGTCAGGATGAACAGCAAATCCTTGCTCTCCCCCTGCCCGAAAAAACCCGGACATGGTGAATTCCAGAGGTGGACATTCCCACCCCCGTCCCGCCCAGGTGGGCACAGCCCCATCCCTGTTCCCCCAGCACCAACCTTGGGGCGGAAGAGCTCCATGACGGCCGTTTTTCCGTACATTCCCACTTCCTTGACGGGCCGGAGCCCCTCGGCTGTCACGACATAAATCTCCAGCCGGGTGTTCTTGGCAATGAGCAGGTTCAGGTCCTCTGCCGAGGTGAAGTGTCCTGGGAAAAGCAGGAGGGAATCCCGGAGGAGGGGTCAGCTGGCACCTCGGGGCTGGTTTGCATCCCGAAATCCCACCACGTTCCTTCCACAGTGCCCAGCTTCCCTAAGCTCTGGCTTCTTGTTTATCTTCAGGAATCCTCTTCCTACTGTCTTTCCTCAGGAATCGTCATTCCTGGGGTCTCTTCCCACCACACCCAGCGCCCTCGGGGCTCGCAGAGCCCCCCCAAATCCCGCTCCTTCTCCCCCCTATTATAGATTTCCAGAATCCCCTGATCTCCCCTGTACCTCAAACCCCGGGACTCCAAAAGGCCCCGTACCCCAAAACCCCCCTGGGACCCCCAAAGCGCCCCGTACCCCAAAAACCTTCCCCGTACCACAAACTCCTCCCGGGACCCCCAATCCCTTCCCGGTGCCCCAAACCCACCCGAGTCCCCCGGTGCCCCCCGGCACCTCCATCCTCCCGTACTCTCCATACTCCCCCAAACCCCCGGTACCCCAAAACCCCCTTCCCACGTCTTCCCCCCCAAACGCGGTGTTGCCATCAGCCCCCGCCCCGCGGTACCGGTGACGCAGCCATTGACGGCCGTCGGCTTCTGCGCCGTCACCACGTAGTTGTAGGACATGCTGKGGGAGCCGGGGGGTCCCGGGGAGTCCCGGGAGGGGCGCGGGGGGAACCGGGGGGAACGGAAAGCGCGGCCTCTCCGCGACCGTCACCGCCCCTTCCGGGAAGTGGGGACACTGGGCCGCTCTAGCCCGCTGGAGGACAGGGGCGGAGCAGACGAGAGGGGCCTATCTAGCCCGCTGGGAGGACCGTGGAGAGCAGCAGAGAGGGGCYGCTCTAGCCCRCTGGGAGGACCGTGGAGAGCAGSGGAGAGGGGCCGCTCTAGCCCGCTGGGAGGACCGCGCAGAGCAGACGAGCGGGGCGCCTGGAGGACCCCGGAGCGCGCAGGTGTGGAGGAGGATGAGCGGGGGGTCCCGTCCAAAACCCGCGGGATCCGCGCTGATGCCAGCCTGATCGCACGCCGTATCCCGAGGGAAGGGCCCCGCTTGGGAGGGTGCAGCTCCCTCCCTGCTCCCTGCAGTCCTGAGCCCCCGCGAAAGCCGGGGTGCGGGGTCCCCGCTTGGGGGAGGTGGGCGTGKATCCATCCAGGGCCTGTGTTGAGAGGAGATCCCTGAAGGTGGAGGTCCCCGACATCCCAAAAAAAGGGGTCCCTGYTTGRGGGTGGTCCCGTCCTGGTCCTCCCMYATCCYAGAAAGAGATCCCTGTTTAGGGCCCATCCTGGCCTCCCATCCCAAAAGGGGGTTCCGCCTGGGATGGGGGGTGGTCCCATCCTGGTTCCCCATCCCAAAAGGGGATCCCTACTTGGAGGGGTGTGTCCCCTATTTGGGGACAACATCAACGCCAGCCCCTCATTCCCACCAGACACCCCCGTCCCACCCCGCCCCCTTCCAACCCCGCCCCATTCCCACCCCCCTTCTCCGGACCCCTGTCCCTTCCAGCCTGGACCTTGCCCTCTTTCCAGACAGATTCCATCCCCAGATCCAAGTGCTGCGCTGCGTTCCGCTCTCATGGAGGTGAGCCCAGGACAGGGGGGTTTGCATTCCTGTCAGATTGGCATTCCTCCTTTTCCCACCTCACCTTTCCCCATTTTCCCCCCAGATCCCCAAAAAACTGGTGACAACGGTGTCCGGCTGTGCCGATGACGCACTGGCCGGGCTGGTGGCCTGCAATCCCGGGCTCCGGCTGCTGCAGGGACACCGGGTGGTCCTTCGGGATGACCTGCCGGCCATCCGTGGCCGCGTGGCTCTGCTGTCCGGAGGGGGCTCCGGCCACGAGCCCGCCCACGCAGGTGAGACCCACCCCAACCCCACCAGAGCCCCCCGCCCACGGACACGGCGCCGAGCCCTCTTCCCGCTCCGCAGGGTACATCGGGAAGGGAATGCTGACCGGAGTGGTGGCCGGAGCCGTGTTCGCATCCCCGTCCGTGGGCAGCGTCCTGGCGGCCATCCAGGCAGTGGCACGAGCCGGAGCAGGTGGGGAACACACCGGCGTGGAGTTTTGGGATCCCCCCCTCCGGCGCCRCGCCATTCCCGTTGTCTCCGTATCCATCCCGCAGCCGGGATCCTCCTGATCGTGAAGAACTACACCGGGGACCGGCTGAATTTTGGGCTGGCCCTGGAGCGGGCGCGGGCCGAGGGATCCGACGTGCGGATGGTGGTGGTGGGCGACGACTGCGCCTTCGCCAAGCCGGGAAAAGCCGGGCGCCGCGGGATCTGCGGCACCGTCCTCATCCACAAGGTCCTGCCGAGACCTCTCGTAGGGATTTGGGGAATTCTGGGAGGTCGCTCACCCGCTCTGCCCGGGACAGGTGGCGGGAGCTCTGGCCGAGGCGGGAGCGAGCTTGGATGAGATCGTGGAGAAGGTGACGGCGGCTGCCAAAGCCATGGGTGTGTTGTGTTATCCCGTGGGAATGCTGTCCTGTGTCCCCCAGCCCCGAATCCCAAAATTCCCCTAGGTTCAACGGAGCATTCCCGCCCGCACAGGTACCCTGGGTCTCAGCCTGTCTCCCTGCAGCATCCCGGGATCCAAGCCCTCATTCCGACTGGCTGAGGACGAGATGGAACTGGGGCTGGGTGAGGAGCGGCCCCTCCCTGTTCCCCCCAGATCCCCGGAGGGGCCGAGTGTCCTTGTTTCCCCTGGGGAGGCGTCCCCAGGACTGGGATGTGACGCGGACCCGTCTCCCTAGGGATCCACGGCGAGGCTGGAGTGCGCAGGATGAAGGTGAGGGAGGAATCCTGCCGTGTCCCCCCCTGTTATGGTCTGGTTATTAAAATTATTTAGAGATTTCTCTGCCCGAATTAAGGTGCGGACAAGACCATATCCCAGTGTCCATAGTATGGATTTTATTTGATAGAAGATATGTGAGAGAGAGAGAGAAAAAGGAAAAGAAAGAAATAGAAAAAAGAGGTAGGGGGACAGAAAGAGAGTGACAGAGACACATTAAAAATAATATAACCCCTCGTGGATCCCACCGATATTCCAATAATCCTCTCCATCTGGTCTTCTTGGGGGTGAAGGTCCCCCAAGAAACATAGAATTCCATGGATTAACATACATTCAGGCTTCGGGGTGGTCTGTGGTGGACTAAGACAACTCCTCAGCTGCTTCCCACGTGAATATCCCGTGGTTGTGGCCTTCCCGGGGTTGGGGATTCCATGGCCAGGTTGCGTAAGGGAGGATGGGTTGGCTGCTCCTGGGCAGAGGTTACGACACTCCAAAACTTCCTCCCGCCCCCACCTCGGCTGGGGGGGAATTCCGTGCCAACTTGCTCCCAGCAAAGGGGGCTGTGGGCTGCGGCCTCCCGTCACTCCCAGCCAGGGAAGATTCTCGGCACASCTGCTGGGTTTCAGCCTTGTTTCCTTCTTCCCAGAGCTGAGAGGATTGGACAGCGGGTCTCCCTTAACTCTCAGTCCCAAATTCCAGTCAGGCATCTCGTAGGGAGGGGTGGACCCCAGTGGCTTCTTTATACAGTTTTGCTATAATAAGGAAATTCCTTTGTTTCCTTATTATATTATATATTTCCGTATTTCCTGTTTCAGTCTCTGACACCCTCATTCCCAGATCCCCCCCTATTCCCAGACCTCCTCACTCTGCTCTTCCCCTGCTCTGTGTCCCCTCCAGGTGCTGCCGGCGGATCAGGCCGTGGAGACGATGCTGGAGCACATGACGGATCCATCCAACGCTTCCCACCTCTCCCTGACTCCTGGTGAGCCCCCAGACCCTCCGTGCTCCCCCCAAATCCCCCCGATCCCAGTCTCATCCTGTCCCCCATCCCACAGGATCCTCYGTGGTGCTCGTGGTGAACAACCTGGGTGGATTGTCCTGCCTGGAGCTGGGAATTGTGGCCGGAGCTGCCGTGCGCTGCCTGGGTGAGTGCTGGGCGGAGGTTGGGATCCCATTCCCTGGCTCCGGCCCCTCTGGAATGCTCCCACCCCCCTCCCGAATCCCGCAGAGAGCCGAGGGATCCGCATCGCCCGGGCCTTGGTGGGATCCTTCATGACRGCGCTGGAAATGGCCGGAGTCTCCCTCACCCTCATGCTGGTGGATGAGGAGCTGCTGGGGCTGATCAGTGAGTTCCTGATGGGAATGCGGCCTGGGATGGGAACACGGGGCTCTCCAGGTGTTGGGTGATGGGACACAAGGTCCATTGGATGTCTGGGAGTGGAATTCCTGGCTGCTGGATGTGCCAGTGAGGATCCAATGGGATCCGGAGCCGCCACACACCTCTGGCTATTCCAGATGCCAAGACCACGGCCGTGGCGTGGCCCAACATTCCCACGGGACCGGCGACCACCCGGAGGGAGGAAGTGCCAATGCCAACGGAGGGACCCAAGAAACTGCAGGATGAGCCCAGCACTGGTGCAGAGCTCCCGTCCCTTGTCACCCCCCATGCCTCAGTTTCCCTTGGGAATGTGCACGGAGACATCTCCTCTCCGCAGGGCCCGGCGCGGCGYGGGCGGAGCGGGTSCTGGAGCGGGTGTGCAGCACCTTGCTGGATATCCAGGATAAGCTCAACGAGCTGGATCGGGAAGCGGGCGATGGGGACTGCGGCCACACACATGCCCGGGCGGCCCAAGGTGGGTGTGGGGGCCGTTATCCAGGGAATTGTGGGGAGCGGGGATCCCATTGGCACCTCCCAGGAGTGTGGAGTCGCCCAGGACATCCCTTCTTGGGATTGGGGAACCCTGAGGTGCCCCTTCCTGGAACTGGAATGTCTGCATTCAGTGGCAGCTTTCCCATGGAATTAGTGGGTGTCCCCGGTTTTCCCCATGAGGGACAGGGGACTCCAGGGCCACCCTCCATCCCATAATCCTTTCCATTCCCACAGCCATCCGGGAATGGATGCGCTCCCGGCCACTTCCAGCTGCCCCATCCCAGCTCCTCTCCTCCCTGGCTGATGTGTTGCTGGAGCAGATGGGAGGCTCCTCCGGAGTGGTGAGTGGGAATGGGAATGAGGGAACACACCTGGCCGTGTTCCTGGGATGGGACTGATGGTATTCCCAAAGCTCTATGGGCTCTTCCTGACGGCGGCCGCCCGGAGCCTGCRCGGCCGCAGCGATTTCCAGGCATGGGCTGATGCCATGGATGCYGGGATCGATGCCATGCAGAGGTCAGTGCCGGGGGCTGCGGAATCCCAATTCCCCCTGGGAATCCCAATCCCCCCTCAATTTCCCTGCATCCCGCACAGGTACGGAGGAGCCGCGCCGGGAGACCGGACAATGGTGAGTGCCGGGAGAGCCCAGAAGCCAGGGAGCTTCCATGGGGAATGCCAGAGAGTTGCCATCTGGCTCCAGTGCTGATTCCCAGCCTGATTCCTGCTTTTCCCAGCTGGATTCGCTGTGGGCAGCCACACAGGCTCTGCATTCCCTGCGCAATCCCGGTGCCAACCCGCTCCAGGTGCTGGCAGCTGCTGTGCAGGTATGGAGAGCTGGGAGCCGGGACGGTGGGAAAATTGGATGGGAATCCCTGCCGTTATCCTGGAAAACACCCTGTTTTCCCTGGCAGAGCGCGGAGGCGGCAGCAGAAGCCACCAAGCGCATGGAGGCCGGGGCAGGCAGAGCCAGCTACATCCGCTCATCCCGGCTGGAGCGGCCCGATCCCGGGGCTGTGGCGGTGGCAGCAGTGCTGGGAGCGGTGCTGCAGGGGCTGCGGGACCCCCTGGACACCCGCCAGTAGGGACAGGGATGCGTATCCCAAAAAACCTGTGTCCCCTCATAATGATAGGGATGTGTATCCCAAAAAACTCTTGTGTGCCTCCACGATAGGGAGGTGTATCCCAGTAACCCTCTGTGTTCCTTCAAGGACGAGTATCCCAATAAACCTTGAGACGTGGCCCCCAATAACCCTCTGTGTCCCCTCATGGTGACAGGGATGTGTATCCCAAAAAACCTCTGTGTCCCCCACGCTGGCTCGGAGGGGTGGGACGGTGGAATTTGGGGGTGTGGGGGTGGTCCCTGTTGCTCCAGGTCGGGAAGGGAGATGGGAACAGGGATCCTGTGACTTGGGGGGAGGAAGGAAACCCGGGGTGTGGAGGGGAAACCACAGGGCTCACATGGCTTTGGGCACGGGGTCTGGGAGGGTTTCTGGGAAAGGGACAAAGGAGAAGTGGGGACGGGGCATGGCGTGATCCCAAATCCCATGGGGTGACTACAGGGATCTGTCCCATGTCCCCAGGGGGCAGAGCAGCCAGCAAGGACAAGCCTTTGGAAGGGACAGCTTGGCTTGGTCAGCACCTGCTTCCAAGCTCCCACTCTCCCATCCCGACTCCCAGGCCCTCCCTTGTCCCCAAGGATTTGAGTGCCAGAGCCCTGCAGAAGCCAAATGTTTATTCCATGTCCATGAGGTCCCTGAGTGGCTCCATCCTGAGCCGGATCCCCTGGAGTGGGAGTGACACGGATGCTCCTCTTTGTCCCTGCGAGGCTCCGGCAGCTCCAGCTGCGGCATTGAGGGATGGTACCGGGAAGCGCTGGGGTTTGGCATGGCCTGGGATCCAGGCAGGCACTGGCACACGTAGGCACRAGGATGCAGGAGTGCTCGGGAGTGCTGGGAGATCCCTGGGATCAGCGCTCGGCAGAGAGCAGGGGCTGTGGGAGACAGGGATGAGCCYGGATCCCTCAGTCTTTCCCCACCCCCCAGGACTGTGCCGGGGGGCAGCTTCCCAGTTCTGCTCCCCAAATCCACCCAGCGCGTCCCGTACCTGGCGGGAGTCCRGGGAGTTGGAATCCGGGCGCTTCCAGCTGGGCCTGGCCAGGGCACCCACCACCAGCACCCCGAAAATGAGGATGAGGAGCCCCAGGGTGTTGGCAAACACGGCCTCGGCCGGCAGGAGCTTGTACTCCGTGGTTCCGTTCTTCCTGGAGYGGGGAAGAGGAGCTGGGAATGTCCTGGGTGTGTCCAGCCTTTCCCTAAACGCCCTCAAACCCCGCAGGGAAGTGTGCAGGGAACCACACACCTGARGGAGGAAGCGCTCGCTCCGACATCCAGCCCAAATCCCCACCCTGAGCGCCCCCATCCCTGTGAGGGCTCTTCCCGACTCCCCCTTTCCCTGCGAGGGATCTTCCCAAGCCCCTCCCCGACTCTCACAGGCTGAAGAAAAGCTTCTCGTTGATTCCCGACATGCAGGAAGCCACGGACAACATGAGGATGGTGGAGCCGAAGAAAACATGGATGGGTTTGTAGASCGCCCGGAGCCAAGTGGGAGCCCAGGGAAGCAGGAACGCTCCAAAACCCGCYGCCCACTGCGGGAAGAGAAGGTGAGGGTGGAAAACTCGGGATGCTGGAGGGTTTGGGGGATCTAGGGGGTGGTTCCCACCTGGCAGGAGAAGAGCAGGACAGTTCCCAGCCCCATCCAGCTGTGCAGCGAGTACATGTTGGGCGTCCCGTGGGAATTATGGAAGCGGAACACGGCCGCCAGCCCCAGCACGGTCAGGACGAACGCTCCCAAAGCCAAGCTGCCGTGCAGCACCTTCCAGGGAAGCTTGGGGCCGCTCCAGGTGTTGGGAATGCGGTAAACCAGGGCRGCTGCGAGGGGGGAAAAAAGTCAGGAAGGAGCCGTGCCGGGATCCCCGCGCTCCCTGTGCTCACCTGCGCCGTAGAGCACCACCAGTCCCGTCACCATCAGCACCGGGTGCCAGTTGAATGTCCGGGAGCCGCCGTCCAGGGAAAAGCCCCCGCGCCAGTTCTGGCACCAGGTGCCCGTCATGGCCACRCAGAGCAATCCCAGCGTTCCCAGGAAGGCGCAGAAAGGTTGGAAGGGCACGTCCAGCATGGCCGTGGAGCGGTGGTGGCACCTGCAGGCGAGCGAGGCTCCGGATGCGGTCCCGGGGAGGAGCCATGGAAAGGGGAACTGGGAGCCCCAATAGGGTGTGGAGGGGGGGGGGGGCAGCTGTTTCCCAGCCTGGGAAAGGTGACAGGGATGGAGCTGCATCCCAGCTAGGGATGGTGGCCCAGGTGGAGCTGCTTCCCAGCCTGGGAATGCTGACAGGAATGGATCCAGGGTGGTGGCACCTGGCGATGACCCCCCTGGGGCTTTCCGACACCTCTGGGAGGAACCATGGAAAGAGGAACTGGGAACCCTCAGGGGGTGACCAGAGTCCAGCTGCACCCTGGACCAGGAAGGAGATCAGGGATGGAACAGGACATGCAAAGCTGAATTCCTGGGCACAGCCCCCCAGAGAATGGCAGCAAGGGGTTTTCGGTGTCACCTGTCACTGTCCCTCTGGCAGGAGCCCGGCCGCGGTCATTTGCATGTGATTTGCATGTGATTTGCATACACCCCCAGAAATGGGTATTTCTGTCCACTCCGGGGGTGGGGGATGTCCTGACACCCTCAAATCAGGGTCTCTCACGGGACACAGAGGCAGGAAGGGGGTGGAGACACGGGGACCCATAGTTCCCCGAAATCTGGGACACAAGGACTCATGGATCCCCCAAACCTGGGACAGTGGGTGCCATGGCTCCCCGAAATCTGGGAACTCGTGGCTCCACAGCCCCCCAAACCTGGGGCTCCCCTGGACCTGGGGACACAGCGCCCGGCCCTGACACCACCCAAACCCCGGACCACGAGGCCCCTCCCGGCCCCCGGAGCCGCCCCCCGGCCCCCCCAATCCCGGGGCCGTACCTGGGCCCCACCGCCCCCTCCTCGTCATTGGGCGCCGCCATCTTGGCGGGAGCCCCTCTTCTKGTTCATCTCTATGGTTCCCCCGCCCGCCCCAACGCGCCGCCACCGAGGGGAGCGGCGGCCAGAGCGGCCCGCGCGGGTCCTCCAGCAGCCACTTCCGGCATCACTTCCGGTCCCGGCGGCAGTTGCCATGGGGACCAAGATGGCGGCGGCAGGTGAGCGCCCGCGGCGGGGGGACGGGGCGGGGACCCCCTCGGGACCCCCGGGACCCCCGGGACCGGGTGTTCCGGCACCCAGGGGGGCTTGGTGGTACTGGGGGGGCGATCCTGGGGAGGGGCGGAGACAGGGACAGGGAGAGAGGGGACCCGGGGGCTCCGCAGTGGTGGCTGTGGGCTGTGGGAAGGGGGGGAGTGACGTGGGGTCTGGGGGAACAGAGAGTGATCCCTTAATCCCCATATCCAGCCCTTTCCTCCTGCATATCCAACCCTTTCATCCATGACCAGCTCTTCCCCCCGCGTTCGGGTTTTCCCTCTCATTTCCTTCCCTTTCCCGCCTCCATGTCCAGCCTTCCTTCCCCCCATTTCCCATACTTTTTTTTCCCGCCGTTCAGTTCTTCCCCCGCCCATATCCAGCCCCTTTTCMCCAGTTTCCAGACACTTCACCCCTCTGTCCAGCCCTTTCCTCTCACATCCATCTCCGTGTCTCCCCCTCAGGGAATTCAGCCCCCAGCACAGCCCTTTTCCTGCCAGGGGGATCCCCCGTTTCCAGCATCCCTTCCCTCCTTGCGTTTCCCCTGCCTCCCTCTCCAGCCAGGATGATCCCAGGAGAAGCTATTCCCGTGGGATATGTGTCCCACGAGGACTGTACCTGCTCCCGTGTCCCAAAGTTCCTGTCTGTCTTCTCCGGAGCGGGACGAGTCCAAACCTGCTTCTGGAGTGTCCTGCTCAGCACTGCCCATGGGGCTGGGAACAGCCAGGAATAACCTGCCTGGAGCTGGGAATGGCCGGGAATAACCTGCTTGGACACTCCTCCTTGGGATTGCACGTTTCCCTCATCCCTGGATTTCCTCATGTGGAGTTTGGGGTGGGTTTGAGGGGGAAGAAAGAGACCAAACTGTGGAGGAGAGGAAGGACACAGCTCGTTGGGTTGTCCTGGTTTCTGGGATCCATCCTGATCCTTGTGCCTCCTCTCCAGGTCTGGGATGTCGGGAGAGGCCCCGCTGAACCCCACTAGCACCATGATCCATCGGGAATGCTGGGGCTGAGCGCTCCAAGCCCCGGGAAGGAGGATGCTCCAGCCCAGCAACTACAGCCTRGTGCTGTTCCTGCAGTTCCTCCTGCTTTCCTACGACCTCTTCGTGAATTCCTTCTCGGAGCTGCTCCGCACRGCTCCAGCCGTGCAGCTCGTCCTCTTCATGTGAGTGCCGGGAATGTGGGGCAGCAGATCCAGGGGATCYAGGATCCCACAATCCCTCTGTTTTCCCGGCAGCATCCAGGATATTGCCATCGTCTTCAACGTCATCATCATCTTCCTCATGTTCTTCAACACCTACGTTTTCCAGGCRGGATTGGTCAACCTCCTCTTCCATAAATTCAAGGGGACCATCCTGCTCTCTGCAGCCTACCTGGCGCTCAGCATCTCCTTCCACGTCTGGATTATGGTAGGATGGGGTGGGCACAGCTGCTGGATTCTCCCAGGGGATTTTTTTCCATGACTCCTGGTTCCCCACAGCCCTTTCTCACCATCCTCCCCTGGGATGTGTCCCTTTCCATGACCCCACAGTTGGCATTGGGCTAGGAGGGTCCTGCCCCATCCCATGGCCCATTCCATAAGGGCTGTGACCCCTTGGAAAATCCTCTTCCCCCAGGGAAAGCCCATGCCAGCAGCTCCTGGTTTTCCTGGCATTAATCCCTACATGTGGGGCAGTCCTTTCCCATCCCACACCTCCGAGGGCTGTCCAGGTTCCTGGCTCTGTCTTGGCAGCACCTTTGCCTTTCCCAAATAAACTCCTTCCTATCCCCTTCCCAATGGAGCAGTTCCCATCCCCTGGCCACCCTCCTCCTGAGGTCCCCCCCATCCCACTGCCCTGGAGCACAGGGAATGTTTTGGGGGGCCTGGAGCCACCGCGGCTGCTCCGGTGCTGCCCACGCCGTCCGGGAAAGGGATTTGCAGGGATTTGCAGGGATCTGCCGTCTGAAGCCGGAATAGGTCCCGGCTCAGTGCCTAAATCCCCTGAGCTGCTTAACCTTTGGGATAAGGGGCTTCCCAAACTCCTCCAGGTGTTATCCCAGCTTGGTGTCCCTCCATCCCGCTCAGAACCTTTGGAACGGGGTGAGGGATCTAGGGGGGGCTCCCCAAAACTGCTCCAAGGGTTATTCCAGGCTCTCCCACCCCTTCAGAACCTGCGCTGGCGCGACTCTGGCCGCTTCATCTGGACCGAAGGCCTCCAGACCCTCTTCGTTTTCCAGAGGCTGGGTAAGGATTTCTGGGATCGGGATGGGATCCTGCACCGTTTGGAGGTGCAAGGGGCCCCCCACTCATCCCAAAATTCCCTGCAGTTGCCGTGCTCTACTGCTACTTCTACAAGCGGACAGCCGTGCACCTGGGAGACCCCCTTTTCTACCAGGATTCACTCTGGCTCCGCAAGGAATTTGCCCACTTCCGTGGCTGATGGATCTCCGGAATCCCCTGGAGTCTCCTTACACCCCACAGGCTCTGTTGGGATCGACTCTGGCTCATCCTTTCTCTGAGGACCAGCCCTTGGGATTTTGGGAGTCAGTGGGAGGTTTGTGGGGCATCCCTGCAGGAACATTCATTTCGGTACCACAGCCTTGGTTGGGACTGGAATCTTTTTGGAAACCCTGAAGGAATAAATTGGATGTGTTTTCCAGAGGCTGCCAGGTGTTTGAGCCCCCTCGGGCACCCCACTTCCCCTCAGTGTCACGTCTGCAATCCCAAAAGCACCTTACCCGCACTGTAACCCAGCTCAGCGCTGCGCTTGCAGCGGCTGAACGGCGATATTCCCGCTTTCCATCGTGGGATTCTCATCCCGACGGATCGGAGCGGGCGTGGATTTGGAGGGACTGGGACTCGAACCCGACACTCAGCGCTCAGTCCTCCGACCATAGAGGGGTGCGGGTAGAGCGGCGGCGCGCGCGGGCCGCCAGACCATCGAGAAGAGAGGGGTGGGGACAGAGCGGCTCCGCCCGCGCGCTCAACGCCCGCGCGCTCAACGCCCTCACGCTCAGCGCCCTCGCCCTCAGCGCCCCCGCGCGGGCGAGCGCGGCGGCGGCGGTTCCCATGGAGATGGAAGATGGCGCCCAGGGGTGGGAGCGGGACCGGGGGGAAACGGGGAATTCCGGAGGGTACCGGCGGTGGGAGCGGGGCTGAGGGGCGGCCGAGGCGCTGCAGGGCTCGGGGGGCCGCGACGCCATGCCCGCCCTGTGCCCCCCCGCGCTCATGGCTGCCCCGTGTCCCCTCAGGACGCCATCACTCCTCGGCTCCGCTGCAGGTCTTGCTCTTCCTCAACGGCTGGTACAGCGCCACGTATTTCCTCCTGGAGGCGTTCGTGTTCGTGTATAAAGGTGAGCCCTTCGCTTCAGGACTCTTCCCGATCCCGCCGGGATGGGCAGGGATGTGGTGCTGAGGGCGCTACTTTTCCTGCAGTGCTGCTCCTGCCMTATCCCGTCTCCAACTTGGTGCTGGACGTGGTGCTGCTCCTCCTCTACCTCGGCATTGAGGCTACGCGCATCTTCTTCGGTGAGTCCTCCCGAATTCCAGAGGCTCCACAGAGAGTGCAGAGTCCGGGGACACCCCCAAAATGCATCTCTGGATGTTCAGGTTGGACGGGGCTTGGAGCAACCTGGGCTGGKGGAAGGTGTCCCTGTCCCTGGAACAGGATGGGATTTCAGGTTCCTTCCAACCCGAACCATCCAGGATTCTATGTGCTGGTTTAAAATTGGGTATTGGAAATATCGTGAAGGTAGTGAAGCACTGGAATGGATTTCCCAGAGAAGTTGTGGCTGCCCCACCCCTGGAAGTGCTCACAGCCGGGTTGGAACTACTTGGGCTGTCCATGGGAATGTGGTGTTTAATCTCCCTCCCCATCCGAAACACTCCATGATTTCCACGACCTGATCCCAACCCTGTGTTCCACAGGCTCCAAGGGGAACTTGTGCCAGCGGAAGGTGCTGCTATCCCTCAGCCTGGCGCTCACGGTGCCGGCAGCTGCGCTGGCCGTGTACTACCTGCTGCTCCAGACATATTCCTTGCGCCTGGAAGCGTTCCTGAGCGCCATCCTGCTCCTCTTCTACGGCCTGGAGCTGCTCCTGGGCCTCCTGGTGCTGCTCTCCTTCTCCAGGTGCTTCATCCCATGAGCTGGGGGACCCGGCGCAGGAGCTGCCAGGTTGGTTTGGCGCCCACAAATCCCTGTCTCTGTCCTTTCCCACAGCGCGGATCCCTACTGAGGACACGGCACAGGGACACGGGGAAGCCTCACCCGGGCCAGCTCCGCTTCCCAGCCCCGGGAAGGGGGAGGATCCCACCCTTCCCGCTGCCCAATTCACCTGCTGCCACCTGGACACATCCCCCTCCCACTTTTCCCGCTTCCCACCTCACYGGGGACCTGCTGTCACATGGACTTATCCCTCCCACCTTTCCCACTTCCAACTTCACCTACTCCCACTTGGACACATCCCTCCCACCCTTCCCACTCTCCACTCCACCTGGACTCACTCCTCAGAGCTTGTGCCAGCTCAAGGTATGAAGAATCRTTATTTTTTTCTAAGACCTTTCAGAAGAATTCGCTATTTTCCAATAAATATTTATTTTTACCTGGTGCCCGGGAATGTGGGTCCCCCTGGGAACRCTCAGGTGCTTCCAGCCCCTCAGAGCTGGTTTGGGAAGCACAGGATCCCACTGGAGGAGGATGAGGGTGAGGGACAACGGGCGCAGAGACCTCCCCAAATCCCTCCCATTCCCTCATTATCCCAAATCCCACCGTAGGAAGGCAACAGGAGCGCTGTATAAAAGACTGACAACGTCATCCGAGTTTATTACACAATTCCAACCTATCCAAAGACAAATCTAATCACTGCGAGCAGGAGGGGCGGCGCCTCGCCGGGGCTTCCAGGGATTTGCTCTGCAATTCGGGGGGAATTTTTTTCCCCCCCCTCCACTATTTGGAAAGAAACTAAAAATCTGTGGCGGTAAGTAAAAAAAACCCGGAGCTCTCCTGCCGAGCGCTCCCACCTCGTGGGGCTTGGGAAAATTGGGGTGGGTTTTTCCTGATTTTGGGTTATTTCAACTTAAAAAAACTTCCAGGGCCTGGCTTTTCCCACCCGGGGGTGACTCCAGCCCTGGAAGTCACCCGGTGTGTCCCGGCTTATCCCGACCCTCTTGGACTCTCCCTCTCCTGCTCGGGATCCCGAGGGGACACGAGGGGGTCACAGCCTGCCCTGCCTCCTCCGCTTCCTCTAAAACAAGGAAGGCGCTGCGGGAGAGGCCGGAGCTGCCGTTGGGGTGGGAATGCTGCTGTGGGGAATGTCGGGATAGAGGAGAGGGTGACCCCCGGCCCAACTCCAGCCCCTCTTTCCCAGCTCCTGGAGGGTGAGGGGGCAAAGGAGGAGCGTGGCACAGTGTCCCGCCGGGGCGATGGGAACAGCAGTGTCCCCAGGCGATCCAGAGGATGGCACAAGGCTCCTGATCCCGGGATTGGGAGCTGTGCATCTCCAAGCCCCCAGGCTGCACGGGRGAGGGCTTCATCCCCTACGTTCCCCCCCAGATCGGGAAGGGCTCACAAACCTCCCTCCATGGAATAAAAGCACCATTTCTCTTTGGGTCCGAGTGTCCACGGAGCGGAGCGGGATGGCCCCGGGAAGCAGCAGCAGCAGTGGGGGGGATTCCCAAGGCCACGAGGTGCGGGCAGGGGTCCCGCCCGGAGAGGGCTGGGGGTGGCGGGGAACRGGCCGGGATGGGGCGGAGCAGCCTCTGGCACGGCGTCCTGGTCGAGGTGAGGAGATACGAGTCCATTAAAAACCACTTCCTGCCAAATTCCTGCGGGGAGAGACGAGAGGAACGGTCGGAGCGCCCTTCCCTCATCCCTCACGCCTCCAGGGGACCCCCGAGCCTCCCACCTGTCTCAGTGGTGCCGGTCCCTGTCTCTGTCCCTGTCCCGATGCCGCTCGTGCTCCCGGCTCCGCTCCTGGAAATAATCCTCGTGCCGATCGTCGCTGTGGAGCAGATCCCGGTGYCGCCGGCTGCTCTCGCGGGACCGGCTGGGAGAGCGCTCCCGGGATCGGTGTCTTTTCCTTCGGGAAAAGAGGAGACAAAACCCAAAGAGTGACCTTTTAGCCGCTCACCTGYGGGAAGCAACCCGTTCTCTGGATCCAGGGGGATACCTGGAGCTACTGCTGGAGCTGCTGCTGTAGGATTTGGCCTCGATTCCATGCAGGCAATCCTTGAGGGAAGAGAGGAGGACGCGGCACCGCTCGTCGCTGGCCACGCGCGACTGCTTGATGACGGCGATGGCCGTGAGCAGCGTCTCGATGGCGTTGCTGTAATCCCCTGGGGGAGCGGAGCAGGGAGTCAGGAGCGGGAATCCATCCCGGGATGGGGGACAYGAGGGATGCGGGAAGTACCTGCGCTGGCGCCGGACACCGCCTTGGAAATGGCGCTGCTGGAGATGGCGCGGTTGCGGTTCATGATCTCCTCAAACTCCCCTTCGCTCACGGCCGGGATCGGCGGGCCCAGCTCCCGGCTGTCGGCACGGCGGGAACAGGGGGTCAGTGGGATTCTCCCGGAGCGTCCCACCCAACCCCTATTCCCACCCGCCTCACCTGCTGTGGTTGTAGGGAGCCATGGCCTTGCCGTAGGTATCCGGAGGGGGTCCCAGGGCGGCGGTGGGCGGCGGGAAGAAGGCGGGATTGAGGTGCAGGGCGGGGGGCACGGCCCCCGGGGGGGGCACGGCCAGGGGCGGGGGCAGCCGGGGCGGCGGCGGCAGCAAGTGCTGGTACGGAATTCCGGGAGGAGGCGGAGGGACTCCGAAAGCGGAGGAGAGGGGGGGTGGGGGGGGCATGGGAGGGGGCGGCAGCCCCATGAGGGGCAGCGCGGGGGGGCGGCTGAAGAAGGGCAGGACCGAAGGGGGCTTCTCCATGCGGGCGGGGGGCAGCGCGTTCTCCGTCGGCGTGGCCCGGCCGTCCACCGCGTCCACGGAATCCCGGGAGTGGGCCCGCGGCGGCACACCTGAAGTAGCATGGGGAAAGAGCTGTGAGGTGCAGCTGGAAGGTCGCCGGGTCTCCGAGACCTCCTGCTCCTSYTCTTCCTCCCACCCCCGGAGGGCTGGAGGTGCCCAGAGAAAGATCCAGCCGGCCAAACGTAGCCTCCGCTTCCATGTGTTTTTCCAAGAGGGGCCCAGCTCTCCAGCAAGACCCCACACGGTGCCCTGGGGACAGGAAGGTCACAGGGACAGGAGCCAAAAGCCACAAGGAATGGTGAGAGGTCCCCAAAGGCATCCAAAGAACCGAAAAGCCTGCGATCCACACATGGATTTGGAAAGGCCCAAGCGTGGAGGAACACGAGGGGACAGAACCCAAGTGCCGACAGCAACGGAGGTGCTGCCGGAGGAAGGAAAACTCAGCATTCCAAGAGGGACAAGAAGCCTTGCTCTATCCAAAGAGGCTTCCAGGATGAGACAGGAGGGGTGTGACAGGAGCCACGGCTCCCAGCGGTGCCAAAGGGTGCACGGGAGCTCTGCTGTGCCCTGGGGGCAGCCGGAACTCGGCCCAGGGAACACTCCCTGCTCCACCAAAACTGCAGGGCAAGTCGGGACACAGCCTAAGCGCCAAGCAGCCGATCCCCTCGGGCACCGGAGCCAAAGGAAGGGAGCGAAGCAACTCTGCTGGGAAAGGGGGTTTTTCCTTGCATAAAACATGCCAAGGGATCTACAATGACCACAGCTGGCCAAGACCTCCTCGGACACGCTCCTGCCAGGACAATCCCTGCGGATCCCGTCGCATCGCTGCGGAGTGAGGCCAGGACCACCTATTGCCATTGAGGGACGCCCACGGCCAGGCCCCAGCTGGAATATTCCTCCAGTGTTGGGCACCTTACCTCCGCAGGGATGGAAAAATTCTGGAGCAGATCCAGAGAGGAGCTACTAATAGATATGGAGGGTCTTAGCTATGCTGAGAGCCTGAAGAGCTTAAGCCCATTCAGTTTGGAGAGGAGGAGGAGGAGGCTACGAGGGATCTTCGCAGTGTGGGAGCACCTAAAAGGGGATCATAAAGACTCGGGTCAGGAGCTAATCCGGCTCAGGACCGGGAAAAACAACCCCCAGACGCTCCTGGCAGGGTCTCCCCCCATCCCGAGGGCTGGCTGGGCTGGGCCTGGCAGCTGATCCGGGGGGGATTTGGGATGTGTGCGAGGTGGAACCCCCCCCCGCCCGCRTCACGCCGGCGCCGCACTCACGTTTGCGAGCCTGAGCCTCGAACTGCGACAGGTTCTGCTGGGTCGCCAGCCTCACCTCCACCTTGTCTCCGTTCAGGATCTTCCCGGGAAGCAGCTCCAGGAGTTTATGCACCGAGTTCTCGGAGGCGACCACCACCTTCGCGTACCTGCGTGGAAGAGAGGGAGGTGCATCCCTGAAACTGCTGCCAAACCCTCCTCCTGATCCCATCCCGGTGTTCCGCGCCCCCTCCTCGCTTTTCCATGCTTTCCGTGCTCTGTGCCAGGCAGGAAAAGCGCCGGCTGCCCCCTCACCCTCCGCAAAACAAGGAATGTGGCAGCGAGGGCCTGGCTCCCGCCATTCCCGCCCCAAATCCCGCCTGCTCTCACCCCTTGGATTGGCCATTGGCTCGGTTCTCCGCGAATTTCAGCTCCACCACGTCGTAGACTCCGACGGAGCGGATGGTCTGGATCAGCTGCTGGTCAGTCGTCCACTGAGGGGACAGGGAACAGGCTGGTGTCCATGTCTGTCCCCAGTGTCCCCACCCACCTGAGGAATGTTGCCCCCACACTCCCTCAGGGAGCCGAAAATCACCCTTGGGAATGGAGATCAGAGGTCTCCCTGTTCTCCAGACTGGACGGAGCCTTCCCAAAACTGTCCCTGCATCCATGAACAGGAGAAGGTGACTCGGGAGCAGCCCCCAAAGTCACAGCTCCGAAGGGACACCAGCGGATACCCCAGCCCAGGAGCCCCTCAGGGACACAAATCCCTTTTCCCTGAGGATCACGAGGCCGAGCCCTGGACACTGGGACAACGCGGATTGAGGAGGAGCAGCCCCCGCAAAGAGCCCGGCAGCCCCTCGGGGGTTTCCCAGGAATCCCAAATTTCCCTGGACTCACCCAGGAGAAGCTCCCGACGTAGACGGCAGCCCTCTTGTTCCGGAGCCCGCTGTAGGTGTACAGGATGGCCGGGGGCTTGCTGTTGGGCTTGGGAGACGGCTCCTGACGGATCTCCGGAGGCGCTTCCGAGCTGCTGGAGCGCTTTTCCTGGGGCTGGGAGCTGGCTGCTAACACGTCGTCGTACAGATCCATCTGGTCAGCATTACTGAACTCCGGGTCCTGCCGGGAAAACACCGTGAGATCCCAGCCTGGGAAGGGCTTGGGAAGACCTCCTTTGCCRTCTCCAAACCTGCTGTCCTAATTCCCAAGCGGAATGTCCAAGCTCAGTCCAAAGGTTTAAGGCTCAAATCACTTGGTTTGGGTCTCTGCACAGTTGGGAATTACAGCCACCCCTCACCTGAGCAATCCCAAGAAAYGGGGCAAAGGGCTCTGCTTTCAGGGAATCATGGAATGGTTTGGGTTGGAATTGACCTTAAGGATCATCCYAWTCCACCCTCTGCCATRGGACACCTTCCACTATCCCAGGTTSCTCCAAGCCCTGTCCAMCCTGGCCTTGKACACTTCCAGGSRTGGGGCAGCCACAGCTTCCYTGGGAAATCCATTCCAGTGCCTYACCACCCTCACAGGGAAGAATTTCTTCCCAATATCCCATCTAAACCCCCACTGAGCTTCAGCACATTCCAAGGACCAGCCCACTGGGATCCCAAACAACAGRACAAGACCCTGTTGCTGCTCTGGGAAGCCACCAGGAAGAAATTCCCACTTTGGAGGGCAAGAGTTCAGCCGTGGAAAACCAAACACCCTCCAGGGATGAGCCTCTTGCTCCTTGGCAACGCACACTTCCCAAAAATCCAACTTGGGAATTGCACATCCCCCTCAAACTGTTCCCAGAACCCCAAACTCGCTCATTTTCAGGAAAAAAGCCCTTTTAAGGGTAGAAGCTCCCACACGTCGGATCCCTCCCCTCAGCACAGGAAGATGAGGAAGCTCTGGAGCTGGGAATTCCAGCATGTCCTAGATCTGCCTCCCAATTCCTGCTCTGTCCCGGGCTATATTTAATTTGGAGCATCCAGCGAGTGCCATGTTTACTATGGATCCCAATTCCTCGCCTGGATTGTGCCGAGCATTTCATCCCAAAAAACCACTCCATGAGGATCCATCCCGTGGGAGCTGGTGTGCCATAAGAACCAGAGGTTCTGCTCCCAGAKTTTGAATTCCAGGCAGTTTGGACCATGATTTCTATTGGAGACAGTGTGAGGGCCAGGGAATTGCAAACAGGGAGCAGGACAGGGAAGGATGCTCAGGACATGGCTTTTCAAGGATCCTGGAAATCCAAAAATCCAACCATTTTGCCTCTTCCTGAACTTTTGCATCTGGCTCTTTCCCTGRAGCTGATAAAAAGAAGGATTTGAAGAGGCAGCTGTAGTTTTGTGTTCATTCCCAAAAAAGCTCAAGTGTTTGGTTAATCCGACTCCCACGCTCCCACCTCCACCAGGAGCCTTTGGACACGGCCCAAGGCTGGAAGATTCCCGCCTGGAAGTTTCAGAAAGTCAAGACCAAAAATAGGAAGGAGGGGCTAGACGAGGAATTCCTTGGAATCCCTCAATTCTGCTACTGAGGGAATGCTTCCGCTTGGGACTTTTTAGGGATTCTCCTGCTCCTGATCCATGCACAGTGAGTTGAGGTGCACAGGGATGAAGCCAGGCACTGTTAATGGAAACCACCACCTGGGATTGTGGGATTTGGAATTACTCTGGCATCCCTGGAGTGCCACAGGGACACCACAGCACCTTCCCCCTGCGCTTTGATCCCTGCGACATGGATTAATTCCAGGTTTCCTCCTGCCACACATCCCAAAGGGAGCGAGATGCCGCAGTCGTTGGCCTGGATCATCACTTCCAGCTTTGAAGATCCTCCATCCACTTGGTCTTCCCAGGAGATTCCATGGGATATCCTCACCCAATAACCAGAACAAGCTTCTCTTCATCTCTCCAGGAGCTCACAGGAATTCCTTCCTCCAYGGTGATCCCTTCCTCCGGGTGTTTTTTGCTTCCAGTTTCCATGACTTTTCCTCTTGCCAGCTTCCCTCCATGGGTTTTCCATGGCAGGTTTTAATTTTCCAACATCCACCTTCACACTTGCTCTCCCCAATCCATGAACTCCCTAAAATCTACTTCTCCAACACCCCCTTCCCTTGTCATTTCCTCCTGTGAATCCCAGACATTCCTGGGATGGGACAAGTGGCACAGGAACAGCGAGTCCCTGCACAGCTTCCCAGCCTGGGTGATCCCATGGATTTGGCTCTCTGCATCCCCTTACTGTGTAACTCCCTGGAAGTGTGTCTTCCAGCTGGGATTTCTCATTTTTCCAACCAGGACGGAGCTAAACCCTTAAATCCCAAACATTCCGTGACCAGCCACGTGTCAAAACCCACAGGGAAACCCTTTAATCACAGCTGGAGGTGGCAGCCACCAGGATTTGGGAACGATCCTTCCCTTTTCCCAGCCACACCAGTTGCATCTTCCACCGGGACGAGCTGCAGGACACTGGGATATCTTCCCAAAAAAAAGGGGGGGGGGTCCGGACCCCCATCCCACCCCTCACCTGGGTGAACTCCTCGTCGGCGTAGATGTCAATCAGATCCACTCCCTCGGACATATTTCCAGAGGCGGGAAAAGCGGGAGCCCGGGCTGGGACCGGGCGGAGCCGGGACACAGAAAGTGCTCTGGGAAAGGGGGGGRCAGGGGGTCAGCGAGGCCTTGGGGACACACTGGGAGTGTCCCCCTAAATCCCTGTGTCCCCCTAGATCCCTGTGTCCTCCCCCAACCCCTGTGTCCCCCTAAATGTTCTCTTCCCTCCAAATCCCTGTGCCCCGCCAAATCCTGTGTCCCCCCAAATCCCTTCTTCCCCTTAAATCTCTTCTGCCCCTCCGATCTCATTTCCACCCCAAATCCCTGTGTCCCCTAGATCCCTTCTTCCCTCTAAATCCTTGTGCCCCCCCAAATCTCTGTGTCCCCCCTAAATCCCCTCTGCCCCCCTAAATCCCCTCTGGCCCCCCAAATGCCGTGTCCCCCCAGGTCCTTCTGTCCCTCGAAATCCTGTCTCTCCCTCAAATCCCTCTTTCCCCCCAAATTCCCTGTGCCTCCCCAGGATCCCCCACTGCCCCCCCCTTTCCCCCGCCGCCCCGTCCCCGCCATATGCGGCCCTGCGGAGCGGCGGGACCCGGGCCGGGGGGTTTGCGGGCAGGAGGAATGTGAGGGGAGGGGCCGGCGGGTCGCGATATGTCGCGATAGGTCGCGSCCCCCCCCCCGAGGGCCCCCCCCGCCCCGATCCCGGCCCCGCGCGCGCCGCCCGCGCTCACCGCCAGCGCCGCCGCGCCCACTTCCGGGCGTGGCCACGCCCACTTCCGGCACGCCCCGCCCCGGCACCATAGAGGCGGGCGGGGGCGTGGCCAGAGCGGCGCGCGGCAAGATGGCGGCGGCCAGGGTTGGAGGGATAGGGGGCGAAAATGGGGAGGGAAAGGGAAGGGAAAGAGGGAAAGGGGGAGAGAAAGGGGGAAAAAAACAGGGCGAAATAGAAGGGGAAGGGTAAAAGGGGAGGGAATGGGGGCAGACCGGGAAAAAAGTGGGGAAAGGTCGAAAGAAAGGGGAAAAGAGAGGGGAAGGGGGAAAGGGAAAAAAATGAAAGGTGAAAAAATGGGGAAAAGGGAGGGAAAGGGGAGAAGGAGGGAAAGGGGCGAGTTTAGGGGAAAAGGACGATGGGGAAAAAGAGGGTATTGGGAGGAAGAGTGTGGGAAATGGGGGAAAAGTGGAGAAAGAGTCCGGGTGGGCAAAAGGGGATTTTRGGGAGTAAAATGGCGCTCTGGGGCATTTATGGGATGTGGGCAGCAGGGTCTGGGGTGTTCTGGGATTGGGAAGCGTGTGCAGCAGGATTTGAGGGGTCCCTGCGTGCTGGTGCTTCCAGGCCTGACATTCCTGTGCTTTCCCTGTTCCCTCAAGCTCTGCTCCCTGCGCCGGCATCTCCTGTGGCCACTGATCCCACAGCGCAGCTACCGGGGGGATTCCCCCACGGATTCTGGGAAGGACATCCTGGAGATCCCACTGCCCCCCTGGCAGGAGCGTCCGGACGAGCCGCTGGACACCAAGAGAGCCCGGCTGCTGTACGAGAGCAGGAAAAGGGGGATGCTGGAAAACTGCATCCTGCTCAGGTGGGCTCRGCTCCAAGTGTCCCAGGCCTTCAGTTAACAGGGAAGAGTTTATTGGGGTAGTGCAAAAATCCTTGGGGTAAATTGCTCCAAAGGCTTTGCTGTTACAGGATGGAGCAGAGCCAGAGGTGCTGGAGAGCCCAGTGATGSCTGAGCCAAAATCCTTTGGGAATAATGTATATAAATCCTGGGATGCRTGGAGGCAAGGCCAGGTGGATTTGGGGATTGAAGTAGAGGTTAGAATCATAGAACCGTGGAATTCTGGAATGGTTTGGGTGGGAAGGGACCTTAAGGACACCTTCCACTAGCCCAGGTTGCTCCAAGCCCCGTCCAACCTGGCCTGGAACACTTCCAGGGAGGGGCATCCACAGCTTCTGTGGGAAATCCATTCCAGTGCCTCACCACCCTCTCAGGAAAGTTTCTTCCCAATGTCTTGTGTAAACCAGCACATGGAATCCTGGGATGGTTTGGGATGGAAGGGACTTGGAGCTCATCCAGTCCCACCCCCGGCCACGGGCAGGAACACCTTCCACCAGACAGGTTGCTCCAAGCCTGGATAAGGGGATTCCAGAGATGGGGATTCCACAGCTTTTCTGGGAATGCTCTGCCGATGTTTTCCCACCCGCTGAAGTGAAGGAGAGCAGGCTGGGGGTCCGTGTTTTCTGGGACCACATAGACCTGGGTGTCATATCTGAGATCTTCCCTCATTTTGCACTCATCCTGATCCATCCCTCTCCAGCCTCTTTGCCAAGGAAAACCTGGCCCACATGAGCGAGGAGCAGCTGAACCGCTACGACCGCCTCATCAACGAGCCCAGTAACGACTGGGACATTTATTACTGGGCCACTGGTACGTGTGGCCGCGCCCTGGGACACCGGGATGGGCCCTGGGACACCAGGGATAGCCCTTTGGGACAGGGCGGAGCTGATTTTTCCCTGTTTTCTCCGCAGAAGCGAAGCCTACACCGGCGGAATTCGACACCGACGTCATGGCCATGCTGAGGGAATTTGCCAAAAACAGGAACAGGGAGCAGAGGCTCCGGCAGCCGGACCTGGAATATCTGTTTGAGCCCCCGCGCTGAGGGAGGGGACGCCTCTGGCCCCATTCCCTGGAGCAGCAGAGGGACACGGGGCTCTGGACTGGTGTTTCCACGTTCTGCGTGGTTCTCCTCCTCTTCCAGCAGCCTTTGGACACTCACGGAATGCTGAATAAAGCCGTGGCTGCTGGCCCTGCCCCTCTCCTGCATGGTGACATCGGGGTGGGGTCCTCGGGGACACTCCCAGCTCGCTCTGGCACATCCCACCACGCTGATATCCCCAATTCCCACTTGCCCCTTTTCCCAGGACCCCCAGGAGGTGACCCCACCCCCGGGGGAGGGGCTGCAGCCCCCTCCTCAAGGCGCTCGGAGCGGGACATTCCCGGCGCCCTCCAGCGACAACTTCCCGGGAGGTCCCCATTGTCGCGGTTACCAGGAGACAGAGTCGCATTCCACGGGCACATTCCACAGCCTCCGGCCCTGCCGGGAAGGCCCTACACCTCCAGCCATGGCTTAGGGCCGTCCCTCGGGCCGTTCCCGGCGCCAGGGGCCCATTCCCAGTGCCAGGATGCCGTCCCTGCCGCAAGACTCTCCCGCCGCGGGAYTGGGGACGGGGTTCCCCTTGGTCAGGGGCCCCCCCTCGGACCTCATGGGCTTTTATGTCACCAGCTACGAGGCGGCCTTTGGGAAGAGACCCTCGGGGTCACCCCAAAAGCRCAAGTGGCGCGTTTTGGGGGTCCAGCCCCCCTGCGACAGGGGCATTCGCCCCCTCCTCGGCGTCCACTCCGGCTCCGGATACGTCGCCAACAACTACTCGGCGCTCTCCAAGCTGGTCTCCCCCTACATGGAGCGGTAGGTCCCCGCTCCGGGAGTTTGGGGGGCGGGGCGGATTTTGGGATCGCTCCGTCACAGCCGTTCCCGCCGCAGCCAGGACACCGACGTGTCCACCACCGCCGAGGATTTCAAGCTCTTCGGGCACCCTGAATTCCAAAGGATGCTGCCCGAGTGCGTGGATGAGCGGGAGTGTCGGTATCCCGCGGACTTCTCCTTCTCCCGCCTCCGTTTCGAGGAGGCCAGAGCCCCAAAAGCATCCAGGGAATCCAGTCCTGCCCAGCCAGGTATGGTTTGGGGGTGTTGGGATCCCGGRGAAAACTCCATCCCCTGGAGGGTTTTGGGGTGCTGGTGGTCCCAGGGAAAGCTCCATTCCCAGGAGGGTTTGAGGTCATGGGGATCCCTGGGAAACCTCAGTCCCCCAGAGATTTTGGGGTCTTGGGGATTCCAGGAAAGCTCCATCCTTAGGAGGGTTTTGAGGGTGTTGGTATCACAGGGAAAGCTCTRTCCCCAGGAGGGTTTGGAGTCCTGGGGGGTTCCAGGTTGAGATCCATCATCACCAAGGTTTTGGAGTTGTTGGTGGTCCTGGGGCCAACTCCAAGTCTAGGGATTTGCGGTGTCAGTGGTCCTGGAGCTAAGTCGGACTCCAGGATGTTTTGGAAGTGTTGGAGCCTCCCCCCCCTTCCCTATGTCAGCCCCCTGCCCACCCCCAAATACAGGAGGACAGGTGTATCCAGGTAATGCCAGGCCTGGGGACACAGGGGCCATCCCTGCTCCATCTGCTCCCCGCAGATGTCCCGCAGAGGATGACGAAGCTGTCGGGCTTCACCGGGACCACCCCGAGGAGTGACATCCTGCCASAGCAGCTCGTGAGCCCCGTCCCCACCGTGTCCCCTGTCCCCCCAGCCCCTCAGCASCCCGGGGGACACCTTTTCTCTCCCACAGCTCGACGGCAGTGTCGATCGGATGGGGTCCTTTCCCTCCACGTGCAGCCCTGTAAGCAAAGGCAGGGGGTGCCGAGGGCAGGGGACGTCGTGTCCCAGTGCTCCCAGTGGGCTCTGAGGCAGTGGGGGCTGCCTGGGCACGGGAATGAGCGGGATCTAATCCCTGTGTCCCCACACAGCCCAAGCCCGCCATGGGCCACCCCGCCCCATTCACCCCCCTGGAACTCCAAGTGGGACCCAAGGGAGTCACTACCAGGAAGGTGGGTGCAGCCGTGTCCCCCGTCCCCATCCCTTTCCCCATGGGAACGCGCTCCCAACCCTCCTCCATCCCTCAGGAGCCGTCGTCGTACAGCACTGTCCACAACCAGTACCTGACCAAGCTCTCACCRCTGGCCCCCGTAGCACCAGGTGAGTTTGAGGGGGATTGCAGCCCCTGGAGGGAATGCGCTCCACCCTCACCAATCCCTCCTGGATTTTCCAGGCTGGTGGTCGCAGGGTCCGATAACCTGGGTGCCGAGATCCGTGGACGGCATCCAGACCCCACGTGCCAGCGGCTTCAGCACCAACAACCACCCCACCAACCTGTGGCACATCGAGGAGCCCCTGATGTGATCCCCCCCCGAGTAGTGCTGCCGCATCCCGTGGTTCCCATCCCCGGCTTTTCCCAAACCCCTGKGGGAGAAATAAAGACCCTGCGTGTGATGCCGTTGTCCCCCGCCTCGTTTGGGGGGTTTCCTGCATCCCAAAGGCTGGCAGGAGGATTTGAGGGGGGACAGGGGGTGTCACCTGGCCGGCAGCCACTGGAGGGCTGTATGAGCCCAGCTTTCCAGCTTTCTGAGCTGTCTTTGGGATGACACAGCTGATTTGCGGCCGGAAAATCCAGGCAGCGCTGTGGTGGGAAGCAGGAGGATGAGGATGAGGATGAGGAGGAAGGACCCCACAGGGTGGGCAGCCGTGGCACAGGGGCYACTTGGAGGGGCTTCATCCATGCCTTCCCTGGCCATGGGGAATGGGGTCTGTGCCCCAAGGGTTGGCTTCCTGCTGGGTCCCTGGGAATGCGGGGGATGACAGAGGGACTCTCCACCAGTTCAGGGACCCCCACCCAGTTTAGGGATCCCCACCCAGCCCAGGGACCCCTCACACGATTTAGGGTCCCCCACCCAGTTCAGGATGGGGACGCTGACGCCAGTCTGCTGGGGAAGGGGCTGGGAATGCTGGGGAGCGAGGGGGTCCTGCCTGGTGTGGGGACAGGGCGGGGCCAGGTGGAGCTCAGGTAGGTCACAGGTAGGGCGGGAATGGGGCTTGGATGGGCGTGGGAACGGCGGGGCGGGGCATGAATGGGGCCGGGTGGGCGCGGGAACGGCGGGGCGGGGCATGAATGGGGCTGGGTGGGCGCGGGAACGGCGGGGCGGGGCATGAATGGGATCGGTGGGCGTGGCCTCCGCCCAGGTGGCGCGGGCTCCCATTGGCCGGGGCGCGTCGCCATGGCCACGGCGTCGCCCCGCCCGCCCCGCCGGGTCCCGGAGCCGGTCCCGGTGCCGGTCCCGGTGCGCGATGGGCAGCGGCGGCTCGGCGGGGCGCGGGGCCCGGCTGGCGGCCGCCGAGGGCCCCGACGGCGCGGAGCAGCGGCTGGAGGTGCGGGGCCGGCAGGTCCCGGCCGAGCTGTGGGCTCAGCAGGGGCTGCGGAAGCTCTACCTGAGCGGCGCSGGGCTGCGGGAGGTCCCGGACGAGCTGGCGGAGCTGCAGCACCTGCGGACCCTCGCCCTGGACGGCAACGAGCTGCTGGAGGTGCCCGAGGCCGTGTGCGACCTGCCCCGCCTGGCGCACCTGTACCTGGGCCGCAACGGGCTGCAGGCGCTGCCGCCCGCCTTCGCCCAGCTCCAGAGCCTGCGCTGCCTCTGGATCGAGGGAAACTTCCTGGCGAGCTTCCCCCGCGCCCTCCTGCAGCTCCCGGAGCTCCGCAGCCTCCAGCTGGGGGACAACCGGCTGAGCCGGCTGCCCGCGGCGCTGCCCCGCATGGCCGGCCTGCGCGGGCTCTGGCTCTACGGGAACCGCTTCCAGGAATTCCCGCCCGTGCTGCTGCGCATGGAGCGCGTCCGCGTCCTCGACCTGGATCGCAACCGCATCGCCCGCTTCCCGGACCTCACCGGCCTGGCCGCCCTGCGCCTCCTCTCCTACGACCACAATCCCGTCCGGCGGCCGCCCCGCGTCGGGGATGAAGTGCAGCTGGTGGGGGACGGGGCGCAGGAATACATGGAAGCGCGGCAGGAGCGGCTGCAGAGCCTTCGGCGCCGGGAGGAGGAGGAAGAGGAAGGCGCCGAGGCCGCCCCGGTATCCCCCGAGGATGGGCCGGAGGATGGGGAGGGGGAATTTGCAGCCCTGACAGGATCTCCGGAAGAAACGTGAGCCACCGCGTGCCTGCGGGGATGCGGAGCCTCCACCTGCCTCCCAAGGAATTCCCGTCTAGGGCTGGGAAAGGAGGAAGCTCACAGCCTCCACAAAGGAAAAACGGCGGTCTGAGGATCAGCATCATCCAGTCGGGACAGCAAAGAGTTGGATCTGCAGGGCTCGTGGATCCCAATAGTGATCCCGCCTGAGAGCATCCCACAGGGTGCCTTGGATGGGGGATAAAGTGATCCCACACTGCCACCCCACGAGCGCAGGGACATTCCCACCCTCCACCTCCAAAAATCCATTACTCCTGTCCCTATGGGCAGCACAGGAAAAAGCAGTGCCGGTTGCATTAGTTCCACATGGATCCCGTCATCATGAACATCCCCAAGGTTTGGGAACAAAGGCACAGACCCTGAGACCCCCATCCTGCTGCTGGAATTGGGCTGGGGGAGGGAGAATTTTCCATCAGGCTCCTCCCGGCAATCAGGTTTGGGAATGAGCTGATGGAAATTCCACGTAGGTCTAAGCACTACCTGTCTCCAACCTGGAAAGGGTTTTCCCTCCTCTATGGGAAGAGGAGGCTCATCCCTGGCTCTGTCTGTCCCAAAACGGGCACCAAATCCAGGGCTGACACCTTATCCTTCCTCTTCCTGTCTCCAAGTGCCTCTTGGACCAAACTCAAGCAATAAAAAGCACAAATCCAAGGAAACCTGGTGTGAGAGAAAGGTGGTGGGGACCAGCCTCAGGGAAGGGTTTATTTGGGATCCTCTAAAACACAGCGGCACACCCCAGTGCGAGACCACCAGCTCCTCTTATTTTTGACATCCCAGGAATCCCGTTTCCCTCCGCCCATCTCCAAGCCCAGCCRGTGTGGCGGGAAGCTTGGGGATCCGAGGTCTGGAGCTCGCTGGAGGTTTCAAACCACGCATCCGCTTTTGATCGCCGGGGATTTGGGTTTGGGGGCTGGGAGGCAGCCAGAATTCCTGCCACATCCTCTCCGGCACTGGCAGGGCGGATGCTGCTCGGCTTTTCCCTCTGCTTCCTATTCCGCAGCAGGAGCCACGGCTATTTTGGACACGTGGAGCTTCCTCATCTGCGGGATGCGCGGGAGCTGTCGGTGCCAGCTCCCCCGSGGTAATTTCAGGGATTTGGGGCTTAGTTGGAGCTTGGATTCAGGTCTTCCCAGCAGGTACAGGCTGTCAATCCCTTTTCCCACCCAGGTACCCTTCACTGTGGGGCAGAGCATCCCAGGATCCCAAAACACACTCTTGGAATGCTGGGTGCCTCCCAGCCCTTTGTGCCATCGATCCAGAGTGCTGCTGCTTTATCCGGGAAGACACCGGGAATTATCCATCATCCCGAGGGTGCTGACCCTGGCAGACCCTCAGCATTCCAAACCCCATCTGTAAACAAGATCCARTGCCACCAGCTCCATGCAGATCCCAGCCAGCCCACCCACTGAGGAGGGATTGGGATGCAGGTGGCTCTGGATGCCACCAGCCTGTCCCCATGGCCGGGATCAGATCCAAGAGCTCTGACACTCGGGAAAGGGGGGGGGTCCTGCCTCCCTGCAGCCTTTTCCCACCACCCGTGGCCGGGCGAGGAGCTGGGTCGGCATCCAGACGCCGGTGACAGCCGTGGTGACACCGGGACCGGGAGCTGCCGCAGTCGGTGGGAATCTGRCAGATTCCTGCTCCGCTCGAGTATTTCGGGGCCGCTGGCACCGGCGAGTCCCGGCTCCCGGCAGTGCATCATCCATACGTCTGTCCCTATATATATCCCTGCCTCCTCTCCCGGCCCCGCGTGCGACGGTTTGTGGCCTCGCCGCAGCTGGGATCACGCTGCTATTTCCATCTGCTCCCGCCGCCTGCCAGCACAAAGGAACGGCATTGGGAATCGCTGCGGATCCGTGCAACAGGAGCGCCGGGATCGCTGCGCTTCCAAAGGTTTGGGAGGATAAAAGGAACCCGGCGTTGGTGGAAGAGGCCGGGCGGAGCCAGGCGCGGTGGCGGCGATGCCATCGGCGGCTTGGGAATGCCAAAATTCCCAGGTTTGGCTCTGCTGGAGCAGGAGCGAGTGCAGGCAGCAGCCRCCTCCCCTCCACTGGAGTACAGATGGCCAGGGCGACAGCCTTGTCTCTAACACTGCATCCCAGGGCTTGAAGGGCGGATCCAGAGGGATTTTATCCTGGGCACGGAGAACATGGATGGCTCTCCCGCCATTCCAGCCATCCCTGCGTTTGGAGTTTCATTTATTTATTCAAGAGCAGGGTTCAGTGAATTATTTAACAGCCACCAGAGCCTCTGCCATGGACACAGGATATGGTTTCGTGCCTCTTGCCCCCTTTCGGAGCCACATTCCGGACACTTTGGACGGGGTTCCCTGTTCCCTTTGTCTCCCAAATGTGTCCCCTTCACCAGGAAGTCCCCAAGCAAGGCCTGTCCCGCTCTTGGGCGTGTGGGGGGAACACTCAGTGTTTTGAGGGAATACTCAGTGCTGGATGGGATTAATACTGGGGGGATACTCGGGATTGGGAGGGATAACGCTGGAGGGGGATGCTCGGAGCTGGGAAAGGGATGCTCGGTGTCGGGGGGATGCTCATCCAGGTGCGGTGCCCCCATTCCCTCCCCCCAGGATCCACCTCCCACCACCACATTCCCTCGATCCCAGAAACGACTCACGCTGGCAGTTACTGACTGTCCTTTATTACTGAGAGCAGGGGCTGCCTCCAGAAAACGAGGGGCCCCGCTCCCCAAAAATAGGATTCTGCAAAGGAGACGCCCCGACCCGCGCGCCCCATCCTTGGCACCGCCAGCCGGGCACCCCTCCCCTGCTCCAGCCGCTCCTCAGCCGGGCCGGGCCGGGCTCTTTTATTGGATTTTTTAATATCTTTCTCTTTTTTTGTCTCTTTTTTTTTTTTTTTTTTTTTTT
>JACAXG010000278.1:61337-171182 GCA_018881555.1 Amblyornis subalaris | reverse complement strand
TTTTTTTTTTTTTTTTTTTTTTTTTTTTTTTTTTTTTTTTTTTTTGTTTTTTTTTTTTTTTTTTTTGTCCTGTTTTTCTGTATTTTACACACCAGTTGGATGTTACCGTCACATGAAGAAGAGAGAGAACCTGAACAAGATAAGATCACGGCTACGAGCTCTAGAGTTAAAAATGAACACACAAGCCCCCGGGGGAGCCCGACCGCGGACGAGGAATCCGGCCTGGAAAAGCGGGGTGCCCGAGGGGCCGCGAGGGGGGCACCCGGCTCGGCGCAGCCCTGGCCCTGCCACCCCTTCCCCAGGCATGTAAGTCTCTTCTTTTATGGTAAAAAAAGAGAGGATATGACAAAAATACAAATGTCCCTAAAAGCGTTGTTATTACTGTAATAGCAGTTATTATGACTTCTCTCCAGATTGTCCAAAATCGTCTAAACCGGGGCTTGCGGGAGCTGCTGGGAACCGAGGGTGCCACGGGGGGAGCAGGAAGACTGAGGATGATCCGGCGTCCGCCACGGGGAGCCACCACCGACCCCGCTGTCGCCCCCCCCTCGGCCCCCGTGGGGCTCCCAGGTGGGTCTGTCCCTGGTTTTGGGGGCCCCGGGGAGCGGGCAGGGGTCTGGCTTGTGCATCCCGGGGCTCCGCGGGGATGCTGCTGGCACCGATCCCGCCGGGCTGGCTGTCCCAGGGAATGCCGCCAGCCCAGGGAATGTCACCCGCCCGGGATGGGGACAACARCAGCGCTCGCTCCACCCCTTATCCCCAGTGGTGGGCACGGGGCGCCCGGAGCAGCCCCGGTGCCCGGCTCAGCCCGGCTGGAAGGGGACCCTGTGGAGCTCCGCATCCCCCCGAGGGGCCCCCACCTGCCCGGGGTGGGGGCGAGGGCAGGACCGGGGGTCCCCAGGGCGGGTTGGGGACGCCCCGCTCCCGCCGAGCCCCGAGACGGAGGTAAAGCATCGAACCCGGCTGAAGGCAGTGCACGAAGGAGCCCGCTTTGGATAAGGAACTGTGTCATGGCTTCCGATCCCAGGAAAAGGGGCTGTCCCCGCCCCTCGGTGTCCCCCGCCCGCTCCGGGAGGCTCGGGGTGGGGGGGGCGGCGGGGACGGGGCGGGGCAGGAGGGGGGCTCCGTGGCTCCGCTGGCGGCTCCGAGAGGTTTTATTGAGCTGAAAGGGGACGGAGAGGGGGGTCCCTCTTGCACCCACAGCCTGACCCCCGGAAATGTGTGGAGGGGGAGAGGCCGGGGAGGGACCGAGGGGCTCCGGGAGCGGGGCTGGAAGCACTCGCAGAAGTCCTGCCCGGTGGTGGGAATAGGGATGGGGGGACATCGCTTCCCGGCGCCTCCTCGGCCGGGGGGTCGGGGGGCTCTCCGTCCCCCTCCTACCGCAGGGTCCCCGCGAGCCAGGCCGCTGTCCCGCCGGTCCCTGGCCCGGAGCGCCGCGGGAAGGGGCTGGGAGCTGGGAAGGGGGACCCCGAGCCCGCGGTGCGGGGGCGCTCAGGCCTTCAGCTGGTGCCACTGTGCCACCGCCTGCCGCGGGCGGGCGATCATGTCCTTCCAGTGCTTCACCTCGCCGGGACCGCTCTTCCAGGACAGGTAAATCTGCGGGAAAGGCATCCCTGGAGCCACGGCTCGGCTCCCGGCCGCTCCGTGCCCGTCCCGCTTCCCCCGGCGCTGGCGCCTTCACCCCCAAAACCGCTCCGGCCCCGCTTTTCCGGGCTCGGCGCGGAGCCGGGCTATTTTTATCCCTCGATATTCCATATGGCGCCGAGGAAAAGCGCGCGTGCCAGCTCTCGCTGCTGCTGCTGCTGCTGCTGCTGCYGCCACCTCGGGGAGCCGGTGCCACCGCCCGGGCTCCGCGGATCATCGCCGGAGAGCCGGCACGGAGCGGGGCTCGCCGCTAATTATGCCATCCAAAGTGATTAGCGAGCCTCAGGCCGCGGCGGGGTTTTAGTGGAGAGTGGGATATCGCGGACGCTGCTGTCTGTCCCTGGAATCGGGCTCTGGGATGTGCCCACACCGGGGACGCCGCCGCCTCTGCGCTAATCCCGGGATTTATTTAATGGATTTATTTAATGGATTTATCCCAGCTGCTGGGTTTTTTTTTCCCGATCCCAGCGCGGCGTTTGGGGATCGCGGGCGGAGATTACCGCGCTCGTTTGTCATCGTCCCGCTAACGATGGGCGGGCTGGTTTCACGGCTAATTCCACCGGGAGTAATCCCAGGGGGGTGGGATCCATCCGGGCGGGGCTCCCCGTGCCCCGTCCCTGCTTTTTCCRGGGAAACTCCGGCGCGGCCGTGGCCGCGGCACCCCACCCGGCAGGAAGGGCCTCCACCTTGGGGAGACGGCGCCAGGGAATCCCGATTCCCGTCCTTGGGATCCCTCGGGCGCGTCACCCACCTTGCCGATGACGTCGTTGCGGCTCAGCCTGTCCTTGTCCATGACGGTGATGACGATGGTGGTCTCGCGCAGCCGCTCCGTGGGGATGTCGAAGGCGAAGGACTCGTTGAAGACGGGGTTCAGGCACCGCTTCATCACCACCGTCTTCTTCTTCTCCACCCGCTTGTCCTTGTACATCAGCCACACCTTGACGTAGGGATCTGGCGGGAGAGGAGCCGCTCTCAGCCCCCGCCACCCTTGGGAAGCCAGGGAATGCCGCCCGGAGCGGTTGGGGGGGGGGGGGGAAAGGGGGAGCCGGCGCCGTACCTGAGGTGCCCCCGATGTCCATGGCTTTGAGGTTCCGCGCTTTGATGATGTTCACCACGATGGAGTTGGCCGAGGGGTTGTAGCACAGCGACAGCAGCAGCTCCCCGCGGCTTCCCTGCGGGACACGCGCGTTCCCTGAGGACACCCGCGCCCCGCAGAGCTCYCGCGTGGGAGCGGGGCGCTGGGACGGGACCCCCACCCGGGGTTGCGCTTGGGAAAGCACAGAAAATCAGGGCAGGAGGAAACGGGGCCGCCTCCCGTGGGATGTTTTCTGGTCTTGCCGGAGGCAGGAGGAGGAGATAACTTTTGTTTTAGATCTACCTGAAACAGCTCGTTTTGACCCAAAATGAGACTTCGAGGCTACTTAATATAAAATTTGGGGGAGAGAAAAATCTCTGTCGGACGTCGTAGCGGAAAATGTCCCGGTTGGGATGGGAGCTGGTCCCGTTGGGACACCGCAGGGACAGGGGGGGCGGGAGGGGGTCCAGGGCCTTACACTGCCATCGCTGCAGGGCTTCAGGTCCTTCCAGAAGGTCTGCATCTGGGTCAGGTCCACCTTGTTGAGCGGGATGGACACCTCTCCGATGGGATCGTTGCGGCTGAAGCGGTCGTAGTCCAGGACCTGGAGGTACAGCACCCGCTGCACCACCTTCTCGTAGGGGAACCCTGTGCCGGAGGTGGAAAAGGTGGAGATGAGGAGCGGTTCCAGGACTGCTCCGCGCTTCCTCTCCTGGCGGCAAGACCSTGGCACCAGGCAGAGGACGGGGAGCAGCCCACGGCTGAGCTGAACCCCGGGAGGATCCCGCTCCAATCCACCCCAATCCGTACCTTCGAAGAGGAAGGTCTCGTTCCAGTGCGGGTTGAGGTTCTTCCTCTTGACCTTGGTCTCCAGCTTGTGCTTCTTGTCGGGGAGCAGGTAGATCTTGACGAAGGGGTCGCTGGTGCCGCTGAAGTCCTTGGCCGGCAGCTCCTGCGCCTTCATGATCTTCACGGTCAGGGTGGACTCCTGGAAGTTGTAGCCGACGCTGAACTGGATGCGGCCCAGGTTCTCCCGGCTGACGCCCTCGTGGCCCTCGTCATCCTCGGAGCCCGGGGAGAGCTGTGGGAGGCGGGAAGAGGAGGGAGGTGAGCGCAGCGCCGGGGAGGGGCTGTCGGGGACCCGACCCCCGTCCCCGCGACCCCAGCCCCGCCGGCTGTCAGGGGACATCAGCCTCTCCCCGGCTCCCTGGCACCCCCGCCGCTTCCGACGGCTCCTGGCTCCGCGCCACTCGTCCCGGGGAACGGGAGCTCCAATTAGCCAAATTCCTCCTGACAGCCCATCCCTCACGTGTCCGGCCCAGCTCGCTCCCTCGTGCCAGCCCGGGGGACGCGTCCGCGCCGCTTCGGCTCGGCCCGAGGGGACCCGGCGCAGCGGGCTGGGACGTGCCGGAGCGCTTGTGGATGGCGCAGGGAAGAGCCGGGAGGGCGGAATGCCGGTCAAGGGGCCCCCCCCCCCCCCCCCTCAGCCCGGCGCGCCCCACCCACCCACCATGAGCATCTCGCTGGTCAGGGAGTTGACCAGGTCGGAGACGGAGGAGTGCGGCTCCGTCTTGCGGTCGGACTCGTCGTGCGGCGGCTGCCCCGGCTGCCCCGGTGCCGCGTTCCCAGCCTTCCCGCCGGCCGGCAACCTGCGGGAAGAGAGGCCTTGGAGGAGAGGGGCCGGGAGCCGAGGGCCAGACGGCGAGGGGCTCCCCGGGGCGCCCTGTCCCAGCGGAAACTGCGCCCGGGCTGTGCCAGCTCCCGATGGACACTGCCGGGACAGCCGGTGGCCGCAGCCCACCAGCATCCCTGATCCGGCCCTGCTCCCGGAGGCAGCCGGTGCCCTGGCACCTTCAGGACGCGGCAGCCACATCCCACGGCGACGGCAGGGACAGCCCGGTCCCCGCAGCACCCACGGCTCCGGCTGCTCCTCACACACCACAGCTCCTTATCCCGGTGGGCTCCGGGCACCCACGGGTGCTCCAGGTGGGCTCGCTGCCCGCTGCCCCCCTTTCCTGCGGCTGAGACACCCCTGGGATCGCTGTCCCAGCTGTTCCCGCACACGCGGTGGCTCCTGGGCACGGTGCCGGGCAGGGCGGGCAGCCGGGAGCGGCGGGAGGCGGACGGACAGAGGAGCAGCGATGGAGACGGGCGGGAATGCGCCGAGGCCACGCTGCCGCGAGGCACGGGGACAACGGGACACGGGCGCGTGGCGGAGGGGACGGGCGGGCCAAGGTGCTCCCACCCCCCGCCCCCGCCACGGCTCCCGGCCGAGCTGGGACACGGTGACAAACCACCAGACGGACCGAGAGGCGCAGGGACACACGGGAAGCCACAACATGCCACGGACACGCGCCACCACGCCAAGCACACGCAGACACACGCGGAGGGGACACGGGGGGGTGGGGGGTGGGGCGATGGGGACACCCACACGCACACACGGGATGGCGCCCGGGAAGGGCCGGAGAGGCCGAGGCAGCTGGGGAGGCAAAATTAGGTTAAAAAACCGGGGAAAATGAAGGCGGAGGAGCCGGCGGCGGGGCCGCTGAGCGAGGAGGTGCCGGTGGAGCCGGGAATGCCGGCGGAGGTCACGGATAGCGGGAGAGAGAGCGGGAAAGAGCAAAAGAAAGGAGGAGCAGCGTCGTCCAGAGCCGGCCTGCCGGGAGGGAATGGGAGAGAGGAGCGGGGCGGATGGACGGACAGACGGAGTCGCCGGGACGGGACACACGCCGAGGCGCCGGGCTGGAGCCGCCGGGGACAGGCTGGAAGGAAGAAGCTGCGAAACAGGGATGGAGGAAATGTTTTGAGGAAGAAGTGCGGGTGGTCGGCAGCGCCGGTGCGCGGGAGAGGGCGGAGGCTGCCGGAGCGCGTCCCCTCCGCCGGCCGATCCCGCCGCGTCCTGCGGCGCCCAGGGAACGAGGAGCGGGAGGGATGGAGGTGGGGATGCCATGCGTGCGCTGGGATGGGGTTTTCGGAGCAGGGAGCTGCGGGAAGCGGGCAGCAGGGTCTTGCGGCACAGCCAGCCACCACCACCCCCCCCCCCCCCCCCCCCCCCCCCCCCGCCCCAGCCCGCCGTGTCCCACGTCCCCGTCCCCTCGGCGCGGGGCAGCCGGCGTCCGGCACGGGCTGCCGGTGCTCCCGGCGGGGACCGGCTGCGCAGCGCGACGCCGGGGAGGGAAGTGCTGAGAGATGGAGCGAAACCAAGCGGAGCAGGGTAAAAATAGCCGGCGGGCGAGAACGGTGCCAGTTCATCCGCACGCCGAGCACACGGGGAGGCAGCGCCCGCCGGCTTCACACCTCCTCCCCGCTCCGGAGGGGATGAACGCCCGCTCCCGGCGGCACACGGGCCCTCTGCCTCTGCCAGCCGGCGCCGGTGGCCGCGGCCGGGCGCCGGTGGCGGTGCCGGATGCGCTGCCCGGCCCGCGGCAGCGCGGGAGTGCGGGGAGCAGCCGGAGGCGAGGGGCTGTGCCGTGCTGGAGGAGAACGGGGGGCGTCCGGCGTCCCCCCAGCCTGTCGCGCTCGCTCTGCCCCGCCGCCACCGCAGCGATGTCCCCGTGTGCCCGGGGGAGCTGCCCATCCCGCCGGGATGGAGGTGGCGGCAGCGTGTGGGGATGGGACGCGGCTCAGCCCATGCGGCATCGCTCGGGGGGCACCCCCCGCGTCCCCCCCGTCCCGGAGCTGCCTGAGCGTGTGTGCCTCCCCCCCACCCCACCCCCGCATGCAGCCAGGGCCGGGAAGGGCAGGAGGGGGAGGAAGGAGGGAGGAGGGAGGAGGAAGGGATGGGGGTCCTCTCGGTGCCGCTGCTCCGGAGGCAGAACCGCGGGTGCCGGTGCCGGGGAGAGCTCAGACGTCCCGGTGCCCGCTGGGCCACCCTGCGCCGCTCCAACCTTCGCGCTCCACGAGGCCAGCCTCCTCCTCCTCCTCCTCCTCCACCCTGGGTGAGGCCCTCGTCTCCTCCTCCTGCGGGACTGGCCTCGTCCTCGCTCATACCTCTTGTCCCCCTGAGCGTTCGCCTGGTTCGGCTGCGTCCCAGCGGGTTGCAGGTCGGGAATATTGGCAAAGTCATCTTGCTCTGAGAGTCCCAAAACCAGGGATAACACCACCATCCGGCCTTCCCTGCCCGGGCGGCCCCGCCGGCAGCGGGAGAGAGAGAGAAAGAGAGAGGAGAACACAGCGTCAGGCAGGGAACCGGCAGGAACCGGCGGCGTCCCGCGGACCCCCCCGGCGGCGAAGGGACCCCGGCTCCTCCCGCCGGCTCCTGCGCGGGTGGCGACGGCCGGGATGGGCGCGCGGGGCTGCGGGGAGAAAGGCGCCGGCTCCGGGCAGCCCGGAGACCCCCGCMGTGCCTCTCCTCCAGCGGTCCGGGCGGGGAGGATGCCGAAATCCTGGTGAAGGGGGGGAAAAGATGCCCGRAGGGGCTGGGGATGAGTGACAGTGCGAGCGACAGGAGCGAGGTACCAGCGCCATTCCGTGGAGGAGGGGGTGGCGGTGCCGTGGCCGAGGCTCTCTGCCCTGTCCGGGTGTTCCCCCGGGGTCTGTMACCGCATTGACACCGCGGCGCCGGGGAGGGTGAACGGGGTAACAGAGCGAAAGGAAAATCGATGGATTGGGAAAGAGGCGGTGGGAAATGACAGCGGCTCCTCCGCTGGGAAGCGGCGCTGACTCGGCACGTCTGGGCTCTGCGGCTGCTCCCTCCCCGCCAACTCRGGCTGGAACCAGCACCGGGGCTGGGTAAACAGGGAGAACGTGACCCTCGGGATGGCTCGTGAGCCGCAGCTCCACGTCGGGAAGCCGGGAAGTGGAGCTGGGAGGAACCCCTGGGTGGGAGAGGACAGAGAGGAGAGGGGATCGTGGGCAATGCACCCCAGGGTGCCCGGAGGAAGGTTCAACCCCCTCTCCAGAGCGGGATGAGCACCCAAATTTGTGCCTCTCAGGGTCCTTCCCACATAATCCTGATGCAGGAAGCGCTGTGCCAACTCATGGAAGGGCAGGGTCAGTCCTGTGTCCCCTTCCAAGCACCGCCAGCCTGCGGAAAGCAAAGCTGGGAGCTCAGCATTCCTTTTTCCAGAGTGCCGGGGGGGCAAACAGCGGCCAGGGAGGAGCTGGAGAATCCGAGGGAGGACGGAGCCGGGGTGACCAGCTCTGCAGAGGAGTGACAATGTCATGTGCCCAGACACGGTGACAACATGGGACTCGGATTAGTCCCCGGGGTTTGATGTTGGAAATCCAGCGCCACTGGAGGAGACGGGGTTAAGGCGGATTAAAGATCCCACGGCTCCTCCGGCTGGGAATGATATCGGAGCCCAGCTCACGGTCACCCCTGCACGGGGGCCTCTACCACCCCCTCCCTGGCAACTTGGGACAATGTCACTCCCTGGGGACCTCGCCGGTGGCCGTCCCATGGGCTGGACCATCCCTGGGGATGGAACGGGATGGCCAGGGACGTGGCAAAGCACACTGGGGGAGAGCAGGAGACCCTTCCCTGTGCCCCCCATGAGCCGGAGGGAACATGGATCCTTCCCACATGCCATGGGCGGTGTCCCCCCAGGGGGGTGATGGATGAGCGGCCGCGCCGGGGCAAGTAAAGAAACAGAGGAGAGAGGGATGGAGAGATGGATAGAGAGGGATGGAGAGGGATGAAGGGAGCAGAGGAGAGAGGGATAGAGAGAAGGATAGAGCAGAAGGATGGAGCAGAGGACAGAGGAATGTAGAGGGTGAAGGAGCAGAGGAGAGAGGGATGGAAAGAGAGATAGAGAGAGGGATGGAGCAGAGGAGGGAGGAATGGAGAGGAAATGGAGAGAGAGCAAAGGAGCAGAGGAGAGAGGGATGGAGAGGGGAATGGAGAGAGCAGAGGGGAGTGACGGAGAGAGGGATGGAGCAGAGGAGAGAGGAATGGAGAGGAAATCGAGAGAGCAAAGGAGCAGAGGAGGGAGAGATGGAGAGAGGAATGGAGAGAGCAGAGAGGAGTGACAGAGAGGGATGGAGACAGCAAAGCAGCAGAGGRGAGAGGGATGGAGAGAGAAATGGAGAGAGCAGAGGGGAGTGACAGAGAAAGGGATGGAGAGAAGGGTGAAGCAGAGGAGAGAGGGATGGAGAGGGTGAAAGAGCAGAGGACAGAGGGATAGGGAGAGGGATGGAGCAGAGGAGAGAGGGATAGAGAGAGGGATGGAGCAGAGCGATGAAGCCGAGAGAACAAAGGAGAAGAGGAATGGAGGGGGTGACGGAGAGGGCAAAGGAGAGGAAGGGATGGAGAGGAGGATGCGGAGGGGCATGCAGAGGGCAGTGACGGCAAACGCACACTTACAGGAAGGACTTCATGTCCAAGCCGCGGTTGCGGATTTGCCCCACCACGTGGTCCCAGCTGCCGGGGTTGGAGCGGCTCCGGCCCCCGGCCATCCGTTGCTTGGAGCCGGCGGCCATGCCCTGGCGCGCCGGGCCGCCGCGGGAGCCCCGGGAGCTGGCGGCGGCGGCGGCGGAGGGGCCGCTGTGGGCCTGGAGGTGGCCCAGGCTCTGGCTGGTGGTGGGCTGGCTGTGGTTGGCGCGCTGGTGCTGGCTCAGGGGCTGCTGCAGACTTTGCTGGCGCACGAGCGTGCGGGGCCTCTGGAATTTGGGATCGCCTGCTGAGGTGGGGATATACTCAAGGGTAGTGGCTGTGGACAGGGTGGAGTCCTCGAAACTTAGGGAGAGGAAGGGCAGAGGAGAGGAGAGAAAGGAGAAGAAGGTGAAGGGGCAAAATTGGAGGAAGGAAAAGAAGAGAGTTAGAGAGAAGATGCCCCAGCGCAGGGAGCGCTCCGGCGGGAGCCAGCGGGGGCAGCGCCCGGATCCTGCGCCTCTCGCCCGCGGCTCGGCCCTGCCGGCGGCGCGRGGGGCTCGGGCCGCCACCATCCTGCCTCCCGGGGGGGCTCGCCGGGGCCGGACGCCCACCCGCTCCCGCGGCCGCCGCTCCGCCGGCGCCTWCCCAGCGCGCCGGCCGACCTCGTCTGCGGGATAATTAGGCTGCTGCGAGGAGGCAAATCCCGCGGCGCCCGCTCACGTGCTGCCAGCCGGCCCAGCCCCGCGGCCCCGGCCCTCCCAGCCCGGCCCGGCACCCGGCACCGGCGCCGCGGGGGCTCGGCGGGCCCCYCCGTGCGGGACGCTGCGGGCATCCCGCGGCGCCGAACCCCCGCGGGGCTGACATTCCGGCGAGGCGACCCCGGGGCAGAGCCAGGCTCCCACCGGGGCGGGACGCGGTGGGATGGGGGGGGATACGGACGCGGCTCTGGTGGGACGCGGAGAGCGGAGCAGCCCGGCCCGGGGCGGCCGGGCTTCGTGTGGCCGGCGGAGCGGGAAGAGCAGGCGGGAATGCCCCAAGGAAGCGGCGATGCCCGGCGCTGGCCATGCGTGGCACATGCGTGGCACGGCCCATGCAGCCGGGCGGGGTGGCCCACGGCGGCCYGGAGAGCTCGGGGCCACGGGGCCGGGGGGCAAAATCCCCCCACCGGGACCACGGCCTGGCACCGAGGAGTGGCCTCGAGCGGCAGCCGCCGGCCCTGTCCCGGTGCCGGCGGGGCGAAGCTGTGCCGTCGTGCAATGCCAGCAGCGGGGGACAGAGAGGGAGGGGGGAGGGATCGACAGCTCCAAAAAACCAAAACGAAAAGAGGCGAAGAGAGAGCGAAAGGTGGGAGAAAGAGAGAGAGGGGGGAAGGGAGTGGAGAGGAGCGGAGAGCTGGGATGGACGGAGCCCCACGGCCGGGGCTGAAGGCACTGCCMGGGCGCTGCCGCCCCCCCAACCCCCCTCCCTCCCGCGCCGCCGCCGACCTCCTTTCGTTTTCCTATCGAATCCTAAATTAGTTCAATTTACAACCTCTCAGTCACAGGAAACTAAATCTGGCTCCCGTCGGCCCCGCGCCAGCTGGAGGCGCGAGCTCCTCCAGCGCCGTGCCAGGCGGCRCCGCGCCCTGCCCGTGCCCGGATGGATCCCCCGGCACCGGCACATCCAGACCCTCGGCCTGGACCCCCGGGACGCCCCCGATCCCGGCGGCGCTGCGCCAGAGGGATGCCGGAAAACAGGATGCTCCGCCACGTCCCCTCAACCCTGCCCTTGCCGCCTGCGCCAGCCCATCCGCCTGTCCGCATTCCCAGCGGGATTTGCTTCTCCACCAGGCCTGGGGACGGCTGGAGGCTCCGCCGCTCCCGCTTTTCCTCGCCTCTCCCTCTCGCTTCCCAGTGCCCGACTGGAGCACGCCAGCCTCTCGCCAAACGGGCGGTGCCGCCGAGCTCTCCCAGGGTGCCGGCGCTGCTGCCAGGACCCACCGGCTGCCACATCCCACGCGGGGAACCGGAGCAGAGACCGGGAACGCAGGACGGAGCCCACAGCCGGCACATCCYCGTCACCCCCGGGGGCTGCCAGCAGCGGAGGGTCCCACCGAGACCCCCACGCGGGCCCCGAGCCCTGCAGAGCGTGCCAGAGCCCGGATTTTCCCTAAATCTGACCAGTCCTGGACTTTCCCCAACTTTTCCCGGCATCAGGTGGTGGTGCCGGCGCCGGGTCCGGTGGCTGTGCCGGGGGGTCGGGGGAACGCACGGAGGGAAGATGCCACACCCTGTCCCTGATTGCCCCTGAGGGATGGGAGCACGCGACAGCACCTCCTGCCTCTGGGACATCGCCAAGGTAGCGCTGCCTGCCCTGGGAAGCCGAGCTGGGAATGTTGAGCCGCTTCCCACCGGGAGTGGGCAGGACCACCCTCGGTGCCGGGGGCAGCACCCAAAGGTGCTGCTCCTGCCCGGCTGCCTCCTCTGCTCCGCCTGAGCCAAAACACCGCTGGGAGAACGGGAAAGCCCTCATCTCCCTCGGCACGGCGGTCCTGGGGACCTGTCGGCGGCCCCGGGGACCTGTCGGCGGCCCCGATCCAAGCGCGTCCGCGGCGGGGAGCGGGCTCCCGGGCCCGCTGGCCGTGCCGTGCCGGACCGTGCCGTGCTCACTCACTTGGACAGGCTGAGCTTCCCTGCGGCCAAGTGGCTCTGCACCGTGTGCCAGCGGCCCCGTGCCGCCTTTCCCGCTCCGGGCTCGCTGTGGGCGGACACGCTGCTCCTCATTCCATCCTCGCCGAGCCGGTGCTTGTCCCCGGGCCGGCCGTCGCGGTCCCCGGACAGCCCGGCGGCGGCCGACGCCGTCAGCTTGGCCCCTGATAACAGAGAGCCACTGGGCCGGGCCGGCGGCCGGACCCCCCCAAGACAGACACGAAGGGAGCCGGACGGACACACGGATGGACGTGGAAAACGTGGGGGAGCCGTCGTGGGAATGAGGGGAGGGCGACAGAGCCGGAGGGGGCAGACGGACAAGAGACGGACAGACAGACAGAGAGAGAGAGAGAGACATCAGCACTGCAAAAAAAAGGGGTCCTGGCCGGGGGGTGCGCGGGGGCCTCGGCGGAACATCCAAGAGAAAGGGCGGAGGAGGGAGAGGGGTCGGGAAAGTGGGGGGGAGGGGGTCCCGCTCGCCGGCAGCCCAGCCCCGGGGGGACCCGTCCCCGCGCCGAGGGGGTGCCCCCAACGCGCAACCCCGTCCTGGAGGGAGATCCCGGCCGGCCCCGGGAATGCGGGAAGGAGGGGTTGCTCGTCTCCATGGGACGGCCCATGGGGTGGCGTGCGGGGAGCCCGGGAGCGAGGGGGAGGAGGAAAAGGAGGAAGAGGAGGAGGAAGGCGAGTGGGTGCTGCCCATATACTCACTACACGGAGCAAACCCGGCAAGGAGAGACTCACTTGAGGGAAAGGCGCGGGTCACCGTACGGAGCGTAAGGAGAAATGTTTAGGATAAACTCCTTGGGAGGGTAGGAGCTCCATTTCTGCTGCACTGTGTTGTCATTGTTATTCCAAAAGTCTCTGTCTAGATCGCTACAGCGGCCGGATTCCGGGGGAGAAAGAAAAGGGAAATACAAGAGAGAGAAGCTGAATTCCTGCGAGAGGGGAAGGAAAAGCAGCCCTCCGCCCCCGGAGCGCCAGGATCCTGCGGAGAGAGACGGGGAGCCCACCCCTGGGACGCCGACACACACACACACACACACACACGGACACGGACGGACGGACGGACGGACGGATGGATGGGAAGAGCTGTGGAGAGACAGGAGCGGGCGGCTCCGCCGGCTGGGAAGGAGAGAAGGATGCGGGGGGTTAGGGAGGTGTCCATGGGCGCGGTCACACACACACACACACACGGACACGGACGGACGGACGGACGGATGGATGGGAAGAGCTGTGGAGAGACAGGAGCGGGCGGCTCCGCCGGCTGGGAAGGAGAGAAGGATGCGGGGGGTTAGGGAGGTGTCCATGGGCGCGGTGCCGGCACGGCATTCCCAAATGTGTGTCCGTGCGTCCCTGGCACGTGTGTCCGTGTGTCCTCGCCTCCTCAGCAGCCGGGTCCTGGAAGCGCAGGCTGCTCGGTTAACCGTGACACTGCTGCGTGTTGGGGACCCTTCCGGGTCCCTTCCCTTCCGGATCCCTTCCCTTCGGGATCCCTTCTCGTGGAACCAGGCTGCTGCCGGCACGGAACCTGAACTTCCCGGCTCCGGGAAGCCACCGGAGCTGCGTGCCAGGGGCTGGGAGGCCCAGCAGCTCCCTGCTGWCACTGGGAGACTGGAAAAGCCACCGATGCCCACCTGCAGCTCTGGATTGATCCGGGCTGTATGGAATGTGCTGGAGCTTGGGAAAGCCACGTGTGCCATGACATCGGGAGGGGATGCATTTCCCCCTCCACTTCCAGCTCATCCCGGTTGGCTGGGAGCAGCTGGCCAGGTGCCCGAGGTACCCCGGACACTGCACCCCAGTAACACCCAGGCCAGCCATAGGAAGAGGTTTTCCATAGCCATATTCCAGGCAGGAGTTTTTTCCCTCCTGGTGGTCCAGCTCCCTCCTCCCCGGAGGCCTGCAGAGGGTGCGGAGGGGCAGCGCTGGATCTGGGATGCCCAGGAGAACTCYCTCAGCTTCCAACCTCCACTCCACTCCCTACCCAGCGCCGTGGGATGCCCCAGCTCCGCTCTCCTTCCTCCACGGAATGCCCGTGGGATGCRCAGCCGTTCCAGCCCCACGGGGCAGGGCCCGGAATCCGCACGCCCGGGCCCGGAGCATCCCTGGGGACACCCACGCTGAGGTTCCCGTGACTCCATCGTGCCCACGGCTCGGTGGGATACACAAGGATGCTGGAGAGACCCGCCAGCTCTCCCAGTCTCCCGGAGCCCCTCTCCCAGTGGGAGAAGGGATGGCCACCTCTGTCCTTCCTCTCCCCCCCCCCCATCCTGGCACCTACTTGATGGTTTTCTTTTCGCTGCGGCCTCGGCTGGAATCCGGAGTTCCCACAGTCTCCAGGGAAGTCTTGTAACGCTTTCCCTGTGGACAAGAGAGGAGAGGGGGGTCAGGGGCTGGCAGGGGACTCCTGGAGCATCCCAACAGAGGATGGGAGCTGTCACCACCTGGAGGGTTTGACCTGGATTTCGCCCTTTTCCCTTATTCCCTCACAGTCTCCRGGCTCCATCCCACCCATCCAGGCAGCAAAATTCCCGAGAGCTCCATCCCTCGGTCCCTGGGGGCTCGTGCCCTGCGTCACCCCAAGGACAGCACGGCCACCGCCGCCAGCGTCCCATTCCACGGCCTCACCGGGAAGGAGCGGATAATTTTAGGATTAATTGGACCTGAATTAATTGAGTTCACCTTTCCCAGCGCCAGGGAAGCGCTGCCATGGGATAATGAAGCCGGAGCTGGCTCCTAACTGGGGCTGGTAATCAGGGCACTCCGGCAGGTTCCGAGCGCTGCTCCGAGCCAGGGTGGGCAGGAGCCGATTAATGCCAATTATCCAACAATTAGGAGCCGAGGATGCTCCATGCAGGTGCCGGGCAGATGAGGTGGGATAGGAGCAGCTGCCGGAGCAGGATGGGACGGAGAACCAGCCCATCCRTCAGGCCGGTCCTGGATCTCAGGAGCCAGGCCTGCATCCAGCCTGCCCATGGAATGGGAATATTTCTCCTGTCTCCTTTGTCCCAGCTTCTTCAGATCCACATGGAGCCGTCTCCTTGGCTTGCTGGGACTCCTGCACTATCAGCACRGTGTCCTTGGGCAGCCATGGGCTAATCCTGCTAGGATCTGAAGCAATCTTGGATGCCCGTGGGCTAATCTTGCCAGGAACTGCAGGGSAACACCTGGATCTCATTGGATGCCCATGGACTGATCCTGCTGGAAGCTGCAGGGCCTGTTGGATATCCTTGAACGCCCATGGGCTAATCCTGCTGAGAGAACACCTGGACCTCCTCGGATGCCCGCGGGCTGATCCTGCTGGGACCTGCAGGGATGTTGGACCTTGCCTGTGAGCTAATCCTGCCGGGACGCACGGGGATGCCCACAGGCCATCCTGGAGGGAATCATCCCAAGCCCTGCGCTCATCCATGTCCCCGGCCGTGGCTCGGGGCTCGTGAGGACACGGCGCCGGTGGCCGCGTGGGCACGGCCCGGAGCCGGCCCGCCGGGCTTGGCCGTCATTCCCGCACAGCCGCTCCAGCTCCGGGCGCTGCCGAGGGCCGCTCGGGATGCGCCTTTCCCGGCCAATTTACACTTGTTTGTTCCCCTGCCAGCTCCAGCCTCCTCCTTTCCAGCGCTTTTTCCTCCGCCGGCTCCCTCTCCCCATCCCCCTGGGCGGCACCCGGAAGGGCCCTTCCCACCCGCTGCCTCGTCGCCGTGCGGACCCCCTCTCCMATTCCCAAGGGAATGCTGCCTTCCCACGGCTCGGGGTGGGCATCTCCCTCGCGGGAAGCGCCACTGCCATCGCAGCGCTTGACCCAGATTCGATTCCGGTGGCGAAGGAAACGTGGCCGAGCACGTCCCGCTCCCGGGAGAGGAGGAGCGGGAAGGAGCAGGAAGGATGCGGGGCGGCAGGGAGCGCTGTCCCGAGCCCCCAGCGGGAATTGGGGAGGGAAGCAAGGATGCACAGCGGGCGGCACGGATGGCTCGTGGCACCCGGCGCTGCCAGGGACGGGCTGGCCGCCTTCCCACGGGGCTTTTCCAGGCAGGAGCGTGCCCAGCAGGACAGGGGCCAGCTCGTTCCGGCTCGTCACCAGTATATATCCATATATTTGGAAACTTCCCTTTGTGCCACACAAACAGTTTCGCCCAAACATTTCATTAGCACATCCGGAAGAGCCCAAATAAAAAGCTCGCAGCCGGCAGCTCTCCGGGGAGCTGCCTCCGCCTGGCTGCTGCCCTGGAAGCGGGAACTGCCCCGTGCCCAGCGGCACCGGGGGGGGCACGCCGGGATCCCGGGGAGGGAGGAGGGAAGCCGGACACTCACCATTTTCCGCTGGCACCACTGGCAGATCCCGCAGAGGACGATGGTGACGCTAAGGCTGACGGTGATGATGGCTGAGACCAGGAGGACGTCGCGGGAGGGGGTCCCTGCGGGGAGCAGAGCACAGGGAGGGGGTCAGACCTAAATCCCGGGGGGTTCCCGGCGTGCGTGGAGGGAAAACACAGGGAACGCGGTCCAGCTGGCTCCAACCCCGTTGTGCAGTGCCCCCGGCACGGTGGCCACCTCCGTGGCTTCTGGACTCCCAGCGGGGTGTATCCTGGGGGAAATCCAGCCCTGAGTGCTTCCCGGGAGCTCAGGCTGGAGCTTTCATCCCCGCTGGCACCCTGGGAGCGCTGGCACGGCCGGCAAAGGCCACTGGCGGCTGCTTTGTGAGCCAATCCCGCAGGGATCCATCCCAAACGGCTCCCCTCCAGCCTGGCAGTGGGGACAACCGTGGGGACCTCAAAAATGTGGGAGGGACCCCTCCACCTCATCCAGCACGTCCGCTCATGTCCATGCTCCCAGCTTGTGGAACGGCCACTGTGGGAGGGGAATACGGACCTGGAGTGGCTCGGAGGGGTCCAGTGGGACCCCAAACCAGCTCAGCCTTGTCTCCAGGCAGGTTCCCAGCCCCCTCACGGCATCCCTGAGGATGCTCCACATCCCGCTGGGATGGGATTGTCCATGGCGGGAGCCCCAGCTGGCGGCGGGAGGCGGCGGGGCCGGAGCAGCGCCTGGAGCGGTGCTGCAGTATAAATATTAAACAATAAATGTTAATAATTAATTCGCCCGCAGACCTTGTTATTGTAACGAAATTTCCCGGCGGCTCCGAGGCCGGGGTGAGTCAGAGTGGACCGGGAGGAGGGGATCGGGGCTCTGGAATCGCCCCCGGCGCGTGCCGAGGCACCCACGGCTCCCACATTCCCGCTGGAATCAGAGGAGGAGAAGGGATGGTGACCACGAAGGGGAGTTTTATAAAGACTCCTTATGGAAAAGACGAGGGTGGGATGAGGGGGTGTGGAGTCACCCCGTGAGGGGGGGGGGAGCTTGGGGTCCTTCCAGCAGCACACGCGCTCCCTGCATCCAAAGGCAGCTCCTCCATCGCTCCCGGATCACGAGGAGCCTGTGTATAAAACTCACATAGCAACTGTTGCCTAGGAGGGAATTTGGGACCAGCCCTTAATTTCAAACATTTATAAACCCCGGCTGGATGAGCTGCCGGGGGAATGGGAAGCAGCCGGCACCGCTGGAGACCCCTCCTCGGGCGGGACCCCGGCCGGTTCAAGCGGCCCCCGGGCTCGCTGGGCGGGCTGGGAATTGGGATGAGCCCTCCTTGCCCCCTCAAAAGCTGCCTCATCCCGCTCGGTGCTCCCTGATCCATCTCGGGAACACGGTGACCCCTGCGGCTTAGCCCGGAGCTCCAATAGACCCTTCGTGCGGGCTCCAGTTCATCCTCAAATTAATCTGGAGAGAGAGGGAATCAAAGGAGAAGGAAAGGGAAGGCATGGGCACTGCGGAAGCCACCACGGCCGTGGCGGTGTCCGGAGAGGGACATCAGCGAGCGCCGGTTCCCGGGGCCAAATTCCCTGTGCCCAAGGAGTCACCAGGTCCCCAAAGCTGGCGTCACCCCGTGATCCCGATGGATGCGCCAGCGGGAACCTGCCTGAGGGGCTCCGGGGGTGCCCAGAGGGGAGGGTCCGGCCCTTCCCGGTGGGATCACGCCGTGCCCCCAGGGCGGGGCCAGCCATTCCGGCCCCCAGGCCGCGCCGCCCTCAGCGTGACTCCAATGAGTCGTTTTCCAGGCAATTAGCGCTCGGTTAATTAAAGCCGCGGAGCCGCTCGGAGCTCCTGGCGCGGGCCCAGCCCTGGGGCGCGGCGTGGGGTCCCCTGCGCCCTCTGGGATGCGCGGCGCGGGAATGCCGTGGGGCGGGTGGATCTAGGGGGGCCGCGGGGAGCTGCGTGGCAGTGGGAAGCGGCCCCGGGAGCGGGTGGCAAGGTGGAAACGCGGCGCTTGTTTACGCCGCCGCTGTCCCTCCTTCCCCGCCGCTCTCCATAAATCTCCGCCGCTGCCAGCGCGGATCCAGCCGGGAATGTGGTGGAGACGGCTGGGTGGAACTCGGGGGTCCACGGCGCTGGGGTCCCTGCGGCCCTGTCCCAAATCCCACGGGCCCTTCGCTGCTCMCTGCCTCATCCCAGGGGCACAGCGAGGGGGCAGACGTGAGGAGGAGACCCCACGTCCGTCCTCAGAGGGATTGAGGTCCCAATCCCGTCCCACGTGCTGGCAGAGCAGGGGATGCTGCGGAGGCTGGGAAGGGGGCGGAACATCCCTGCGGCTCTTTCATCAGGATCCAATGCCACTTGACGGGATATAATCCCGCTTTTCCAGGCGGTGATTGAGGAGGGGATTACCTGCCTCGTTAGTGCCGCAGCTCTCCAGCGTGGGATTTGTGCGGTGCTGCGTGAGCAGGAGCCAGGGAAGAGGAAGAGGGTCCCTGTTCCGGGGGGAGCGAGCTCGGGATGCAGGGAGAGGATCCCTGTGCCSGTGGGGAGAGCTCTGGATTCAGAGGAAGGGTCTCCACGGCAGATCCTCGGAAAAGCAGGGACCCCCCCCACCCGTTAGAGTCCCCACGTTGGAGTGGGAGACGGGGAATGTTTGGGAGACAGGGATGCCGTCACGTGCCTATCCTCCTTTATCCGCCGCTCCTGCAGGCTCGGGATTAGCTGCCTCCAGAGCACGAGCGAGCTCCGGCCTTTATGGACGGGAGGGAACACTTCAAACTCGACCCCGGCACAAGGAGAGGCACAGAGATCCAAGAGGGATTAGTCCTCTCCAGCGGCGTGTGAGCCGGAGATCCGGCAAGATCCAACCGAAGGAGGCGAGAGCCGCCGATGCCGACGGATCCGACACGCGGCTGAGCCCCGGCACGTGCAGGAATGGTGGATGCAGGGTCYCTGGCACAGCCCATTCCAGGGACATCCAGAGGTGTCCCAGCCTGCACCCAGCTCCTCCCCCCTGGCTTCCAGCGGCTTTGAGCATCTTGGTGGCCGTGGGAATCTCGGTGTGTTTGGGAATCTCGGTGGCTTTGCACATCTTGGTGGCCCAGGGCAACTCGGTGGCTTTGTGCATCCTGGTGGATTTGGGACTCTTGGTGGCTTTATGGATCCTGGTGGCCCTGTGCATCCCAGTGATCCTGTGAATCCTGGTGGCCTTGATCATCCCGGTGTCCCTGTGCATCCTGGTGGCCTTGATCATCCCAGTGTCCCTGTGCATCCTGGTGGCCTTGATCATCCCAGTGTCCCTGTGCATCCTGGTGGCCTTGATCATCCCAGTGTCCCTGTGCATCCCAGCGTCCCTGTGCATCCTGGTGGCCCTGGACACCTTGGTGGCTCCGCGATCCTGGTGGCCCCATGCACACTCAGCTCCAGGACAGGCATCGCTCGAGCCCAGCCCAGAGAGACCCTCAGGCTCAAAGTCAGCTCCACCCTCTTCCCTCCCAATTCCCTCATTCCCTGGGCCCATCCCGGTACTCAGGCCCATCCGATGGCTTCACCACCGCCTCCAACCAAAGCCCACGGCCCTGGAGCAGCGCTGGGAGGGCAAAGCCCCTGCAAGCGGCATCCAGGGAAGGTTCCAGCTCCTCTCCCAAGCAACAGCTCCCGCACAGGATGGAGAGGCTGGAAATCTCCATGGAGTGACATCCATGGAGTGACAGGGACTTTGGATGAGCAAAGGCTCTGGAATGAGCCTCACACCTGTGGCACCACGGCTGGCACCGACCTCTCCGCGCGTGTTCCGGTGAGGATGGCCCTGTCCAGGCTCTCAGGGTCATATTTTTGGATCCACACTCCGAAATTCCCAGCTCTTGCGGACATGGCGTCTCCCTGGCAGCCGCTCAGCAGCTCAGCCCCATCTCCTGGAGCCTCCTCSCGCTCACCCTGTTCCAGCGGCGAGATCCACGGATGCCAAGTACCCCGGGGGGGGAAATCAAAGCCGTGGGGAGCCCCCCCCCAGCCCCGGCTCCCGCCGAGCTCCCTGGAAGCGGCGATCAAAGCCGACATCCACAGCTCCACAKGGAGAGACGTCTCCATGTGCCAAGCCGCCAAACCGGCAGCGGAAACGCGCGCGTTCCCGGGAAAAGGGCGGCGGGAGAAGGTGCCAAGGGAGCGGCGCGTCCGTCCCCCCCCCCCAGCATTCCGCCGTGCGCCGTCATCGTGAGCCGCTGGGATGCGACGCCAGGCCCGGACGGGGATGATGGCGCCGGGGAGGGGATGTGGGACGGGAAAGGATGGGGCAGGAATGCGGCGTCGGAGCAGCCCCTCGTGCCGCCGGGGTGGAGGGCCACGCGGCGGGGAGCGAGGTGGCCGCGTTGTCACGCCGGGGCTTCCCAGATGCCGCCTGCCTGGCGCCAGGCCATTAATTCCTCCTCTTCTCATCCTCCCACTCATTTGCTCGATATTTCCCAAACCTCTTATTTTTAGGATGCAGCTGAAAAGCTGTGAATTTGCAGCTTTCGCTCCTGTGCAGGATCCCGGGCGCGGGGCCGGGTGGGAGCGGGGCAGGACCCCGGCGGGCACGGCAGGCACGTGGAATCCGGGCCCTCGGCACAGGGAGAGGGAGAAGGGATGGGCGCGGAGACGGATGAGGCTTGTTGCCATCCGTGGAAACAACCCGATGGGCATTTTGGGAACGCTTGGAGCCGTGCTTGGTGTGTCACGTGGAAGAGCTGGAGGGCTGGGACAGCTGGGTCTGGCAGCGCCACCTGCCCACGTGCTCCCAAGGGCTCTGTAGACGTGAGGGATCRTTGGAAGCCCCACGGCCATCCCGCTGCCCCGGCAGGATGCTGGGATGAGCCTCGGGAGAGAGGAGTAGTGCCACAGCTCCGCGCTCCGGGCGTGCTCCGGGCGAGAAGGGGCGTCTGCTCTCCATCTGTCTGTCTATCCATGCGTCCCCCTCTCCGACACATCCATCAATCTCTCCATCCATCCATCTATCCATCCATCCATCCGTCCCTCGTACACATCTGCCTCTCCATCCAGCCATCTGTCCATCCCCCGGAGCTGTCAATCCGGCCGGCTCTGCCTCCCCCACGCCGAGCTGCCGGTCCCGGGGGGCTTCGGATGGCGGAGCCCACCGGCACCGGCCCCGCCACGCCGGCGCTGCAGGAGGTGGACGCCTTCCCAAAACACCGCAAGGCTTCCGTCCGGATGCTCCCAGGCATCCCCTATCCCCACCCGCTGCCGCGAATGGATGTGTCCCTCCAGCCCTGGTGCCACTTGTCCCTGCTCCACGGCCACTGCAAGCAGGAAGTGGGGATGGAGGGAGAATTTGGCAAGGGAAGGCGCTCCTTCCCTGGTGCCGGGCTATTTTTGGCCCAGGATTTCCGGAGAGCCGTGTGGTTTCTCTGCCTCGTGGTCCCCACCGCGTCTCTCTTCCCGAGGAGCGCCCAGAACCCCGGAGCCCCCTCTGCTCCCGCGGTTTGCATCCGTCGCCCTTCCCATTCCGACSGCTGCTCCCGAGAGGACGCCGCTCATCCCCCGGCCGGGCTGGTGCTCCACGTCATCCCCGCTCCAAAACGAGCCCTCGGGCATCGCTSCCCACCCTGGAGTCACCCCAGCCCCCCTTCCCTTGGCGCAGAATCCTCTCCTGGCTCCGGCAGCGGGCACGGAGGAGCAGGCTGGGCTCTCATCCCAAGTGGCACTGCCAGCTCTCGCGCCGTCGCCACTTAGCCTCTCGCCCCGAGGCTCTCCATCATTCCCGAGCCCTTCGGGTGACAGCAGGAGAGAGGGAAGGCACAGAGCCAGAGGCTCCCGGGGAGCGGGAGCGGGCAGGCTCCTTGCAGCCCATCCCAGCTCCACGAGCCCCCCGCCTGCTTCCCCGGCTCCCTGATTCCCCCCGGGCAGTGCCCCCCAGTCAAGTCACTCGGGATCCACGTGTTGTGACCCGGAAGGCCACCATGGGGACAGAAATTCCCGCAGGGAGTTCAGGGACGAGGGATGCTCAGGGTCGGCCACAGCCCCTAAACCTGGGGGCTGTTGGTCCTGGGAGAGGAAGAGGAGGGTTGGAGGGGAACGCATGGAAAGATGGAGAAACGCAGCTCGGAGGGAGGAGGCAGAGGAGGGGAACGGAGGGCCGAGGAAGGCCCCAGAGGCAGGATTGGGGACACAGGTGTGGGAAGCTGCTCGGGGGAGGTGGGGGTGGTGGAAACCCTCCAGCAGAGCCTGATCCCGGGGCTGCATCCTCCAGGGATGGTCATCCATGGGGCAGCAGGGACGGTCACCCCTGGTGGAGCGGGGACAGGACCCATCGCCCCCCCGCGGCCACCAGTGTCCCACAGCCCCATCCGCGGGGGAAAGAGCTGCTCACACCTCCTTCCCCGGATACCCGGGGCCCCCCGGGGTGCATCCCGCGGGCTGTGCCCCCCTCGGAGGGCCGGGAGCGGGGCYGCCGTGCCGCGCTGTCCCTCCGCCGCCGCGCCGGCTCCGTCCCCGCCGGCGCGACCGCTTCCCTTCAAACCTCATTAACTCCCCCCAAGGTGACCCTCTCCCTCCTGCAGCCAGGCCCGGGGACACCGGGAGGGGACGGGGCGCCGGGGGGGGGGGCAGCCGGAGCCGGCGGGCGGGTGCGGAGCATCCCGTGCCGCGGCCGCGCCGGCACCCACGGAGGGATGCGGGATGCTCCGCCTGGCACATCCCAACCCGCCGCCCCCCGAGCCCACCCTGGCCCCACGCGCGTCCCCCAGGGCCCCGGTGACAGCCGGGGGGGGGCCGTCCCCCGTGCCCCTGCTCGACGCTGGGGCTCTGCCCATCATCCCCGGGCCCCGGCGGCTCTCCGGGAGCCGTTCCCTCGCCGAAGCCATCCATAATGGATATTGTAGCTGAGCCCCCGGGGGCCGGGGGGTGGCAGCGATATTATCTGCATCTGTCTTCATTCCCCGCTCTCCCCCCTCCTTCCTCGGCAGGCGGAAAAGCCGCGAGATCAGGCGCTGGAAAAGCCGCCTCCAGCTCCTCTCCTGCTCCTCGGAGTCAGGGGGGGATCAGCAAGACCTCCCTGCCAGACCCCCCTCCCGGGTGGGAGCCCCCCAATCCTTCTCCYTGCTGAGCCCCAGCCGTGCACAGGGAGGGTCCTGGGACACGTCAGTGCGGGCGTGGGGAGGCTGAAAGGCTTGGAATTGGTGGGGATTGCTGGGAGCGAGGAACCCCCCCATCCTGGGGGGCTCAGCACCGCCACGGAAAAAGGGATGGGGCCACCGTGGGGGACAAAGGGACAGGGGCGAGGCCGCAGGGGGATGCTCCGAGACGCAGGCAGGAGCATCCCTCGGGCTGGAGCGGAGGGTCTGGCAGGGAGGGGGACCCMAGACCCGGGCAGGGTGGGGGTCCCRGGKGGGTGCGGGTCTCCCGCTCCGTGTCGGTGCCGCGCGGGACGCGTGGCTGCAGCAGGTGCCCGGCTCCCGGCGAGGCCCGTGCGCTGCCATCCCTGTGCTCTTTGTCTGCCTTCCCGCCCGTCACGCTCCCTCCATCCCGCTCCCGGCCCCGCCGCCGGCCCCCGCCTCGCTCCTCGGGGTGTCCCGGCTCCTTTGGAAGCCCGGCTTYTATCTCAAGCCCTCGGGGAGCTGCTCCCACGGCCGCGCCAGCACCAGGGCTCTCCATCGCCCGCTCCGAGCCGGTGCGGGGGGAAAACAGGCAGCTGCTGCCTGGTTATTGATTCACCACCTCCAGCCGCCGCGCGGCTCTGCTCGGAATGCTTCCAGCCGGGAAAGATGGGGACGTGGGGAGCAGGGCCCCCCGGCACCTGCTCGCTGCGCTAAGATGGAGCTTTTGGGATGCGGACGTCTTCCCAAAAGGGGACAGCCGGTGCCAGCAGCGGGGACGGGGATGGAGGGGGGGCTCGCAGGGGGAAGGGAGCTGTCCGGTGTTCCCAAAGCCAGGGGGACATCGTCCCTGTGGCACAGAGGGCACCTTTGTGGGCAGCCCCAATCTCTGCCTCGCCCTCGGCCACGGACACATCAATTGATGGTCCCCCCGCAGCGCAACCCCCTGCGGCTCGCCCCAAAAAGCCCCCAGCTGGCGGGAGCCGCTTTGGGAAGAGCCTCGGCTCGATCCCAATTCCCAACACCCCTTGCCAGCCAAGACCAGACTCCCTCGGGCGTCTCCGAGCCCAGAACCCGACACTGCCGGCGGCACCTCCGGGCTCCACGTTACCCCTCCCGTCCCCAGATCCCYCTTTTCCTGGGCAGCAAAGTTTCCCGAATTTCCCCACACGGCACCTTCTCCCCCCGTGAAACGCAGCCGGTGCTGGGGGCCGCAGCCACTGTCCCCGCACGGTGACACGGAGCAGGGGACGAGGAGGACGAGGCTGGTGCCACTTCGGGCAGGGATTTGGGGGGACAACAGGCACTGCTTCACCCCGGGATGTGGCTTGGCTGGCTCTTCCCAAACCCTGCGGGGGTGTGAGCTGCCAGCACCCCCTGAGCCTCCATCGCTGGGGGACAGACCCGGCAGCCCCTCGGCGCCACGGCCGGAAAATCCGCGAAAGGGGGGACCATCCAGGGAAGCAGACAGTGCCGGGGTTCTGGCACAGGTGTGAGCACCCCCAGCACCCCACGGCTCCCTCCAGGCGCCACGGCACAGCCGCCGCCGGTGACGTGGGAGAACTCCCACGTGACGGGAGCCCCAGCAGCCGGGGAGCACGGGGTTTGGGAAGCGGGGAGAGGGGGTCTGTCCCCCCAAATCCGGCACCTCCCGAGCTCTGCCTCGGGAGCTTCCAGCCTGCCGGGCAGCGCCGGCCATGGCACAGGCGGCCGTCGGTGGCCCACCGGCCGCCGGTGGGGACATCTGGCAGGGACGAGGGGGGACARATTGGGGGCAGGTGCAAAGTTTGGAGGGGGAATAACGCAGGTGCAAATCTCGGGCGCGGGGAGGGGAGGGCAGCCGTGCCGCGCTGCCGGCAGAGGGGACAGGCTGGCGTCCCCCCTCTGCCGCCCACCCGCCGGGTGACCTTGGGCCAAGCGGTGCCGCGCCGCGCTCCGGGCATCCCTGCGGGGTCGCGGTGGCACGGGATGGAGCCGCTCCCCGGTGGGAGCGCTCAGCCCGCGGGGCGGGCGGAAAGTTCCCCTCGAAGGCAGCTCGGCCGGAGCCGCCAACTCCCGGGCAGCGGTGACGCCGTCACCTGCCGCGGGTGACAGCGCGTGGCCGTGCCCGGCGCTTCCCAACCTGCCGGATCCCGCAGGCCTGGCACCTGCAGCTCTCCCCGGCGGCGCCCGCTGTCCCCGCGTCCCCGCCGGCACGTCCCCACGCCACCGCAGGACACGCCGTCCTTCTGCCCGCTCCCCGGCCCCCGGGACACGGCCGGGGACGGCCGCCAGGCCCCGCCGATCCGCATCGCTCCGGCAGCATCCCTGTGTCTCCGCACCGGCTCGGGCACCCCCAAAACCTCCCCGCCGGCGTCCCAGATTCCCCGGTGCGGGGCCGACCGCCGCCTTGGGAGCGTGAGCTCAGCAAATCCGCGCCGGAGGAAGCCCCTTCCCCAGCCGCCCACCCCCGCGTGTCCCGGTGTCATTCCGGGAGGTGCGGCAGGACGGGGCTGGGGGACCCCCCAGAAGGACGGAGGGGGCGGGTGGAGTGGAGCGGGGATGCGCTGACCGCCGGATGCTCGGCTGGATGCCGGGATGTGGGGCTCCCCCGGGGGTCTGGGGGCTTGCTGGGGGTCTGGGCAGCGGGGGTGCTGCTGCCGGGGGTTGGGGTGTCCCGGGGGGGATCCGAGGCTCCGGCGGCTCTGCAGGGTGAGGACGCGGGGGATGTGCCGGATGCTTGTCTGGGCGCCGGCAGCCGGCGGGATTTGGGGCTCGCCCCGCGTTTTYTGGGGGGCTGGGGAGCGGGATGCTGCCCGCGGGGGTTGGGGTGTCGCCGGGCGGGGGGTGCCGGCGGCTCCGGCGGCTCCGCAGCGCGGTGGCAGCGGCGGCGGTGACTTTCTCCCCAAACTACCGTAAGTCCCGGGGAGGCGCGGGGGGAAGCGGGCAGCGGCCACGGCGGATCCCCGGGGGGGCGGCGAGCGGCCACCCCCGGTGCGTGTCCCCGCGTCCCGCGCGTYCCCGTCCCCCCCCCCCCTCCCCGGCGGCCCGGGGCTCACCTGCGCTGGCAGCCTCCGGGTGCAGGTACATGGTGGCGGGCGGCGGCGGGGCGCGGCGGGGCGGCGGGGCGGCGGCTGCCCGGTGCGGCGGGGCCGCGGCTCATCAGACGGCGGCGGAGGCGGCGGCGGGAGGGGGCGGCGGGGCGGGGGGCGGCGGCGGGGCGGCGGGGGCCCGCATGCGGCGGCGGGGGGCCGGGAGCCCCGCGGAGCCCGTGCTGCCCGCCCGCTGCTGCGGGGTGCGCGCGTGTGCGGGTGCGTGTGCGGGTGCGTGTGCGGGTGTGTGCGGGTGCGTGTGCGGCGCGATCCTGCATCCACTTGCTGCTCGCTGCTGGCGGGATTGGAAACTGCAGCCGCCGGGAAGGGAGGAGGGAGCGGAGCGGCGCGGGGGGGCGGGGGGGGTCGGGGATGCGCACGGAACGGGGGGGACACGCGTGGGGTGGTGACACCGCGAGCGGTGACGCCCCCGCGGTCCCGCACGCTCGGCGCCGGGCACGCGGGTGCGGGGCCGCGGTCCCCCCGCACGGCTTCACGCGTGGCACCCGCGTGGGGAAGGGGACACGCGTGGCACGGCGCGGGGACGCGCGGGCCGGCACGGSGGTGGCACGGAGGGCTGCCCGCCCGCGTTCTCACGGCGGCGTTCCCCGGGAAAGGCCGAGCCCACCCCAGGTCCCCGCGGGCACGCGTGGGGCAGCGCGCGGGGCCCCCGTCCGCCCCCGCAGGCTCCCTGTGCCGCGCTCCGCCGCGATCCAGGCCGGGTTTTGGCGGCGCCGGGGCGCGGCGGGCGCTGCCGGGGCACTGCGGGCGCGGCGGGCGCTGCGGGCGCCGGAAAACGCGGAGCGGATCGCACGGAGCCCGCTCCCCCTGTCTCCCCCACCATCACGCAAAGGCAATCCCTGGAGAATTCCTGCTGCTCCAGCCGTGTTCCCCGGGTGCTGGCCTGGAGGTCCCCGGGGTGCGAGGGAGCGCGGCCAAGGAGGAGAGCTCGCTCATGCGGGATGTGCCCCCGGATGGAGGCAACAGAACGGGGGAAAGATGATGGAGACTGGAGGCTTTACCCCTGGAACTGGGAACTGTGCCTGCTCCCGCTTTCTGCTGGGATGAGGGGATCAGAGACCCATCCCTGGGACGGAGTGATGGGCTCAGAGACCCATCCCAGGATGGGGCAATGGGGCTGGGACGCTCCTGGATGGTCCAGGAGTAGTGGGAACCTCCAGAGGCAGACCCCAACCCGGCCTTGTGGAATGGAACTTGGACCAGATGACCTTTAAAGGACCCTTCCAACCCAAACTGTTGGGAATCGGTTGGAATCTCTCTGGAGTCATACTGGGCTGGAARAAGGAGAGGAAACCACCGCTGCCATGGTTTGGAAGCTCTTTGAGGGACTAAAATTTGACTTTCCTTGCCCCTAGGCTGGGTTTGGAGCAGGGAATGAAGCAGGAAATATCTCCTTATAAAAACCCTGATCCAGCAGSGGCTGGATTGAGGGATGGGGCTGAACTGGGGGCAACAGCGACTCTCCAATGCCATGGAATTCCCCGGCTGGGGAATAAGGGATAACGGACGACGGATTTGGTCTCGTGTGCCTGACTCACACCAGGGGCTCCATCCTGGTGGCCCTCTCCCGGCRGTGGCGGCCTCTCCCAGCCCCTCGGCGCCGGGCCAGCCACATCCCACTCTGGAAAGGTGGCCGGGAATGCCGGGAGCCGGGAGCCGCGTGCCAGGCAAACTCCGGCACGTACACCCAGGCGAAGCTCTTCCAGAGAGGGGGAGCGGTGCCAGCCTCCTGCCAGCCTTCCCGGCGCTCCGGAGGGGCTGGGAAGAGGGCGCCTCTCTGCCCTTCTCTGCTCCGGGGCCGGCAGAACCTCCTCCCGCCACCGCGGAGCTTTGTTTTGATTTGGGAATGGTTTTTGCCCCCCTTTCGCGGGAACCTGCTCGTTAAGCCCTTGGCAGCGGCCCTGGCTTTCACTCCGCTCCCTCTCCGCTCGCTTCCCACGCACTCCGGCGAGCTCTGAAATCCCCCTCCCCGCGCGCGCAGACATCCCGGCAGCTCCGTAACCTCCCGCTCCCACACAGCCGCTCCCGCCGTCACTTCCACCGGGGCCAAGTGGGTGGAAAACGCTGCTGAGTCACGGGCCCGGCGCCTCGGCGAGGGCCACGCGTGAGCCTCCGGCGCCGGGCGTGCTCCGGCACCCGCCCGGGAGACTTTTCCTGCCTCCCGGGCCGGCGCGCCGGGGGAAAGGTGATCCGAAACAGGGCCCTGTGAACCCCTGGGCAACCTGAGTGGCTGCCGTCCCGAACTCCCGGGTGCTCCCCRTCCCTGGGCAACCGGACCCATGCGTTCCCGAATCCCTGGATATCGGAGTGCCTACCATCCTAAAGGCCCGGGTGCCTGAAGCCCCTGCCGTCCCGAATCCCTGGGCGCCCCAAATCSCAGCCCTGCCCTGTCCACTGGGCAGGAAGATGCTCCTGTGCCTCCAGGGTGTCTCCCAAGTGTCCGCTCAGAACTCCCTGGAAAAGACACGTTCTGCTGCTTGGCTGCTCCAGAAAGAGTCATTCCGCTCCTCTCTCCTCATTTTCCCTCTTATTTTGGGGAGAAAACGGATATTTCCTCCTCTCCCCCCCTCACCCAACGGGGAGAACCTTTCCCTTTGTATTTATTTCCCCTCGCTGGAGCTGTTTATCCAAATTAATCTCSGGGCCGAGGCCACGCCGGGGGTAATTCCATGGAAAACGAGGAAATTTTCGGAGCCTAACGGGAGCAATTACAGGGGGTTAGGAAGCGAGCTATTCCTCAAGTGGGACACGAGCGGGCGGTGACCTGGCGCTTGTCACAGCTAATAAAGATGTTAATGAGGCGGCAGCAGCACCCGGCTGCTGCTCCCATTGTTCCCATCGCTCCCTATTCCCGCTCCGCCGCTCCCGGCGCTCCGGAAGCGGCGCCGTGTTTGCCTTCTCTGTGCAAACACAGCGCGGGGCAGAACCGGTCCGGCATCCCGGGAGAGGCCCCCGGGGAGGCACGGGAAGGAGAGCGGCAGCGTTTGGCTCCTGGGGGGGAATGCTCATCCTCCCGTGTGTTATTCCATGAGTGGATAAATGATGGACAAGCTCGCTGGCCCGTGGATGAGCAGCGCGGCGCACCCGCGGGCTGCGGATCCGCAGGGGAGGCTGGAAGCCCACCCGTGGGGCCAGTGGGAAGAGGGGAATGCGGCAGAGCCCCAGGCAGGGCCAGGCTCCCGCAGTGGATGGGGATAATTATCCCGGTGGCGACTGAGTATCCTCTGGATGTTTTAATTACCGAGGGAGCATCCGTCATGTGGCTCCGCTGCTCGGCGCCGCATTTTCCAGGGGCTCCCAGGGACATTCCCGTCGTGGCCGGCGCTGTTTGCCCTCGGCAGATCCTCCCTGTTTGTTCTGCGTGACTCCAACCCTTTGGAGCCGACGGAGTTTTCCATGGCCAGGCCACGCCAGTGCAAAGAGACAGCGTGTCCCTGGGCGGGGCCGAGGTGTGGTGGCTCCCGAAAAAAGTCGTGTTAGGAATTTTAGGGTCTTCCAGTTAGAGCCTGAAGCCGCCAGGGATGCATGCGGATGGTGAGCTTGGGATGCTCCGGCACAAAGCTGGGATATCACCCATCCAGCCCTGGAGCTACGCTCTCCATCCAAGGAATTTATTCCCTCCCCTCTCCCAGGCAGAAGAATATTAAAAGGGTGAAAGAATTGGAACAAGGAGCATGTCTCTCCCTGGAGAGACACAAGCCGGGGTGGCCATGGAGAATGTCACGTATTCCCACTCCTGCCACCTCATCCCTACTCCTTGGTGCCGCATGGTCCCATYTGAAGTGTTTATATACCTCAGCTTCCCAACGCTCCTTGTCTTTTTGGGATAATTTTGGCTATAAATCCTTGAATCTCCCCGAGGCAGCTGCCTTCCCGGTGTTAGCACCGGGATGGCGCCTGGCTCCGCAGGGACAACCAGGTTGTTGGAACACGGAGGAGAGCTCTGGGCCCTCTGGCATCACCAGGGTGCCCGGAAAGCTGCGAGGAAAGCCGGGAAAGGTGGCAGGTGGAGGCTGAAGGTCGTGGCGTGGACTTTGTCCATGGGAGCAGCTGCTCGGCAGGTGAGACGGGATCCGAGGCCGAGCCACGGGGCTCGGATCCTTCCTGCTGGCTCCGAGCCCGCGGCGGCCACGGGATGCAGGAGCACCCTGTGGAACCGGGAGACTCTGCAGTGGGTTTGGGCCGGGGATGCAAGGATCCTGCCTCCCAAAATCCTGCGGAGAGAGGAGGGTTTGTCCTTCCTGGCAGCTCGAAGCCGGGACGTGCCGGGGTCCTTCTCCGCAGCCAATTTGGGATCGGGTTTCGATCGATGGAGTCGCTCCATCCTGACTCAGCAGGGCCCGAATCCCAGAGTCCCCGCTGTGCCTTCGGATCCCGACTGGGAAGGCTGGAACCAGCCGGGAAAGGGCTTGGGAGTGATGTGCATTCCCACCGCCTGGAATGCTGTCCCCGGGGAATGGTGACGCTGGGTGTCTGGGTGTTCCCACTCTGCATCCCAGGTGCTGCCAGGGGAAGAGCCATTCTGGGACACAGCCTGGGAGTGGTTTTCCCCCCTCTCCAAATCCTGTTGAACCCCATCCTCCCTCCCGCTGCTTTCCCAGCCCTTGGATCATCTTTTTTTCATGAGCGCCGGCGGTCGATGCCTGCGAAAGGCAGAGCTGGAAGAAGCTGCCCTTGGACACTCTGGCCAGGGAGGGAACAGCGCAGCCACTGCCCTTCCCTGCCCATTCCAAAGTGCTCCGGAGCTGCCAGCACGGACCCAGGAGCCCTCAGCGCATCCGAAACCATCGCTCTCCGCATCCTGATGTCGGATAATTTGCGGAGCGCGGCTCCGTAATGAGCGGTGACCCCTCTTAGCCCTGCTCTTAAGTTTCCTCAGGAGTTCCCAAAGTGCCTCTCCGGGGTTTTATTTGGAGGATGGAAAGGCCGAGTCACTGTACAATTAGGGATAAAGCGTTCTTGCGTCATCGGATGGATGGATGGAGGGAGGGATGGATGGATGGATGGATGGGAATGGCCGAGGGGATGAACAATTTTTCTTCCCGTGGTTCTGAGGGCAGGGATGAGGTCAGCGGGATCAGGAAAAATCGGATAGAGATAGAAAATGAAAAATCCACCCGAAAATCAGAGAGGAAAAGGCCAGAGAGAGAAACTCCTGTTACACTCGTCGCCCTGACCAGCAGCTCCATGGATTTCTCCCGCATCTGGGAATCTTTGTGCAGTCACCTTGGACTTGCTGCCTGCCCAGACATGCTTTGAGGTGAGCCCKCCTTCCAAAGCCTTGGCAGAGGCCTGGATTTTCCCTCTAAAGGCAGCATCAGAGTGGGCAGAAATAGCCTGGAGAAGAAAAAAGCTCCGGAGAAGATCCCATCTGGAAAAGTCACTCCCAGGGTGATGCCAAGACACAGCCATGCCCAGTCTGGAATCCATCCCCATCCAGTGGGCAGTGAAACCTGGGAGAAAATCCCATAGATCCCCATCAGCTCGGGCTGGGACAGGTAGATGGGGTGTGCGCTGCTGGAATATCCCAAAGGACAAGGGACTCGGGGAAAGCCGTGCATGTAGGGAATTCGTGCCAAGCCAGAGGCAGAGGAGCGCAGGAAGGTGATGGCACAGAGGTGATGATCCATGGCCAGCGCTGCCACATCCGCTTGCTATCCAAACATCTCCGTCCTGCTGCGGGCGTCGGAGCAAAGTCCAGGACAGCCCTGTGAGCGCTGGAGCAGATCCGACTGGAAAAGCCTCTGGCACCTGTCTGTGATGGATGCAGAAAGGCAGGATCTGCGAGGCAGGAAGCAGGCAGGCCAAAGCAGGGACACTGTCTCAGCTACAGGAAGAGCCAAGGTGGGAATTCATCCGACATCCTGCCCCGGAGATAAACAGCTGCTTCTGGAGGCACTAATGGTTGGGAGAAGGGATTTAATAGCCAAGGATTGTTGGGAACAGCTTGTGCCAAACCCCTCTAACAGCTCCCATGTAATCAGGGATGGAGATGAGCCTTAAGGCCGCTTCCAACCCCAACCGTTCTGGGATTCCAAGACCATCAGCTACTGGGGAAGGGGCCAGTTTCTCAGTGTGAGCACCGCAGCTAAAGGTCATGGAATCGTGGAATGGTTTGGGTTTGTTGGAAAGGGCCTTAATGCTCATCCCATTCCAGCCCCTGCCATGGGCAGGGATACCTTCCACTTGCCCCAAGCCCAGTCCAAGCTGTCCCGGAACACTTCCAGGGATGGGGCAGCCACAGGTTCTCTGGGCAACATGTGCCAGGACCTCATCACCCTCACAGGGAAGAATTCCTTCCCAATATCCCATCTAAACCAGTGTAATCCAATATCCTGCACTGCAAGGAGTTGATGGGACTGAGGCATCCTTGGAGATGGAGATGCTGTTCCCACAACCTCACAGGGGAATGGAAACTTCATCCCATCCTCTCCACTAGGCAGATGGGACACAACAATCCCAATCCCATCCGATCCCTCCCCAACACCATCACCAGAGCCTCTGGCACCCGATTTTGTGGAACAGGAGGATTTGCATCCTTCAGTGGGAAAGGGGACACTGGAAAAGGCTGGTTCTGCTCCACACCAGCTTCCCAGCGTTCAGCCCTCATCCCAACACACCAGCCATGCCAGGAATGCTGTGTTTTGGACAGGCAGAGCTTCGGCTCCGGCTCCGGCTCTGGCTCCGGCTCCGTGCCAGCTGCTGACAGATGTTGGGACTATTATCTCCCTGCACGCTTCCAGCAGCCCGCGGCTCCGGAGCCACGCACCGCTGCCGGTCCCCTCCCGATCCCGTGCTCCCTGAGGCCGGGAGCAGATGTCCGGCACCGGCCACCTCCGGCACGCTCCACAAATTCCCTGCTCCCCGGGCACGGAGAGCGCCAGATGGGCTTCCCGATGCTCCAGCGCGGCGCGGGAAAGCAATTCCCGACGCGGCGGGGAGCACCGGGATGATGAACCCGCTCACGGCACCTCCTGCCCCCACCCGCGTGGATATGGAGCCGTTCCACGGCGCAGCAGGCTGTCTGAATTCCCAAAAAGGATTTCGAAGGCAGCAGGATCCTGCCAGCGCAGCCGAGCACCTGCTGCCTTCCCTGGATGTGTGATCCCTGAGGGTATTTTGGGAACGGGCCACTTCATCGCCTGGATGAGGATTTGTTGCGCTCCAGCAGCGCCTGTCGCTATTCCCGGGTCCTCTCCAAGAGCTGGGAAGGGTCTGGTATCCCAGAGGCTCTGGAGCCATCCCCATGGATGGGTGGTGTCTGTGACTGTCACAATAGGGGTTGTATTGGGAAGCGGAGACAGGACATGGGGATGGATTAGACCAATGGGAGAATTTGCTATTCCCTGGTTTCCTGCAGGGAATTCTCTGTGCACGGAGGCACTCCAGGCTTGGATGGGATGAGCTGGAACGGTGCCAGCACTTAATTGGGCTCCACTGGGTCTTGCCCTCGTTAGTGGCTGCCGCCCACACTTGGAGGGAATCCTTCCCGAGGGAGTGGGCAAGGGAAGGGGTGGGATAAGGGGTGGGGCATGGGGTGGGAATAGAGTGGGATGGGTTAGGAACAGGTAGAAATGGATGAGATGGGGAGGGATGGCAGTGTATGAGATGGGATGAGAACGAATGGGAAGGAATGTGATGGAATGGAATGGGATGGGATGGGAAAGAATGGGAAGGGATAAGAAGCGATGGAAAAGAATGGGATGGGATAGGATGAGAAAAGAATGGGATGGGATGGGATGGGATGGGATGGGATGAGAAAAGAATGGGATGGGATGGGAAAGAATGGGATGTGATGGGATGGGATGGGATGTCTAAGTGCCCCTCTGAGGAGCCCCAAGCAGAGCTTCCTCCATCCATTGCTGATGTTTTGGGGTTCCAAGCGAGGAAAAAAGGGTGTGAAATGGAAGGGGAGAAAAGGTGAGACAAGTGGGAGGAGAGAAGGGTGGGAAGTGTGAGAGGAAAAATGGCGGGAAAATGTGAGGGGAGAAAAGGGCGGGAAACATGAGGGGAGAAAAGGGCGGGAAACGTGAGGGGGAAAAGGGCAGGAAACGTGAGGGGGAAAAGGGCGGGAAACGTGAGGGGAGAAAAGGGCGGGAAACGTGAGGGGAGAAAAGGGCGGGAAACGTGGGGGGGAAAAGGGCGGGAAACGTGAGGGGAGAAAAGGGCGGGAAACTTGGGGGGGAAAAGAGCGGGAAACGTGAGGGGAGAAAAGGGCGGGAAACATGAAGGGGAAAAATGGTGGGAAAAGTGAGGGGACAAAAGGATGGGAAACATGAGGGGAAAAGGATGGGAAATGAGAGGAAAAAAGGGTGCAAAAGGAAGGGCAGGAAATGTGAGGGAAAAAGGAGGGAAAAAATGATGTGAGCCCAGGGATCCTTTGCTTGGATCCACCAGCTGAAGCTGTTCCTGTGTTACCGCACCGGGAATACATGGTGGAGGCAGGAGGGTGGCACATCCCACCATCCCAGCCCAGAAGCTCCTCCAGGAGCCGGGAAAGGCTCCTCTCCCACTTCCCCCCATCCTCATCCCGAGTTTCCTATCCCTCATGGGTCCCGTCCTGCTCCGGGGAACTCCTCCCCGCGTGACTCATCCCGGCGGGATCCCCCTCCTCAGCCRAGTGTCACTGGCTGACGCAAATCCTCCCACCCCAATCCCAGGTGCCGGATTTAGAACGGCTCCGCCGGCGGTGCCAGGGAGGATCCGACACCCCTGGCTGCTGTCGGGAATGGGATGGGGGATCCATCCTGGAGGAGATGGAAGTGCGAGTCCCATGGAGGGCTGTGATGTGTGGGGCTGGACACGAGTGGGAATGGAGATACTCCCACATTCCTCATGCCAACATTTTCACCAGGCATGGGATGGGATATGGGGTGGAATGGGAAGGGGAAGGATGGGAAAGAATGGGATGGGATGAGAAGGAGTGGGAAAGAATGGGATGGGCCACTACCCCAGCACACAGGAGCCATCCACGTGGGAGCTCCAYGGCAGAGGCACGAGGCAGGACCTGGAGCAGCTCCCGGAGGACTCTGGTAAAGCCCCACCCCGAATCCAACCCTTCCTGGGTGGTTTTCCACAGGATGGCAAGAGAGGAGTYGTGGGTCCTGAGGTCCCAGGACCCCCTCCAGCATCCCTGGAATGCCACCCTGGGAATGGGTGTGAAGGGACGAGGGGAACCGAGGCCACCAGGAGAACCAGGATGTGATGGGAGCATGAGGGACCTCAGGGAGAAACAGGAGCATTGGGATGCACTGGAAACATCAGGATCTCTGGGAAGAGCACCAGGATGCACCAGGAGCAGTGTGAGCACTGGGAATTGAGGGAGCAATGGAATGCACCAGGAGCATTGGGATGCTCCAGGAGCACTGGGAGTCTTGGGAACAGAGGGATTTATGTGCACTGGGATGCACTGGGAGCAACAGGATCCATGAGAGCACAGCGATGCTCCGGGAGCACGGGSAGTCTTGGGAACAGAAGGAACACTGGAATGCACTGGGAGCATTGGGATGCACCGGAACTGGGTTCCTTCGAAGCACAGGGATGCTCCAGGAGCACCGGGAACCCTGAGAACAGAGGAAGCACCAGAATGTTCGTGAGTTCTGGAAGCATCGGAATCCCTAGGGGCACGGGAGCTCTGGGAACAGCTCCAGGAGCACCAGGAGCTCTGTGAACAGAGGGAGAACTGGGATGCACTGGGATGCACTGGGATGCAGCGGGATGCAGCGGGATGCGCCGGGAGCCCCGGGATGCGGCGGTGCGGTCTGAAAGCTCCTCCTCGTGGCTCCCGGGGAGAACTACCGGGAGAGTCCCGGGATACGCGGGAGAGCCCCGGGGCACGGGCCGGGCCGAGGCGCCGGGACACGGAGCATCCCAGCATCCCGGGAAACACGGGGTGACGGGAAGACCGGGATGGAATGAGGTTCTCCCTGTCCCCGCAACCACCTGGGATGGGACGGGGCCGCATCCAGGCTCACTTCCCATGGGAAGCCCACCGGCGGGGACCACTCTCCGCACTGAGCYACCAACCATCCTGGAAAAACCCGGAGCGCCACCGGGATGGGGGGATTCTGGGAAGGCTTGGTGTTGATGCATGAAATATGATTTCAGGCCACGGTCCTGGCTGGATCTGAGTGTGGGAGAGAGGCAGGAGTGGAAAATCACTTCTGCTGCGAGCAGCAATTCCTTTATTTTTCCTTTTGTTGGTGAAGATATTGAAAAAGAGAGGGAGAGAGGAGGAATGGGAACATCCAGGACCCTCAGGGCAGCRTGCAGCTGCACTTCCAGAGTGCTTTCCATGGATGCTCCAATGGATTGCAGCGTCCCCGGCCCAGCAGGTTGATGCTYCTCCATGGGAAATGTCCCTAAAGCAATGGGAATATCCAGGAATCCCTCCCAGGGAGCAGGACCCGGCAGTGTCACTGGGATGTCTGGAAAGGAGGGAGCAGGAGTGGGATCAGGGTCGTTTCGGGAGCCAGTGGTGGGGTCTTACTTTCCTCATCACCCTTCCCACCTGATCCAAGCGGGATGCGCCGCCATTGGGATCGCTCCCAGCTCTGTTTTTTTGGGAAGGGGTGGCCCCCCCTTCCCTCCGCGCYGTGCCCTCCAGTCAGAGCTCCACAAGGAAAAATCAATACCTGGCTTCCAAAAAAAGCAGCTGCCAGTGGCTTTTTATAGCAACCTGTCCCATTTGCATCCTCCCTCAGCCCCGGCCCAGGGAGCCCGACCTCTGGCTAAATTAGCTGCGAATTCCCGAGGGAAACAGCCTTGAAAAAGCAGGAAAGGGAGGTTGGTTGCGCTGGAATATTCTACCGCATCCAGTGCTCCTTGCTGCCCACGGATTCCGCAGGGAGGGAGCTCCCCGATRGGGTTGTCCCGCTCCTGGAGCGCGGCTGGGCAGTGGGATGGGGTGGCTGCCGGCAGTCCCAGCCCCTTTTTCCCTTGGGATCGCTTCCCAGAGGGAAAAAGGGATGTGGGAAGGAGGAGAATCTGAGGCTGCCCCACACGGGGAGCTCATGTGGGGAGCAGGGTTAGGGATGGCAGGAAAAGCGCTGGGATGGGGAGGCGCTGACCCTCTTTCCGTGCAGAAATCCCACTTGTAGCCCATGGATTACGGAGGTGCCGAGGCAGGGAAGCAGAGCACAGGGAATATTTAGGTCACGGTAAATGAGCTCCCTCATTAGAGCCTYCGGATCTGCTCCGCACCTACGCGGGGCGCGGGAATCGGGAAGCGGATTTGGACGCTCCTGAGTGGGAGGGATGGGCCCATTATCCCAAGGAGATTGAGGAGGTGGAAGGGGTGGAATTGTCAGGTTTGGATGGACAAGCCAGGAACAGCAGGAGGCTCCCAAAACAACTTTTATTCGTACGATTTTTGCCTTCTGCCCTTGGTAAAAGCTTTTCCTGTTTTCCTTCCCTGCTTTTCCCAGGTGTTSCCCATTCAGCCTCGCACCTGGAGCAGAGGAGTGATGGGATAAAAGGGGAATTAAGGGAGGGGCTGCTTCCCCCTTAGGAAGTCCTGGTGGGCTCCTTGCTGTGCCGGTGGGATGGATGCAGGCTGGGGCTCTGGAGCTGCTGGAAGTGCGTTGGAAGAAGGTGAGTTATTTCCTGGATCGTGTCTGGAGCAGGTGGCTCTGTGGGTGGACCAGGATTTTTCYCCTGGCACGGCCAGCAGGTTGAGGGAGGGGATTTTCCCCCTGTATTCTGCTCTGGYGAGATCCCACCTGGAATGCTGTGTCCAGCTCTGGGGGCCTCACCGTAAGAAGGATGTGGAGCTGCTGGAGAGAGTCYGGTGGAGGCCATGGAGATGCCAGAGGGATGGACACAGCCTGGGAGAGCTGGAGGTGTCCTGCCTGGAGAAGGGAAGGCTCCAGGGAGGCCACAGAGYCCCTTCCAGTGCCTAAAGGARCTCCAAGACAGCTGGAGAGGGACTTTGGAGSGATAGGAAAAGGGGGAAYGGCTTCCCACTGTCAGAGTGTGGATTTTRRTTGGATATTGGGAAGAAATTTTTCTCTGTGAGGGTGGTGAGGCCCTGGAATGAATTTCCCAGAAAAGCTGTGGCTGCCCCACCCCTGGAAGTTCTCAAGGCCGGATTGGACGGGGCTTGGAGCAATCTGGGATAGTGGAAGGTGTCCCTGCCCATGGCAGGGGTGGGACAGGATGGGCTTTAGGGTCCCTTCCATCCCAAACCATCCCAGGATTCTCTGCTTCTGGCTATCCCAGCCGGCCTCTGGCAAGGAGAAGAATCCAGYTGGCAGATTCAGGGATGCTCCCCCATAGCTGGGAGGTGTGTCAGGAATTGCTGCCTGATCCAGAGTGCCAGCAGCAGCAGGAGCACTCCTGAGGATGAGTCAGTGTCCCTGAAAACCGGGCGGGTGATCCCGCAAAAAACATTTCAAGGAGAGCCTCCGGTAAATCTCTGCTCTGCGTCGGTGAYGTGATTCCCTGGAGCTGCCCACTCCAGCCCGGCCTCTCCCTGATCCATGACTGCTCCGGGGGGCTCCAAGGTGTGTCCTCACCGTGGGGCTGGTCCAGCAGGGAAGAGATCCGGAACCTTCCCATCTTCTTGTGTCASCTCGTGCCTATTCCACATCCCAAGCTGGTGGCAYCTCTGCTGGAGYAATCCTGGAATGGTTTGGGTTGGAAGGGACCTTAAAGATCATCCCCTTCCACTCGATCCATGGTTGCTCCAAGCCCGATCCAAACTGTCCTGGAACACTTCCAGGGATGGGGCAGCCACAGCTTCTCCGGGAAATCCATTCCAGGGCCTCACCGCCCTCACAGGGAACAATTTCTTCCCAATATCCCATCTGAATCCACCCTCTTTCTGCTTGAAATCATTCCCCCTTGAACTTCCACTGCTCCGTGCCTTGGGAATGCCTGTAGTAGGGATGTGCTGGGATGAGTGGGAAGCAGCACCGGGCAGCCACTGCGTGTAATTGGTGTCACCGCGAGCAGCTGATGCCACTGATTTTGGGATGAGTAATTCCAGCAGCTTAATTTGGAAAATCAGGCTCTTTGTGTCTTGCCGAGCTCATTTGCAGGACAACCCTGGCGCAGCCGGAGTCGCTGTGCCGGCAGCCGGACATCTGGAATTCCAGAGTGTCCCTGGCTCCGTGCCTGCCAGGRGTGGACACAGCACAAATCCTTGGCCCTCTTCCCTCAAAAAATGGGGATTTGCTGCCTGAGGGGAAGGGCAACCCCCGTTAGCCCCTGGCAAAAGGGACAGAGGGCACGGAATTCCTTGTGGATGCAGAGGAAAGCAAAAGGTTTAAAAAGTTTGGAACGGCATCCTTGTTTTTTTTAGGGTCTGCGTTTATTTTTGTCCGTGGGAGCCTGGCGGTTGTAGGGTGCGGAAAGAGGATCAATCCCTGGGCRTTCCCGCTTGGTGGGAATTGAATTGGAGCTGTTGGCAAAGAGGAGGGGGCGTGACCCCCTGGAAAACTCCCTGGGCTTGGTGACATCTCCGAACACTGGGATCACCGGGAGGGACAAGCTGGAGAGGGGCCAGCCCATCCATGCTGCTGTATCCCATGTCTTCCTGGTTTTCCAGGAGTCTGTTTGTTTGTGTGGGTTTATCTCAACAGCAGCCAGTGGCAGTTTGGCATCAAATCCAGGAGCTGCTGCTCCGTGCGGTGTCTTGGAATGTGGCTCCAAGATGGAGCTGCCCAYGCAACCCCAGCTGGTACTGGCACCTCTCCTCATCCTCTTCCCTCCCTGGGAATCTCTGGTGGCCCAAAGTAAATCCAGAGGGTGATGGTGGCGTGTCAGGTGTCCTTCCATCCTTTTGCGGGGCACCAGCTGCCCTGGGATGTTTYCCAGAAAAACTGTGGATGCTCCATGCCTGGAAGTGTTCAAGGACAGGTTGGGCGGGGCTTGGAGCAMCCTGGGATAGTGGAAGGTGTCCCTGCCCATGGCAGGAGGTGGGAATTCAATCACCTTTARGGTCCCTTCCAACCCAAACCATTCTGTGATCCTAGCGTTCTGGAATATCCAGGGATTTCCATGTTTTCCGTAGWGCTGGCCGCTCCTGGCAGGGATGCGGAGGTGCTCCACGGCTGGAGCTGCGCGGTGCCGAGGCGGCCGGAGCAAATTCCTCCTCCTCCGCTTGGCAGCAGGAGCGGAGCAATCCCGTGGAGTGCGTGATCCTGTCCTTGCCGCTCAGGACTTCCCCCAGTTTGTGTGGGATGTTGGGATCGCTTGGGAATGAGCGCCTGGTGAAGGTTCCTTGTGGGCTCTTGGTCACTGGGCTTTGGGATCTGCAGCTCCTCGTGGACTTTTTGGGRTGATTTCAATCCAAGAGGTGCCTGTGAATAGTTGGGATGGGAGAATCCATTGCTGCTTCTGGAGTTTTCCCTTCATAGAATTCCAGAATGGTTTGTGTTGGAAAGGCCAGGGGCACCAGGTTGCTCCAAGCTCCACCCAGTTCGGCCTGGAACGCTTCCAGGGATGGGGCAGCCACAGCTTTTCTGGGAAATCCATTCCAGTGCCTCACCATCCTCCCAGGGAAGAATTTCTTCCCAAAATCCCATCTAACCCTGCCCTCTGGCGGTGGGAAGCCATTCCCCCTTGTCCTGTCACTCCATCCCTTCTCCAAAGTCCCTCTCCAGCTCTCCTGGAGCCCCTTTAGGTACTTCCTTCCCAAATCCCTCTGTTTCACACCCCACGGACGTGGCGGTGCCTGGGGACAACGCGAGGCGGGSAGAGGTTTTCCAGACCCCCGGCTCTTCCCACTGGATCCCTCAAATCCCAGCCTGGAGCCGCACACTGCTGCGTGCCTCAGCTCTTGAGCTCCACCGCCTTTGCTTCCAAGGGATTTTTTTCCCCCTGCCTTTTCYTCCCAGCTTTCAGAGCCTTGTTTGCGGCCGTCAGGATTTGACAGGCTCCTGGCKCGTCTCCCACCCCGGCAGCAGCGATTCCCACCCTTTTCCCTTGCCCTGCCACCGCGGTTGGAGACCCGTTGGGAAGGGCCGCGTTCGCCGGGAAATCGACTCCCAGACTTTTTTTTCTTTTTTTTTGGGAGCCAGAAAAGACCTGGCACGGGGAATGACAGCGGCAGAAGCCAAGAGGCTCAGATGGTTTTAAATGTCAGCGAGAGGTGTAAACGGAGCTGGGAGACAGCGTGTCCGGGAGCCATGGGATCCACAGACAGCGGCTCCGGAGCCGGCATCCCGCGGCTTTTCCCTCTCCGGGAGCCGCGGCTTTGCCCGCTCGCTGTCCCGCGGCCTGCTGGGATTTGCCCGTGGGATGRTGCCCGTGGCCTCTGGAGCGGGGAGGGGGGAGCCGGTGATGAGCAGAAGCGCAAATGCGTCCTGGCTCCCGCTGCCTYCGTGACCTTTTCCGCTCCAGCGTGATCCGCCCTGACACTCGGAGGCGGGGGGAAGCGGGAAGGGGGAAGTGGTCATCGCGGTGTTCGCCCGCTCGGCTCGGCCGCTTCCCCCCCAAAAAAAAAAAGGAGTCTGGAGTCTCCGAGAGTCAGCAAGTTCCCGGTGCCAGCCATCTGTCCCATTTCCCTTAGCAACCATCCGTCCTTTTCTCCTTCATTAAGTGCCTGAGGCGGATCCCGCCTGGCAGACCCTCTCTCCCGCTTCCCTTTTTGCCTCTCTGGATCATTCCCATCTCCTGTCACAGKGGCGCAGAGTCCTGACATCAGAGCACGCTCCCTTCCCGGGAATTCTCGGACAAAGCTTGGACAGGGGCTGTTCGCTCGCGGTTTTGCTGCCTTTTTTCTTTCCAGCCTGATCTTTTCCAGTTCCTCTCCTTCAGGAATCGTTCAGGCTGGAAAAGGCCTCCAAGATTGAGTTCAGCCATCCAGCTCTGCCACGGCCGCTATTAATCCGTGTCCCCAAATGCCACATCCACTCAGCTTGTTAATCCCTCCAGGAATGGGGACTCCACCACTGCCCTGGCAGTCTGTTCCAACCCTTTCCACGAAGGAATTTTCCCTGATATCCAAAGTGAAATACCCCTGAGGCAACCTGAGGCTTGTCCCTTGTTCCCTGGGAGCCGAGCCCGATCCCACCTGGCTCCATCCTCCCATTAGGGAGTCATGGAGAGGGAGAAGGTCCCYCCCTTGAGCCTCCTTTTGTCCCGGTTAAGATCCAATTCCCTGCTGTATTTCATGGAYTTGTGCAGAAGGGAGCTGGGAACTTCTCCTCAGGATAATCATTCCTGGTTATTGCTCTTCAACCTCTGCTTTGCTCCAAGGTCCCTCTCCCGCCTGCCTGCTGGGCTGTGATCCYGAGGCCTCCGCCAGGCCTTTGTGGAGGAGCTGTGCCGCGATTTAGGATTTGGGATCTCAAAGGGCAGAGGCGTCTCCCGGCGAGAGCTGAGCTTCCCCCTCCGGCAGTTTGGAGCTGGGATGAAGCCAAGTGGGTTAGGCAAGGCTTTGAGGTCCGGGAAAAGTGGGGAATGGCTCTGCAGCCTGGTGTGAGGAGCGGGAAAGGAGCCAGGAGCRGAGCCAGGGAGGAATCCTTAAGGGGAAACCTCCCGGTTCAGTCCAAATGGCTCCAGAAGCGAGAGCAGGATCCTGAGGAAGCAGAGGAGGGAGGGATCTGACCTAATGAAATTATCCGAGTGCCCTGGCTCCAGCTGCTGCTCTCCAGTCGCATCCGACTGATGTCCGGAGACGTGGCCCGCGGGGAGGGATGGAATCCTCCACGGAGCATCCGCATCCTCCGTGCGGTGCCTACATCCGACAGCAGCATTCCAGGCTTCCTAGAGAGCCTGGGAAGCTGCAGGTGCCGAGGGAGAGGCAGGCTCGGAGCTCTCCGACGCTGCTTCCCTGGAGCACTGACAGGAACAACACAGCTGATCCGTAAATTTCCCCATCCTGCCGCAGCCGTGGCAAGCTCCTGAAAATCGGGAAGCAGCTCATCCTTGGGGTGAATTCCCGTGGTTTGTTGGAAGTTGTGTGAATGCCACGGAGCCCTGGGAAAAGGCCAGCGCTCCCGCTTGTGGGGGTGACTGCATCCCACATCCCTAAAGCTCCTGCTGAATTCCTGATTCATTTCTGGGCTGGAGCTCGCCTTTGGCAGAGAGGGCATCCGCGAGGTGGGCGGGGGAGGAGGAATAACAGGCAGGAATTCTGGCGGGGRTGAGGGAGATAAGGAAAATGACACGTTGTTATCGCACCTGGATTGGGCAGGGCCGGGATGGAGCCGGGAATTCCACCGGCTGCCAGCGCTCCAAACACAACACCGTGACTCAGGGGAGCTCGTGGGTTTGCATTTCCCTCCCCTCTGAGCCTTCAGGATTCGTTTCCATGTTTTTTTTKGTTTTTTTTTTTTTTGTTTTTCCCTGCAAAAAACCACGAGGCTTTTACAACCCGAGGCCAAAAAGCTTTGGAAAGGGTTTTGTCCGAGTGGGAGCGCGGAGGATGATGGCAAATATCCCGAGAGGCCAGAGCAGCTTTATCCGCTCGTTTTTCCCGACGGAGAAGCCACCTGGAGCTGCCGGGCAGGGAGATGCCCTGAGCTTTGGGAGACTCCAGTGAGCTGTTATTTAATGCTCCTTTTCCACGGCGGTGGCTCCTTCCCAGGGAGAAATTTCTGGGCTGAGGAGTCACAGCTTGGATAATGCTGGATAATGTCCTTGGGAGGGGGAAGCGCTGGCTGGATTGATGGCGAAGTCTTTCAGGCTTGGCTTCCCGAGCTGGATCTGGCACCAATTTAGCAAAGCAGCTGGAAAGAGGAGTTTGTGCTTGGAATCGTGAGCAGCGAGGGCTGTGCCGGATTCCGGGATGCAACCTGCGGGAGAAATCCTTTCCAGGTTTTTTTCTTTCCCGTGGAATCGAACCCAGGCGTGTGCGCACGGGTGTGTTTACTACGTGCCAAGAGCGAGCCCACGGGGTGGGAACCCCTTGGAAAAGGGAGGGATCCCGTAAAGAAAGCAGCTTTGTCCCTTTCCAGGGACAGGTCACTGGCCTGTGCAGGTGGGAAAGGGAAGAGCTGTGCCTGAGGGAGGGAGTTTGGAATGCGCCAGCCTTGCTCTGGCTTTCCCACCTGCAGTGGGACCTTGGGAATTTATGGAAGAAATGCTTCCCTGTGAGGGCGGTGAGGCCCTGGAATGGATTTCCCAGAGAAGCTGTGGCTGCCCCATTCCTGGAAGTATTCCAGAACAGGTTGGATGGGGCTTGGAGCAACCTGGGATAGTGGAAGCTGTCCCTGCCCATGGAATGGGATGATCTTTAAGGCCCATTCCAACACAAACCATTCCAGAATTCCATGCCTGATCCTTTCAGGTTCCCGGCAGAGGTTTCCCAATTCCTGCCCCACCTTTGGGTGGCATTCCAGCCCCCAGCGTGCCAGCCCGAGCCTGAATTTGGCCTTCCAGCTTATCCCTGGATCATCTCCCTGCAGTTTGGGCTCAGGCTGGGAGGTCTCACCTCTGAATTAAGCGGATTTTAGGGATTCAGGGGCTGGGACAACAGTGTGGGACCCCCACAGGAACCACGGAAAGCCGAGGCAGCTCGAGGGGGAGATTTTTCCGAACATACGGAGCGCGGGAGAAGCATCTTCATTAGGAGAATGATTTTTAATTAAGATCCGAGCGCTGCCGTCTCCGGGCAGCTGCTCCTGCTGTGAGGACGCTGCCGGCCGCTCATCCCTGCCTTGGGAGAGGCGGGAATGACACGGAGGCTTGGGGGGCATCGGSGAAGAGCGGGTTTCTGGGGAGATMTGCCGGGATAAWGAAGGATTTGAGGAGCGGGAGCAGCCTGGAGGCACTGGATTAGCAGCGCTTTGGTAGGAGGCGATGGAGGCTGATGGCTCCGGAGAGTCGCGGGCGGGAATCACGCTGGGAAGGGAGGGAGGGCTGGCAGGCAGGCTGGGCATGGAAGCAAAAACACAGGCACTTCCCGCTCGGTGACACGGCAATGGGGGACAGGGATGGCTTTTCCTTTGGTTTTTAAAAGCGTTTCCCGAATCCTGGTTGGAAACGGTGTGGTTTGGTGGGAATTTCGTGTGGAATTACRGTTGGCTGCACAGAGGGAGCAGCAGGGGAGGTTTAGATTGGATACTGAGGAAAACWCCTTCCTGGGAAGGGTTGTCAGGCACTGGAATAGGCTCCAGGAGTGGAGTCCTCATAGCTGGAGGGATTTAAAATCCATGTGGATGTGGCAGTTGGGGACAGGGGTTAGTGGTGGTCTTGGAAGGTTTTTCCAACATCCAGTATTCAATAACCGATATTCCCGAGAGACTGAGAGATGATGGGTGAGGGGCTGGAATTTTTACCCCTGGGAGAGAATATCGAGATAACGCTGTTGTCCACTTTTCCCTGGCGGCCTGCCCCTTTGGAATTCAGCCAGGTGGAACAGCCTGTGGCTGCTCCAGGGCCCACGGAGCTCAGGCAGGTTTGGTGTTTGGCAGGGATTGAGGAGAGAGGAGGTGGTTTGGATAACCTGGATGTTGGAATCCCTGTGCCAAGGAGGCTGTTGCACTCCCAGCCTTGTTCGTACTACTTCCCCGCGATTTATTGAAATCCTAATGGAGCAGCCGAGGGAAATTGGCAGGGTTGGGATTGAGGAGGAGAGGGGCTCGTTAGCCCGGGAGTAACGGAGTGTCTGGCTCCGACTGGGAGCCAAACAGGAGCAGGATTTTGGAGCAGCGGGATTGGATGTGCCGCGCCTGGGGGCGGTGGRAAMGAAAACAAACTGAATAATAATAATAATAAGGAGCTTCCCATGTTCCCAGCTATTCCTGGAGCCTTGTTCCTTGTCCAAATTCCCCGGAGGAGGGGTTTGGTTTGCTATTAGGTTTAGGAGAATCCTTAACCTTGGAATCTGTTGGCTTTTTTTTCAGGATGCTGGGATCAGCGGAGCTGGATGGGTTCTTTGCTGATTGAATCCTTCCTGGCACATTCCAGGGATCTGCAGAGCTCCGAGGCTGCCTGCAGCGGTCTGGACTTTTCCTGGGAGCTGATATGGAGAATTCCAAGGCCGTGGTGTGAACCAGCCCCSTGCCATATCCATGTGATTAAGGAATGATGCTCCAGCTCAAAGAACAGCACAGAACTCCCTTGCCCTCGCATTCCCAGGTCATTCCTGCACAAACAGCGCAGATCCATCCAGGGGTGAGTAAGGAATAGCAACTCCTTAAGCCAGCGTTCCTCCCAATTCTTGTGGAATGGATGGTGATGCCCTGAGGGAGGGCATCCGAGTTCTCCACAGGGATAACTCATGGATGTCTGGGATGCTCTAACTCTCCTCTRCATCCCTCCAAAAGTGTAGGATTCCCAGGAATGCGTGTACATCTCCATGCCATTGCCCCAGGGCACTCAAAACCAAAACCAATCCTTTCCCACGGGTTGGGAAGCTCTTAAATGAACGGATTTGCTCCAGAGGTGGGGATGGATCCACGTGAACATCCCGTCTTTTGTGATGGGCTCAAATTAATTCCTTAATTCCCTTAAATGCTTCGCCGCCCGCCCTCCGTGTCGGGACAGAGGGAAGAGATGGGATTTCTGCGGGCATTAATCCCTCCCTTAATACTTTAGGGAATGTTAAAGCATCCAGTTTATCCAAAACAATCCCAAATCGCCTGCCAATGGTGTCACCGCCACGGAGGACTCAGGGAACGGAGCCCTGGGKATCACCGGGATGAATCCCACTGGAGCTGGGCCGTAAATGCTGTCTGCTCCTTGCAATCCGACGGAGCCAGGCTGGAGTTGCCGGAACGCAGGAAGCCTCGTTTCCATTAATAGGCAGGATCCGGCCTGGGATGTGCCCTATCCCACCCCTCGGAAAGCCTCGGGTGGCTTCTGATTGCATTTCCCGGAACAAAAGAGCCATTCCTCGTTTTCCTGAGCTTCCTTCCCTCTGTCTGCTCCAGGTTTCGGGGCTTCCAGGGGCGGACGGTGCCGAAGGGAGACCTTGGAAGCGCCGCGGGCGGGGATGAAACGATTTGTCGGAATGCTAAATTCGGCGGCGGCTTTTCATCCCGAGCGGAGCCACTTTACACCTGTCTGGGAAGATAAAGGGCCCCGGGATGAGCGCGAGTGGGATTTTTCCTGCCWGAACGGGATACAAAGGCCTCGGCACAAATGAATTCCGGAGCTTCAAAGCCTTTCCTGGATGTTTTTCAGCCGCTGTCAGGCTGTTTCATTTCCAAGGTGCGCTGATATCACCCAGCAGACCATTTGAAGGCTGCTCCACTTGCTTTAAAGGGGGAATGGGCAGGCAGGGATGTGCTGCTATTCCCTGCTGGATGAGCTTTTCTGGGACAGGGATATTTATTTTTTTTTTCTGGCTATTTTTCTAGGTTTGTTCTTTTTTTTTGCAGTAAGAGCATCTGAGTTGTGTCCTTGGAGGACGGCAGCTGCTGTGTCCAAGGGGAATCGCTGTCCTGCCTYCCAAACGGGATGGTTGTTGTGGCTTGCCCGTCCTTATGAGGGTTTTTTTGGGAAGAAGGCAGTTGGTTGGAAGGGACTTTTAAAGTCATCCCGTTCCAGCCCCGTGCAGGGACAGCTTCCACTATCCCAGGTTGCTCCAAGCCCCGTCCAACCTGGCCTTGAACACTCCCAGGGATGGGGCAGCCACAGCTTCTCTGGGAAATCCATTCCAGAGCCTCACCGCCCTCTCAGGGAATTTCTTTCCAGTATCCCATCTAACCMTTCCCTCTGTCAGTGTGAYGCCATTCCCCCTTTTCCTGTCACCCCACACCCTTGGGAATATTTTCTTTCCATCTTTCTTGGGAACGTTTCCTSATGGGAAAACACTGCTTTCCCATGCCGGGCGTGGAAAGTGGTGCGCCAAGCCCTCTCCACGAGGGAGACTTCCATGCCGCKCTGGGAAGCTTCCCGCAGGGAAGGGGTGTTGGGAGAGCCCCGGGCGCGGCTGGGGGGAGACTTGGTCGCTCCTGACAGGAGCAGGGAGCCAGCTGGGGGTCCCAGGCAACAAGTGACGGGACAAGAGGGAAACACCCTCCAGCTGCACCGTGGTAGGCTTAGGTTGGACACCACGAGGAATTCCCTCATGGAAAGGGGCGGCCAGACGTTGGAAGGGGCTGAAGGAACGGCTGGATGTGGCATTGGGTGATCACCGCAGGCCCCGGACTGGGCGGCCCCGGGGGTCTCTTCCGAGGGACGATATCGGACGCCCACCAGCCCGCTGTAGCCCTCCGCTCCCACCGGGCGGGGGCTTCCACGGGAGCCGAATTCCCGCCTGGAAACGCGCGGCCCGGCCCCCCCCGGGGGGGGGGGATCGCCCCCGCGCCGCTCCCGCCCGCGGCCAGCAGGCGGCGCCGTGGCGGCCCCGGCCGCGCCGTTGCCGCGGCGACCGCAGCTCGCGGAGCGGCCCTTGCGCACTTGACGCAGTGGGCGGCCCCGGGCCCGGCGGGGGCGGCCCCGGCAGGGCGGAGGCGGCCTTGGAGGATCGGGGGCCGCGGGGCCCCCGGCATGGACGAGGAGGAGGCGGCGGCGGCGGCGGCCGCGGCGGCGCTCCCGAGGCGGCGGCAACGGGAGCGAGGTGAGGGGGGGAGGAAGGGGCGAAGGCGCCGCGGCAGGTGCGGGGGAGCCGGGAGGGCGCCGGGAAGGGTGAGGGGTGCGYCCGCCACCGCCGCCCCCCGCCCCGCCGGGCTGCGGGCCCGCGCCTGGATGCCGCTGGATCCGCGGCGTTCCCGCCGGGAGGGCCCCCCTCTCCGTGGGGCCTGCACCCCCCCCCCACCCCACCCCCGGGAAGCGGTGGGCTTCCAGGTGCGCCCCTGGAAAGCCGCCGTCCTCCGCGGCCGGGCAGGTGCGGGGCGTGCAGGTGATGCCGCGGGTTCGGGATCGGGGATCCTGCGGTGGGAGGGCGGGAGCGGTGCTGCTGGATGTCCAGGGAGGAGAAGCTGCGGTGTGGGTGTGACACAGGGATTCTTGCTCCCAGCTTTTATTACTTCCCGCAGGGAACGGTACCTGACTTGAGCAACGCCGGCGGATGCTGAGCCGCGGCCGTAAAAATCCCAGATTTAGGATGGCAGGGAGCTGCAGAAGTGATATATCCTTGTAAAAGTAAGGGAGATATCGCTCCGAGATSTTGGAGCTGGGATGCTGCCAGGCTGCTCAGCCAGAATTCCCGCTGTGCCCAATTCTGGGAATTAGTACCTGCTGGTGTGTTTGGGACAGGCTTCAGTTGGCACTGGGAATATGGGAATGGGAACTGCCGGACCTGGTGCACGCCGTGGTCCTTAGAGCCAGCTCCAGGTGGGAATTCGCACTATGATTCCCAAACCTGGGATATATAACCCCGGGACAAGAAAGCAGCAAAACTCTGGGAAAGGGTTTTAAAGGAAAGGATAACCTTTGCCAAGGTGGGAATATTCATCTCCCACCKGGATAAAACTTAGTGGGGATGAGTTGCCGCATCCTCCCGGTCGGACAGGGAGAAGCATCCGAGTTTTTGTGGTCAGGCTGAGTGTTTTTAAATGGGAGATAATGAAATTGTGGGAAGTGGCYCTTGGAAAGCTTCGAACTCTGCGTGATCCTGGCATTGGCTTGGCTGAAGTATGCATCCCGTGGGCACCGCTGGAAAAAGCTTTCCAAGTGGGAAACCTGAGCTGGGGGAAGGTACTTGTTGTGTCAGGTATTGATTTGCAGGGTCATAAAAGTTGCATGGGGGTCTTAAAGCTCCTGGTTAAATTCCAGCAGTGTCAGCTGGGACTGGGAATGGCTGAGGGGGTCAGGAATGGCCAACAGGGAAAGAAACTTGGAACAGCATCTGTTGCGTGGTAAATGATACAAATAACCTGGAATTTCTGCTACAAAAACCCTTCAGAAAGGAGCAGGGTAAAATTCCCCCTTTAAATGGGAATTTAAATCAGAAATTTAGGAGTTGTCAGTGCTGCTTTCCAAAAATTTTACTCCGTTGGGTGAAAATCATGGATTTAAGGATACGGGCTATGGATTGCAGGTGCTGATTTTGTGAGCGCTGACCTAAAAAAATCCGGATTTGACCCGAATTCCAGTTTAAATTAAGGCACTGGGCACTTTTTGCCTGCTACCTGCATAACCAGATCCAAATCCCAGGGACAGGGAATGCTGTAAATCCCTGGCAGCTCCGTGGTTGCTGGGGAATGGGTGGTGAGAAAGGGAAACTTCGCTGGGCCGTGTCCACCCCATTCCCTTTCCAGAGGGTTGGGAAGGAGCAGTTGTGCCATGATGGGATTTGAGGAACGTGCTGAGCCAGGGGAGAAAGTGGGAAGGGTGCAAATGCTCCTCCCAACGACCAAAAATGTGGGGGGAAAAAAAAAATCCTACTTTTTGGMAACTTTGTTAAAATTCCCTGGACAAATGGTTACAGCAGCTAAAAAACCCAAACCCTGCTTGGTTTTTTTTTTTTTGGACTTTGCATGGGAATATCAATCCTGTTCCTTGTGCTCTCTCCCCCCCCCCCCTTTGGAAGTTAATTAATTGGGAGCTGGCTGCTCCAAACCAGGTCACTTGGATTTTGGAGCTGCAGTATCATTGTATGGATTTGCAAAATTAGGATTTAAGGCGTTTGTGCCTTAGAAAATTTTCCTCAAAGCAGCATAATCCTGATTTTTGGGGTTTGTAGGTCTTTTCCAGGCAGCTGGAAAGATGTAGGATGGAAAAGTGTTAAAATTCGAGGGTGTAAAGCTCGGGATGCTGCTCAGCTTTGGATGGAGAAGCTTCCAGTTGTTCCCAGGCCTGGCTGTCGTTTATGAAACTTCCTTGGACTAAACCAGCAGGGATTCCCTTCTGTCCCAAACATCCCTGTCCTGTCTGAAGGCTTTTTTTTTGGGAATTAAGAGTTTATACCTCCCCTAGACCACACAGCTTTATGCTGGGGAGTCTGCACCCTGCCCTTCCTCCCTTTCCCATTCCATCTTTCCCAAATAAATAACCCTCSCTTCCAACTCTGCTCCCGCCAGAGATCCAGCTGATGAATAAGAACATCCCGAGCCGGATTCAGCCCTGGAGTTTGAGGAATTTCCAGTTCAAGGCGCGGCAGTTGAGATGGGGTGAGTGAAACCATTCTAATCCGCTCTCGGAGCTGCGGGGCTGGAGTTTTTTCGGGAGCTGGGAGCGGATGAAAGTGGCCTTTGTGCCACGGGGAGCGTGACAAATGGACTTTTGTGGGATCTGCCGAGAGCGCCGGGATGTTTATTCCTGCTGGGATGGATGGGAGTCAATCAGGCTCTTCRCTCCCAGCTGCTTGGAGCTGATCTTTTCCTGATATTGTTAATTTAGGTGTGTTCTTATAGATTGTCTTGTGGATTTTTAAGGAGAAATCAGGGAAAAAAAACCCTGGAAAATTTGCCAGGTGCGGTACCGGCCCAGCTTGGAGCTTTTAGGGAGAAGTTGGAATGGTTTTCCAGGTTTTGGTAAGAAATGGGGAAGTTTGCCCTGCTGAGGAATATCCTGCCCTAAAATACACACAAAATGCTGCTGGATCTTGTGGGGGATTTTGGATAAAGGATGGAATTCCTACAGAGCTTTAGGAAAAACCTGCCCTGGATCTTCAGGCATTCCTTCTTCTCCATCCTCCTTTTTATTCCTTTCCCCCCTCCTTCCAGTAGAAGGCACATGGATGGATCCCGTACCTCTGGATCTCTTGGAAAAGATGTCAAGGGAAAAGATGAAATAAAAAAGCTTTGGATTATTTTCCCCTTCCTTGCAGCAGGAGCTGGAAATCTGCATGGCAGGCAGAGGCTGTCAGGAATTCTGTCCTGGGCTTCTTAATCCATGAATTTCCAGTCTCTTTTTAAACTCAAATCCTTCCTTAACTGCCCCTGTGCTCCTGCAGATCCCTGGAAATCCACCTCCTACCCTATCCATTGGCATTTCTCCCCCTCTTTGAGGAGTCTTCCGATCTCCTCTTCAAATATCTGTGGAATTGCATGAAMATTCCTGGGTTTCATTCTCTTCCAGCTGAGATTTTGGTTCCTGCCTGAGAACAGGATACAAGATCCAATTTAGAGCCTTCAATTCCAAGTTTTCCTGGTGTTTTTCCCTTGCCATTTCATCGGGAATCAATGGCAAATTGCAGCCATCAATAAATATGGGAATGCCACCTTAAATTAATAGGTGCTCTGAGCATTTTCCGTAGATTTCTTCCTCTGGAACATGTTTCCTTGGGATTTCTTGGCCTAGAGGTTTGATAATCACAGACCTGAGTGATCCTGAGTTTAGATCCAGGCAGGCTGCTGGATAGAATCCTTATTCTTTTGGAATAATATGGTGRATCCCTCAGGCCACCTTAAAAAGCTGAACTGGATAATGGGAAGAAACAGGAAAATTCAGGACATCCCTATTATAGCTCAGTGCAGGAAACACAATGGGAGTGGGGAGGYTGGCGTGGAATCCAGCCCTTTCTTCCCTGAAAGGTGCTTTCTCTTCCCATTTGGATGTGTCCCGCTGCTCCAGGCCTGCTGGAAGTTGGAATTTCCACGGCTCTTTCCGCATCCTTTGGGATGAAATTTGATATTRTGTTGCGGCTTGTCTTTGCAGCCCAGATCCCTGGTGTTGATGTATTTTTGGAATATGGATTTCAGCTCCAAACTGGGAGCCTCTGGAGGCTCGGCTTTTCCCAGTGGATCTGCTAAACGATCCTGCAAATTGGTGCTGTTTTCTCCCGTGGGAAATGAACTCTTTCACCTCCCAGAAAATCAGAGCAAGGYGGATGCTGCCTGCGASTTTCCAGCATCTCAGCCACACAGGGATCGTCCCAAAAAAAWGTGCATCCTGCCCTTCTTGGATCCCACATTTAGAATCKTGAAATCCTGGAATGGTTTGSGTTGGAAAGGACCTTAAAGCTCATCCAGTTCCAACCCCTTCCCTGGATAGGAACACTTCCACTATCCCAAGTTGCTCCGAGTCCTGTCCAACCTGGCTTGGAAYGCTTCCAAGGATCCACAACTTCCCTGGCCATCCTATTTCTTGATCGTACCCAGATCCCRTAAACGTTCTTCCTTTACCTCTGGGCCAGCTGTAACCTTTGGAAGCACATTCCCCTTTTTTGTGACTCCGGCTTTGTTCCGGCTGATTCAGTTGTTTGTCACCATCTCCATGGCACCGGAGCATCCGCTAATGACAAGCAGCACTTCACTAAATGAGAGCATTCAGGGATGAACTGGATTTTTCCTTGGAGAGGGGAATATGCCCTGTCAGAGGAAGGAGAAGAACTTCCCGTTGGCTCTGCCGAAAGGCGGGGGAAGTGACATCCTTAAAAAAACAAAAGGAAAAAGCAGGAATTTGTGATTCGCGCCGCTCGTTTTCTTCCCTGGATGGAATAGGGAACGAGGGCAGATTTCCTGGAGAGATTCTGTGCGCTCTGGAATTGCTCTTCCCTTCACTTTTGTCAGTTTTCCCGTATTTTCTAGTGGAGAAAGAGGCATCCGTGTTCCGAAACTGGAAGGATCAGAGCTTTCCTCAAAATTCACTGACAAATCCAGGGGCAAAATGCATTTGTGGAATTGTGCTGTTAAAACTTGTTCCAGCAGGGAGCCATGGGCTGCTGTGTCTGGAAAACCTTTTTCCCTCTAAATTTCATGGCTCTTCCTGGATTTATGTGTTGCTTTTGGAAAAGAGTCTTTTGGCCCTGAAAAAAAAAAGGGATCATATTTTCTTCCCGAGCCCTTTTGAACACCTCCGGTGCCATGATGGAATTTCACTCATGGGAAACGGCCGCATCCCCAAATCCAGTGGTTATTCCAAGGCCTGGAAGAGCCTGAGATAAAGAGCTTTGTTGTCTGTAACTCTGTTTGCTCTATGGAATCCCAGCTGCCTGTTGGTGGCAAAGAGAATTTCGGGATTCTCCGGGGCCTTGCTCTGACTTTGCGTTCCCCTTGGATGAGGGCGGAGGAACGAGGAGAGGCGGATTGGGAGGTGGGAAGCACGTGGGAAGCTGCGGAAAACGCTCGGGAACGGGCGGCTGAGTAAGCGTGGAGCCTCYTGGGAATATTGGCAGAGTTGGCGAAATTCCCCTGTGGGGTGGGGAGAGGGAATTTGGGGAGGGAGAACAGGAATATGCCGGCGTTGGAAGCTTCTCCGTTATCTAACGCGCGAGTTTGCAGGATGTGTTATCCTGGAGAAAAGGAGGATTGAGGGGGAGCTTCTCATTCCCTACAGCTCCCTGGCTGGAGGTTGGAGCCAGGTGGGATTGGGCTCTTCTCCCAGGGAACAAGGCACAGGACAAGGAGAAACGGCACCAGGGGAGGTTTAGGTTGGATATCGGGAAAATTCCTTCGTGGAAAGAGTTGTAAAACACTGGAAAAAGCTGCCCAGGGCACTGGTGGAGTCCACATTCCTGGAGGGATTTAAAATCCATGTGGATGTGGCACTTGAAGGCATAGTTTAGTGAGCTGATAGTTGGATTTGATGATCCTAAAGATCTTTTCCTACCTTAACAATTCCCCGATTCTCTATGTGCAGGTCAGGTGCTCCTGAGGGTTTGGATGTTCCTTGGGAAAACAAACKACTCTTCCCATGTCCTTCACAGCATAACCCGTGTTTTGTGTCCATGGATTTGCTGGCTCCTTGGATGTTTGTTCCCTGGAATGGCTTGAAATCCTGTTTTCCAGCCATTTCTGGGTGGGAACTCCAAGGATTGGCACATTTAACCTTTATTCCTCGGGACACACGAGGTTTRTCTCGGCCCTCAAGGGGATGATCCCGCCAGATTTTCCTTCTCCTTGGGGGGCGACAAGACCGGGAAACGAACTTTTGGGATAACGTCATCCGCGAGCCCGGCAGGGACTCGCGGTCCTGGATTTTTGGGATGCGCCGAGGGGAGGTTCAGGCAGCGGAACTGATCCGAGGTGGCTTTTAACGACTCCCGGCTCTCCCGAATCCTTCCGGCTCAAGAGAGCGGAAGGGAACGYGCTGTGTTTGTTGGCTGGATGCTCATCCCAAGGGTCGGATTAGCTCAGCGTTCCGTGGCGGCTCCGACCGGCCGGACGAGGTGCCGTGGACATGTCACCTGGGCWGGCCGAGGAAAAGGCGGAGTCGCCCGAGGGAACGTGGGAATCTCTCCCACGCGGAGTATCCTGGGCTGTCCTCAGCCAGTTATCCTCTTAAAACCTTGGGATCTTGCGCAACGGTAGGATATTCCCGGTTGGAAGGGACCCGCAAGGATCGTTGAAATCCAACTCCTGTTGCCGTTGGATTTATCCTGTGGTTTTCCAGCTGCTCTCCTCGTTTTTCTTTCCTTGTTGATCAACAGGGACTTGAAAGCGGGATGTGGATTGAGGGGAGAGAGAGGCGCTTCCCACTGCTAAGGAATGAGGCCTCTCATTCCAAGAAAGACTAGACAGGGGCATTTTGGGAAAAACAGATGGAATGGGAAGAACTGATTGTAGCTCCTGCTCCTGTAGCTGCAGAATCTTGCCTTGTGTGTGCTGGAGCAGGGAAATGCCACCCTTTGGAGCGCAAAAAGCGTGGAAGGGCGTGGTCGGAGCAATCCGGAACCTTTTCACCTGGACCCACCTGATTTATGACACGAAAATCCTAATGTTAACATGGATTTGTTTGGAGAACCACTCGACTGTGAGTTCCCTGGGGTTGGGCCAAAACACTCCCTCCTGCCTGGCATGGAAAACACAGCCCTGGAGCCTCTGCTCTGGAGCACGAGGGCTCAGCGTTCCCGAAAAACAGTGAGTTGGGCTTTCCGTTCTTCYGGCGGCTGCCGTTGGATTTAATGCGAATATTTAGGGAAGTTTTTTGGGTGGRAAGTGGGAGCAGGTCCCCTTTTCCTTCTGGGATACTTTCACCGTTCCAGTGTGTCAGGGCTTGGAGCTTTTGTATGGATAGGATGGTCCGGAGGTGCAAGGTGTCGTACCGGAGGGTGGGATACCGGAATTCCTGGTTGTCCAGGCCAGGAGAAGCGGGAGATCCTGTTCCCAGACAACGTGGCCATTTGTTTCCCTGTACTTTAGACAGCTATCCTGGTGTTTGCTCAGCTCCTTGCACCTGACTGCAGGCGTTTTCCAGGGATTTGCATTTCACATTGGAGTTCTTGTTTCAGCTCTGGGTTTTCTGGGGAGGAAAAGGGAGGAATTTAGGATTATCCAAGACTTGGTGGCCCTCAGGACCGTGGCTGCTTCTCCCTTTTTGTAGGAGAAAAAGGTTGTTTTACCTTTTCCAGTATTCCTAGTATTCCTGCTGCCGAGGCTTCATTAGACATCGCTGCTCTTGGAAAAGGAGATGAAGCTGGAAGTTCTCATGTTCCTATGGGAACAGGGAGTTGCAAGGCTTGGAGTTCTCATTTATAAGGAGATTTGTCAAGAAAGGTGGGAAAGGGATTTAATTTCTGACTCGAGTGGGAAACCAAGATCCCTCCTCTCCCGCTTGGCTCCTGACTCCGAGTTTTCCCATTCCAGGCTGCTCCGTGGCCTCGGAGTTAATTACAAGTTGGATAACGAGATGCCCGAATCCGCCCTGCTGGCGTTTTGCTGACTCAGCAGCCAACTGCTCCTTTTTTTAGGGAAATGGGCGGCAAAAAGACCACCCTGGATTTTGGATGCTCGTGGAGCGGGGTTAGGAACCCCCTTGGAACGCATTCTCCAGGCTGAGCTATTCCTGAATCCGCTTTTCCCTCCTCCTTTGAAGTGGATAAGACGGTCAGGGCAGAGCCATCCGGGATTTTTTTCCGATGCATGGAGCTCTGGCTGTTGTTCAAGCAGTTCCCAAGGAATATGGGACTTTGCCCAGTCCTGTCTGTGTGCCTCTTCCCGGGAATATCGCCCTACGTGTGTTCAGAAAGGTGGGGAGGGGGGGAAATCCGGGAAAACAGCTGTGTTACGTGAGGGAAGAGGAATTGCACTCCCGAAGTTAGCTTGGAAAATCGAAAAGGGAAAAAGATGAGGTTTCAGTTAAGGAAGTATTGTGRGATTTTAACAAGTTTCCAGCCAAATCCAGTGGAAAACAGGCACCTGCTGTGGGATGGGGCCTGGATGGGTGTGTTGGGATCCTGACTGAAGCAGTTGTGGAGTTTTTTCCCGYTGGGAGCTTCCCAAGCACCGTGGCTGGGTTGTGGTCAGCGCATCCAGGACTCCTGCCTGACCCTTAATCCCTTAATTTATTATAAAGCTGGGATTTGGGACTTYTGCCTGAAGGTTGTCATCCCTTATTTTATTAGAAGGGATTTAATTGTCTGTTTTTTCCCAGAATGTGGATTTTCCATTAATTGGTGGCTGTTATTAATTATGACACTTGCTCGGTCCTTAAATCCTTCAGTTTTCCGTGTTCCCAATGCTGTAGGATGGAATTCGAATTCTTCCATCCCTTTGGAGTGCAGGAAAGTTTCTGCGTTTCTGCTTAAGGAGTAGCTCTGCCTTCCTTGGAGCCTTTTTTCCCTTGGAACTATTTCGGGAACATGATCTCATCTTCCTCACGGAGCGGGGGAAAAGCCCACCCCGGGAACGTGGGGGTTTCCGAGCTTCTGTTCTTCCCTGCACAAAATCACGGARTTGTGGCTCAGCTTTCCCTAAAATGGGGGCTTGGAGGAGGGAAAAGGGAGTCAGTTGTGTGSCGCTGGTGGACGGATCCGTGTTCTCCAGAGGTCATTCCTCGCTGGCAGCCCGGAGCGGGAATGGGATTCCTGGTGTCCGGCAGCTGAGGGAGGGYTGTTAAAGAGGCAGCTCCTGCTGGTCTCTCCCAGTGATTCCAACCTTTTCCCTYTTTGTTTTCTCTTGGATGTTTTACGTCTGGATTCTTTGGCTCCCATCCCGGTCATGCTAAATCCTGTGGTGGACTTGGGAAGAGCTGGATGAGGGTGTAGGTTTTGGAGCCGGGATCGTTCCCCCTTTTCCCCCCGCTGCTATTTTCCCGGTGGAAACACGGATTTTTCCCCTTTTGCTGTGTTGGCTCCTCCCTGGCTTCTTAGGGAGAGGAGGAGGGAGAGAGGGAAGGAGAGGAGGGATGTGTGGGCTGCCGGTGCTGGAATGTRAAACCTCCTCATGGAAAGGGATGGGGTCATCCCGGTGTCCTTTTTCCCTTTTCCAGCTTCACTTCGGGCTGGCAGCTGAAACACCTTGAAAATTCCAGCCAGGAAATCRTGTAACCGAGGGGGAATTATTCATAGTGTCATTCCATAATCTTACTCCCTTACTGGTTACTGGGATCATGGGATACAGCGGAGGGAGGAAGAAACCTGTGGACATTTGTTTTTCCCAGCTTAAGGAATGCTTGGGTTCATCCYGTGCTGGACAATTCCAAGCTGGATCCTGGAGCTGGCTGTTCCCTGGGTCTGTCTGCTCAGCTGTTTCCCTCTTTGCAATGAACATAAAATCCTTAATTATCCATGGGATCTTGAGGTTGCAAAAACGGGAATGTCAGCAGTTGGAGATATAGATGGATTTATTTTTTCCCACTGGAGAAGGTGTGTTGCCTGTGGAATGTGGGAAAGACTGTCAGGGAAATGGCTGGGAAGGTGTGTGAGAAGCTCCCTGGAATCCTGGGAGCTGTTCGGCGTGCCCAGGAGATCCCTTCTCCAAGAGACCTTTGGAATTCTCGTGGTATTTTGGAAAAAAATCGAAGCCAAGTGACAATAAATGGCCTGGAGTTGCCCCAGGGGAGGTTTTAGGTTGGATGTTAGGGAAAATTCCTTCATGGAAAGGGTTGTAAAGCATTGGAAAAGGCTCCAGTGGTGGAATCCTCATCCCTGGAAGGATTTAAAATCCATGTGGATGTGGAATTTGAAGAACTGTTGGAGATCTCAGCTTGTGCCTGTGCCCAGAATTTAAGTGGATGAGGGAAGAAGTGGAGGGAAAAAGAGGCGCAGGATTGGGATGGAGAAGAGTCAGACCTGGGCTGGGATAATTCCTGATCCTTTGGAGCTTGATTATTCCTTAATCAGCTGCCTTAATTGGAATGTAGTATTGCTCCCAGGCCTCTGAGCTCTGATGAGAGCTGGAAAAGGTGGGATAAAGGATTTTTTTCCGGCTTTGGAAGTTCGCTTGCCCTGGCAATAACGGAATGAGTCACCAAACCCCAACTCCAGCTGATTAGAACATTCCCACCCGGAGCTCTTCCGGGCATTTCCTTTTGAAGCCTAATTGAAAAAGCTCGGAACGATTGGATACTTCATGGTTAATTATAACATAATTAAAGGAAAGGGGGGAAAATCCATACCTGGACAAATCCCGCCGAAGGAATCGCCGTGAAGGCACTAAATTTAATTACAGGGATGGCCTCTGGAATGAGAGGAAAAAGGACTTTCTTTTCCATCAGCCTCAAATTGGTTGGGCTCGGAGCCAGGGGCTTGTCGTGGAGTAGATCCCAATAAACAGCTTTTTTCCTTCTAATCCTGTTTGGATTAGAAGTTCGAGTGTGAAATTCGTTTGGAATTCGTATCTGCCGGACGAGGGGAAAGGTGGCTCCTCTTGGAGAAATCAATTTGGACATGCTGTYGGAGCAGGGATCCTTCCCGTTTTCCAAGGGTTGCCGACTTCCATGGGCAAGATTGGAGCTCGGTTTCTTTGTCTTTGGGAAAATTGGATTGTTTTCCTTTGCTTCACGAAAGCTGCGGAGTTACTGATGCCTCAATTTCCCAATGGAAGCGAGTTCAATAGGGAGGGATTGGGATCACCYGGCTGTGATCCAGGATGTCCAGGTACAGCCCTGAGGATGATCCTGCTGATTTTCTGTGGGAAAGGTGGTGTTTTCCCTGTTTGGTTCAAACAGACATGGATTGAGGACAGGCAGGGAGAGCTGGGAATGTTCAGCCTGGAGAAGGAAAGGCTCCAGGGAGACCTTAGAGCCCCTTCCAGTGCCTAAAGGGGCTCCAGGAGAGCTGGAGAGGGACTTTGGACATGGGATAGAGGGACAGGACAATGGGAATGGCTTCCCACTGCCAGAGGGCAGGGTTAGATGGGATATTGGGAAGAAATCCTTCCCTGTGAGGGCGGTGATGCCCTGGAATGGATTTCCCAGAGAAGCTGTGGCTGCTCCATCCCTGGAAGTGTTCCAGGCCAGGCTGGATGGGGCTTGGAGSMWCCTGGGATAGTGGGAGGTGTCCCTGCMATAGTCCTGCATTCCCCAACTCCGGAGCCGGTGGATTCCCCCGTGTGGCTAATTCATATTTCCTGCTTCCCGTTAAATCGGGAAGGGTTGTTCCCGGTTTTCTGTGGTATAACCAATTGTTGGGAATGGTCAACTCCGGTGTGTGCCTTTCCGTTCGTGCCTGCACAGCTGCTTGGAGCCAAGGAATGCTTTTCCAGGGGATTTCTTGGGCTGCAGCTCCGCTCTCGTCACGTGGGGTCTCTGCTTCTGCTTCACCTCCCTTCACCTCCCTCTTCTCCAGCTTTTCCAAACGAATTCTGGCTCTGGAGCTGGTGGCCCAGAGGGCAGGGATGGTGTCCTTGGAGCGACAGGTTTTCCAAGCCCCTTCCAAGCTCTGCTGAGTGAGTTCTCCTAAGGAGGGAAAGCGAGGAGGGGAGGGAAACGTGGAGAGTGGTGGTGACAGGGAGAAATCCCAGAATGGTTTGGGTCGGAAGGGATCTGGAATGTGATCCACTTCCATCCCCCTGCCATGGGCAGGGACACCTCCCACTATCCTGGTTTGCTCCAAGGCCTGTCCAAGCTGCCCTTGGATACTTACAGGGATGGGGCAGCCACAGCTTCCCTGGGAAATCCATTGCAGGCCCTCACCATCCTCACAGGGAAGAATTTCTTCCCAATATCCCATCTAACCCCACCCYGTGTCGGTGGGAAGCCGTTCCCATTGTCCTGTCACTTTGTGCCTTTATCCAAAGTCCCTCTCCAGCAATCTTGGAGCCCCTTTAGGCACTGGAAGGAGCTCCAAGGTCTYCYTGGAGCCTTCCCTTCTCCAGGCTGAGTAAGGTCAGCGTATCAAGGAGCCACCTGGAAAATACAGAGGAGTGTAAATTTAGGGAATAAGCATGGAAACAGGAGGAGATTCCTGGTGCCATGGCTGCAGCCAGGAATGTGTGGCCGTGCTTCCTGTGGCACCGAGTTTGCYGGATGTTTGGAGAGCAGAGATGGGAATCAGCACTTCCAAGTCCAGGATCTGTAGCGATGAATCCGCAGGGAGAAACAGGCAGAAGGAATCTGTGTCAGCAGGAAAAAAGTTGGAGTAAATATGTCGGAGTAATTTCGGGAGTCCCAGCTGGAAAACTAAAGGATTGTGGAACTTCAGGAGGAATGGACTTGTGGAATTAACTAATCGGGGAGCAGCGGGAAGGGACGGATCCCTGCCGCGGGAGGGATGGGCGTTGTGGCTGCCGGGAGAGCGCGGATCCCGAGGGCCGGCAGAAATTGTGGATCAGCTCCACGTGCGGGCCGTGGGTGGTGAGGAGGAGGGATGTGCGCGCCGGGCTTTGGAAATGCAGCTCCCGGAGTGTCCAAGGGAATATGGAAAAATAAATACATGGAAGGCTGAAATGTGACACGGGATCAGGGAAACCTGGGCTTGATTCATCCTCGCTCGCGTAAGGAAAAGAGGATTCCTGCTTTCCAGCACAAACCCGAGATTCAGGAAGAGTCTGGAGACTTCAGCTTGGTAGGATTCAGCCCAGGATTCCGGGATTCTAGCTTGCTGTGTCATTAGGGAAGTGCTGGGTGGGTGAGAAATCCTAGGAAAAGCAGGAGGAAGCATTTGGTCCATTGGTCCTGGTGGTTTGGAGAGGTGTGGGACCGGTGCCATTCGTTCCCTAGGGTGATTCCAACATCTTTATCCCAAGCACTAGCTGGAGGAAAAGGAGGCTGGTAAGTCCCAGGATTTGATTTCCAACAGGTGGGAATTTGGGATTTAATTTCCTAAACTGGGAGGGAGTTGGAGCTGCACGTGCTGGGCTATTGGTGGTTTTCCTTCTTGTGCTTTTCCGTGGCGATCTCCATGTTCCTAATGGATAATGGGTGTTTTTGGGATGGGATGATAGGAGCTGTTGGTGCGTGGAAGGAGGGAGGCTGCTCCCGAGGATCTCCACGAGGGCTGGGATTTTGGGCTCTGGAAGGGGGGATTTATTTCTGGGAGCAACCGCTGAGGCAGGAAAAGTTTTCCCGAGCTGTCATTTGGGTGAGCYGGAGACCTGGAATCTGGCTCTGCCTCCCTCATTCCCTGCTCCTGCTTTCTTTGGAATTGCACTGTAATTAGCAGCTTTTACGGGAGCCGGGGCAGAGCTGGCAGCTTCCTTCGGAAAACTGTTCTCCAGGTGGGAATAAAGCAGGATTCTTCTGCTGGGAATGCTCAGCCTGATGATTTGTTTTACTTCCAGGGTTGTTCCTGTGCATTGAGGTGGAAGCCACGGGATGGGAGGGGCTGAACCACATTTCTTGGGAAGTTGGCAGCTGGAAATTGGGAGTTAGGCTTGAAACGTTCCCTTGAAGCTTAGGAGAGAGGGAAAGAAGATGTTGGATTGATTTTCACTGGAGGCTGGGAAAAATCCGGAGTTGRGGGCAAGAAGCGGATTCTGCTTCATAAGGTGCTAGGTTGATGCTTTCCAAGATCTTGGGAAGTGGGAATCTGGRAAGGTTTGGGGAGTAATGGGAAAAGGCGAAACACAAATGTGGCATTTTCAGGGAATTCCTGAATTTGATGTCTTCCGTTGGGAGTTTCCCTTGGACTTTGGGAAGTACGACCTCCATGACCTCATCTTTCCAGGCGGATTTCTAGGAATGTGGGATACAGGCGCATCCTCAGCCAGAGTAAACAAGCAGGGACACATTGAGGAAAACCAACAGGCAGCACCAGGAAACTGGGAATGCGTCCAGGTCAGGTTTAGCTGTTTGAAGCCATTCCCAACATTTTTGAGCCCGGAAGTCACGGATGCAGGATCCGTCTTGAGTGAGGATGAATTGTATTAAGAAAAGATGAATCTGGGTTTAGTATCCCAAAAAACTTGCTGGATAGCCCTGATTCCCAGCATTTTCGGCTTGCAGCTGGGCATCTACCTGCCTAACYGCTCAGTCACGGAATGTGGGAAAACTCCTGGGATAAGTTGTGGTGGGTTGTGACGCAGAAAAAAGCACAATTTGGGAATGCTGGTGAGCAGGGAGTAGAGGAAGAAGCTGGAGGCCTTGGAATTCCMTGTGTCCGTCTTTCCCTCTGAGTGCTAGGAAGGAGGGAAACAGTCACTGCTTTGAATTCTTTAGGATCATTCCTGGGAAGTGAGCAGAGCCAGCATTCCCTCCTATCCCGGCAGTTGCATGCGGAAGGAACCTCTCCACGGCGATTCCCATGGCTCCGGAGCCGCTTCTCCGGCTGCGCTTCTCCTCTCCAGCACATTTGTGGGGAGGGGAGCAGGGAAGGAGTGCCAAGGAATGGTGTTGACCACACAGTTTTCCCGAGTTTGGCAGGGATTTTGTGTTCTCCCACTTCCTTCGCTCTCCTCGTGTTGGCAGCGGTGGTCCCGGCGCCGCTCCCGGTGGCTTTCCCTGCATGTGACTCATCCCCAGGGAATTCCTGAAGCAATGAGTCAAGTTATTGGGAAAACTGTTTGCCCACTAGCGTAAACTAGGGAGCCAAGGAGCTGCCTGCGGGAAGGGAGAGAGGCGATTCTGTCTTGGAATGGCTGGGCTCGTCCTCCCTCTTCCCAAAGGCGTCGCTTCCAGATGTGCCGGAGCAGGGATGCGCCTCRAAATTCCATATCTCACCTGGAAATTTGCTCCTCCTGATTTTTTTTTTYYCCCCYYCYTTTTTTAAAGGTGGCTGAGCTGCTAAGCATTCCGGGGTGGAGCAAAACTGTCAGCTAGGAATTTGCCAGGATTGTAGTGGAAAATAGCTTTTCCTAAAGGAATGAGGCTCCATCCTAWGTGTAAGTACCGTTGACCTCTTGGATCTGCCCTGGCCGACTTCATCCAGCCCTTGGAATTCTGGCTATAAATAACTCGGAGGCCGTGCGGTTTCCAACCAGGAATTACCACGTTCTGAGCGTAGCCGTGGGGTATTACAACAAACCCAGGGATCSGGGATTCCCGGTAATTATATCCAGGGAGAACGAGCTGTCGTTCCACAGCCGGGAGCAGATCCGGGATGCCGACAGCATCCATCACCTCATCCAGGTATTCCCTTTCCAAGCCGAGCTTTCCTTGCGGTAACGGGTTTTATTCCCCTGTAGAACATGGAGTTCTGTTTGAAATCCCAAATGAGTTTGGATTGAATCCATTTTTCCCCCCCCCTGGCAACTTGGCCGTTATTTTTGCCGGAGCTCGGAGTGGTCGGGAAGCCGCCTGTGGGCTCCGCTGGCACAAACTGTGGGTGGAATTGCGGAGCTGTCGGCATCGAGACAAGGATTGGGGGTTGTTTTTCACTCCSTTCCTGGCAGCACACCGGGATTGTGCTTCTTTTCCGCTCCCAGATTCCCGAGAAAGCGGTGGCTTCCTTTGTTTCTCGGTTATTTGGGAAGGGTTTGGATTGCCCGTAGTCCGGAGCTCCGGAGTTAAGCTGTGCTCCCGCTGAGGTCAAGGAGAAAAGTCTTGGGAATCTTGGAGGTGTGAGTGAGGCTTTTCCATCCTTCCTTTCCTTTGGGCAGCTGGAATGTCTCATGGCAATCCCTGTCTTTATGGACATATCCCTACAAAACTCTTCCTTTATGCCCAGGGATGGAATTACTAAAGCCCTTTGAATCCTTGCTACAAGGAGGACATGGAAGTGCTGGAGCATGTCCGGGGAAGGGTTTGGAGCACCAGGAGTGGCTGAGGGGGCTCAGCCTGGAGAAAAGTAGGATTAAGGGGGATCTTCTCACTCTCCACAAATCCCTGACGGGAGCCAGATGGGATCAGGCTCTGCTTCCAGGGAATAAGTGGCAGGATGAGAGGGAACAACCTCAACTTGCACCAGGGGAGGTTTAGATTGGATATTAGGGAAAATTCCATCATGGAAAGGGTCGTAAAGCATTGGAACAGGCTCCAGTGGTGGAATCCCCATTCCTGGAGGGATTTAAAATCCATGTGCGTGTGGCACTTGGGGACGTGGATTAGTGGTGGCCTTGGAACAGTTGGACTCGATCTTGGAGGGCTTTTCCAGCCTTAATGGTGATGCTCTGGACAAATCCTGGCCCGTGGGGTCCTGCAGGGATAGCAGGGATGCCACTGGATATCCAGGAGGAAGTACCATTGGGATCTGCAGTGTTTGTAGGACTGGGATTCCTGGGAACAGGCTCAGAACTGATCCCAGTTGTTCGGAGGAGGCACATTCCAAAGGAGAGAATTTTGTTGTTTCTCTTGAACCTGGTGAATCCCTTATCCTGCTTTTAACTGGAAACGAGTGCTGGGRGTGGCACCTYTGGGACTTGTCCATCCTGTTGCACTAAACCCATTAAGGTTTTCAGGATAATCCCATTTTTCCTGAGAACTCCACCACCGCGGTCAAGCTGGTGCCAAGGAGGTACATTCCAGAGTGTCCTTATTAAAAATGAATCATTCCCAAGGTAACAGGAACAGGATGTTGTGCATGTCTGAGGGAAATGTGGGATTCATGGGACCTGTTTCTACCCAAGGCAGGAGGGTTTGGAGTTAGGGAAAAAGAGGATGGATTTAAACAAGGAGAACGTGCACTTTGATGTGTTTATGGCAAAGGGACTTTGGGAAGGAATTTGAGGGAGGAATGAGCTGGGATGGAGCTGGAGCAGTGCTGGGAAGCACTTACACCGATCTTGTGTCCATCACCGTTGCAATTCCAAGGAAATTACGCCAGGATTTCCGGGTTAAGCCGATGGGACAAACAGGTAAAGTTCTTATTCCCTGTGTTTTGAAGGTCAATTTATACTCCGAGATTATTTTGGGAATTGGTGTCAGCGGGCAGCGCCGGAGTTCCAGATCCAAGCTGATCCCATTAGCGCTGTCAGGATGACATTGCCGAGGTGACTGTGGTGCCACGGCCTTATCCCGAGGGAGCTGCATCCAAAGTGTGCCGAGCCACAGGAGGCAGTTGGAACCTTCCCTGGCTCTGCCGCTGACTCGTTTTATCTCCTTCTCCTTGGAAAATGGGGGATTATCAAGGGGAATCTTAAAAGTAGCCTGGAGATAATTCCAGAATTCAAATCCCCATCGGTTTTTGCCGGTGATCCCTGTCCGTGCTGAGCAGTCTGGGATTTGCTTATAAATACGGCTCTTAAGTGTTCCATGAATCCATGGAATGTTCATTAAAGTAGGGATCTGTTCCCTTAATCACATCCAGTGAGGGCAGAGCTTTCCTCACAACCTTCCGGCAGCTGCTGTGCCTTCTTCCCCCTGGGAAGAGCTTTCCCTGCAATTCCTGCAGGCACTGCTTGCAATGGATCTTTCCTGCCCTTTGGAAAAGGCAGAAAGGAAAAGGCTCACCTTCCTTTGGAGCCGTGGAATTTGTCCCCACTTGGTATTTGATCCTGGAATGAGTTGGGTTGGAAAGGACTTGGAATGCTCATCCCATGGGCAGGGACACCTCCCACTCTCCCAGGTTGCTCCAAGCTTTGCCCAGCCTGGACTTGTCACTTCCAGGGATGGGGCAGCCACAGTTTCTCTGGGAAATCCATTCYSGTGCCTCACCACCCTCACAGGGAAGARTTCCTTCCCCAAATCCAATCTAAACCCACACTCTGTCAGTGGGAAGCCATTCCCTCTTGTCCTGTCACTCCAGGCCCTTTTCCAAAGCCTCTGGAAGGRTCTCTAGGGCTCCCCGGAGCCTTCYCCTCTCCGGGCTGAGTCATCCCAGCTCTCCCAGCCCGGCTCCCAGAGCAGAGCTGCTCCATGCAAATTCCTCAGGCCAGCTTCAGGACGTTCTGTCTGGATGTAACCCCATCCCCCTTCTCCCTGGAAGGCGAGAACAATTCCCAGATTGTGAGGAACCAACTTGGAAACAGAAAGAGCCTCATTTAAAGCCGTTGAGAACAGCTGGATGGGGTGCGGTGGAGTTGGATCCCGGCTGGAATTGATGATTTCCGTCAAGTCCAGTAAGTGCTTGGTGGGAACGGGAGGGTTCCGTGAGCTGGAGGGGAATGATCCAGCCCATATTCCATGTGGKACATGCTGGTGAGGGAAGGAAGGATTTGGGGTTCGGGTTGGGGCTGGAATTGCATTGGTCAGGGAAGTGATCCCTGCCTGTTATCCTGCAGGATGAAAAAGCAGGATGCAGCATCCACGCTGTGCCCTCAGGACAGGAGTCTCCAGGCACCTGGGCAAGGTGACCTGGATGTGCTCTCAGGGAGAAGGGAAGCACCTCCACTCCGGAGGAGCGGAAAATCATCCCAAGGAAACGCTGCTGGGGGAGCTGCCAGGACACAAAGCTCCTTTGGTTTCGGTTTTCCACCTGCGTTTCCCAGGAAGTTGAGCTGGGAGCTGCCAGGCTTGGGCTTGCGCTTCCCGGTGGGACGTTCCCAGGGAACCTAATGGCATTTCGACCAGGGAAGGGGATCCTGGGAGGGGCAGCATTCCAGGACACGGTGCTGGATTTCTGCGGAACAGCAAAGGGCTTTGTCCTCTTGACACCTGCAGCCATCCACTGAGACCTAGAAATCCCATGTTTTTAGGGAATTCTGTAGCCCTGAGCAGTGAAGACAAACATCTGGCTTGTTTTGAGGGAATTTCCTTGGGTGAGTCACACTGGAGGACTCTGGAATTTGCGGAGGCCAGCTGGAAGTGGGCGCTGGCAGAGATGAGATGGGATTGCTTTGTCATACCTGGGTCGTGCGAAGGTGCCAGCAGGTGTCTGAGGGGAAAAGTAGGGAATGAATGTTGGGATAGCAGGGCTTTTTTCCATGCAGACGTCCCCAGGGATCTGTCAGAGGGAGAAAAAACGCCTGGCAGATCGGATTTCAGCCTGGTTTTGGCTTCCCGTCTTTTGCTCTGAGCAGCAGGAGCTTGGGAATCAGGGGGAAGTTTTGGGGTGATGGAGGTGGGAATGCTGAGTTACCCTGTGGATGCAGGGATGGGGAATTGCAGGGGGTTGTGAGCCTGTGGATGCAGGGATGGGGATTTGCTGTGGGTTGGGAACCTGTGGATGCAGGGATGGGGATTTGCTGTGGGTTGAGAACCTGTGGATGCAGGGATGGGGATTTGCTGTGGGTTGTGAGCCTGTGGATGCAGGGATGGGGATTTGCTGTGGGTTGGGAACCTGTGGATGCAGGGATGGGAATTTGCTGTGGGTTGAGAGCCTGTGGATGCAGGGATGGGAATTTGCTGTGGGTTGGGAACCTGTGGATGCAGGGATGGGGATTTGCTGTGGGTTGGGAACCTGTGGATGCAGGGATGGGGATTTGCTGTGGGTTGGGAACCTGTGGATGCAGGGATGGGAATTTGCTGTGGGTTGTGAGCCTGTGGATGCAGGGATGGGGAATTGCAGGGATGGGGAATTGCAGGGGGTTGAGAGCCTGTGGATGCAGGGATGGGGAATTGCAGGGGGTTGTGAACCTGTGGATGCAGGGATGGGGATTTGCCGTGGGTTGAGAACCTGTGGATGCAGGGATGGGGATTTGAAGGGGATTTTGAGCCTGTGGGTGCTGGAATGGGGATTTGAAGGGGGTTGTGAGCCTGTGGATGCAGGGATAGGGATTTGAAGGCGGTTGTGAGCCTGTGGAGGTAGGGATGGGGAATTGCAAGGATGGGGATTTTAAAAGGGTTGGGAGCCTGTGGATGCAGGAATGGGAATTTGAAGGGATTTGTGAACCTGTGGATGTAGGGATGGGGAATTGCAAGGGGATTTGAGCCTGTGGGTGCAGGGATGGGGAATTGCAGGGGCTTGGAGCGTTGGGCTGTGTGGGTGCCTGGGTGCCTCAGGAATCTGAGTGATGCTGGGAGCTTGGAGCAAATCCCGCTCCTGGATTTGGGTGGAGGGGAGTGGGTGCCTCCGGGGGTGTCGCCGTGCTGCGGGCGGGCTCCTGCCGTGCAGGATCCAGGCGCAGCCTTTTCCCTTCAGCTTTTATTTCCTTGTGTGCCTTCTCCCTAAGGAGGCTGATGTCAGATGGGATGGGCGGTTGGATTAGCCTRAGTCTCCGAGGTTTAGCTGGAATGTTGTCTCGCTGTAGCGTTCTTCTCCCTCGCTCTTTTCCCTAAGCCTTTCCCTACAGACAGCTAATTCTCCCCTTCCCCCACATCCTGTCATCCCCCAGAGCGTGTCACAAGGAATTAAGGGCTGGAAAGGCCGGGAGAGGCTCCTCTGGAACAGTCTCTYCTTTCTGTGCCCGGGGTGGCCCCCTCTGTGTGTCCCTTTTGTGTCCCATCCAAGTCCCCTCCCCCTGGCCATTCCYTGGAGAGTCCGTGGCCAGGAGCCTTTCCCAGCCCGATGCCGAGGGCTCCCGGCAGCGCTCCCGGTTTCTCGGTGGGAAGAGGGAGGAGGTTTGTGCCGCTCCAAGGGTTTTCCTCCTCTCCCGTCTCCGCGTCTCTGACAGCATCGCCCGCTCTCGCTCCCGGTCCTCCTTCCCACAATCCACGTACAATCTCCTCAGAATAGGGATGATGTCACTTCCTTCCAGAGGGTGCTGGGGGGTGTGGAAGGGGGGAGTCACGACCTCTGGCTCTCGGCATTCCCGGTGGATAAATGAGGTGCAGGGAGGGAGTTGCTCTGAGGATGGTGCCCGGCTCTGGCGGCAGGCAGATCCCGGTTCCCACGCCGTGCTTCCCTTTGCCGAGTGGGATTTTCAATGGCTGCGGGAAGAGTTTGCTGTTCCCTCCCGAGCTTGTGATGCCTGTCTCCCTGGATATGCACTTTTCCTGAAATACCCTTCTGGGGGAGAGAAGGATGCGCAGCGGCTGGACCACATGCCATGTAAGATTCCTTCTTCCCTAGATCTTTCCCGGCTCGGAGGGGACCCCTTGTGCATGTGCTTCCTTTAATTCGGTGTTGGGAGCTTGGGGCTGCTGGTAGTGGGATTCAGCTTCCAAGATCCTGGGAATTTTTGGCTCTTCCCGGCACTTTTAGGGGCAGGGTGAGGGTTCTTGCTGTCGCAGAGCTGGGGTCAGTGGTCTCGGGGCTGTTGGCATTCCAGGCTTCCTCTTCCTCCCAGTTCCTCTGCTGGATCATATCTTCAGCATCTTAACACAATTCCTGGGATATGCTACGCTGGGATGAAGCCGGTGAGTCCTCACRCTCGGAGCTTTTTTTTTGGTGGCTTTTCCCAGTCTCTCAGGCTTTCYGTCATCTCCCTCTTTTCCAAAGCAAAGGCCTGAACCTCATGGTTTAAATCTGGGAGTTTTTGGGAATTGATTAGGGAATATTCCTGCCCTGGGAGCTTGGTAAGCAGAGTGACAGTTCCACAGTGAGCATTCCCGTGTGTGACAGCGAGTGACAGGCTGCTCCGCTCCGTCCCCATCTGTTGCYGTGGATAAGGAATTCACACTGGATATTTGTTGCCGTCGTCGCCTCTCAAACTGGGAGAGGGTGGTGGGAACTGGGAGAGCCCAGCTGGAGGGGTGGAAGAGTTAGGGAAAGCGCGTTGGCGGGATGCAGCCGAGGGATGACGGGAGTGGAGCTGGACTGGGAGGTGCTGTCCAAAGGCAGCGAGGGAGCTGGAAGTGTATCCAGGGTTTGTGATATCCCAGATATCCCGGCTGGTGAATGACAGGCGCGACAGGGCTGGGAGGGAGTCTCCAGATGGTCCGAGGAGTGAAGGTAGAGCTGGAACGTGCCCAGTGCTCGGATTATTCTGTGCTGAGRAAGTGGGAATCCAAATGGCGTTGGAATTCCACATTTGCTTTGTTTGGGGAATAGCGCRTTTCCTTCACCCAATTGATGGAGTCTCCTGGAATTTGAGGGGATTGTGTAGGKTTTCAGTGATTGGTGACTGAAACAAGTTGGAAGGTCCATTCCAGTGGCTGTGGGTGTCGGCACAGGAGGGGAGACGCCAGTTTCGGGATGTTCTGGGAAGCGGTGGGATAACCACACCCRACTGCTGGGTTGGATTTCATGGGACAGAGCAGGAATCGGTGCCGTGGTCTCTCCCAAATTTACCRTTTGTGTTACTTGGAAGGCTCAATTAGTTTGAATCATGAGCAGCCTGGGCTGGTGGAAGGTATCCCAATCCATGGCAGGAAGGTGGAACTGGATCATCTTCAAGCTCTCTTCCCATCCAAACTATTCTGGAATTCKGTGTATGTCCTCCCCTTTTTAATTTGTTTTACCCACAGCACTAAATTAGGGGTGTCATATCCAAGTGTGGGGGTTTTTTTGCCTGGTGCGGGAAGTGTTGCCGGTGATATTCCCTCRGGAATGCTGTTGGAAATCCTGTTGTAAGTAATGGATGCGGACACTTTGTCCTGACCCGGCAATTGGCTGTTGGGTTCACAGAGGCAAAAATCCGGGAGCACTTACGGATTTGGAAGTGCAGCTTTGGAACAGCRTGGCCACTGCAGGCCATGCATGGAGCACTCCAGCAGCAGTGCCTGGATGTGGGAATTGGGAGGTCGGTGGGGTTGGGAAGCGAGATGGATCAGTTGGGAGAGCTTGGAGCAGAGAGGCACAGGTGAGGTGTGGCATTCCCTGGTAGCACAGGTAAGGGGTGGGGCAGGGATTAGGGCACRGAAAGAGGGACAGGACTGATCCCACAATCTGGAAAACCCCGGTGGGCAAATTGCAAAGACATTATCCCRGATTCGGCAAAACCAAGGAAAATTCCTGGCGGTGGGTCGTGTGTTAAGGCAGGAACGGGATAAGGTGTGTGCAGGAGTCCCTGTGGAGCAGCTTGGAGTACGCCCAGCTGGGATGGAGTGGGATGGCTGTGCTGGAGGAGGCTGGAGCGCCCTGTGCAGTCTCGTGACTTTGCACCGCTCCTGTTTCTATTTTCCAAAGGGTTTGGGAAGCTCTAAAAATAGGAGCACAAACAAAACGCGGGGAGGAACAGCAGCTCCTCAATCTTCCACCTTGGAATCGGCCGTGCCTGCCAGGGCCGGTGCGGATGCGACGGAGATGTGGAGCTGGCAGGATGTTCCTGATGGTCCAGGGGGACGTCTCCTAGGAGCCAATATCCTCACTGGAAGTGCTGTTGGAAGCCAGTCCATAGTTCCCCAGACGCTGCCACCGACTGTTAATGGATGTTTTGGCTTCCTGAGCCAAGTAGGGGGGGGAATTGTTGGASAACAAGAGCCTGGCAGCAGGTTTGTCCATGGAAAAACACAGGAAGAGGGTTTTCCGTAGATGTGAGGCCGGTATGACCTGTCCCAAATCCCACGGTGGCTGCTCACCATCGCAGCCTAACAGGATTCCAGGTAATCCCATGAACTGGAGCTGGATGAGTTACACCCCGGCTTCACCTAATACTTCCCACTCCTTCAACTCCCGGCTCTCCTTCCCGAGCGCGCCGTGCCCCCTGCTGCTGGAAGGAAGCAGCTCTGGGATATAAACCAGGATGGCTCCCAGGTCGTGGGGTTCTCCAGATGGGGGCCGGAGAGGCTCAGCGGCGGCTTTGCTTCCGTTCTTTTCCAGGAGGTGAGTGTCGTGCCTGCTGAACTTCCCGGGACCCGCCAGCCATGCCAGGGATTGTCGTGTTCCGCCGGCGCTGGTCTGTGGGCAGCGATGACCTGGTTCTGCCAGCCGTCTTCCTCTTCCTCCTTCACACCACCTGGTAAGTGGGAAGGGCAGAGGGATGCTTGGAATTCGCCCAGGAATTCTTTTGGCTATTCCTGTTGCGGCTGTAAATTCTCCCCGTGCTTCTACACGGGGCCGGAAGGTTTGGTTGGGGCATTCCCGATGGRCGCCGTCATTTTTCCAGCTTCTGGGATTTTGTCTATTCCAAGTCCTATCCTAGTTCCAAAGAGCTCCCTGTTATCCTCTTGTGCCACCCAAGATTCTCCACTGGAATTTGGGGCTGTGTTTCTGTACAGGGGCTCAGGAAAAACAAGCAACCCCTGGAATGGGTTGGGTTGGAAGGTGCCTTAAAGCTCATCCCTAGGAATGTTACGGAAGATCCTGAGGATTTAATATGTGCAGTTTTCTCCGGTCATAGAATCTTGGAATGGGTTGGGTTGGAAGGAACCTTAAAGACCATCCAGTTTCCTTAAAGACCATSCAATTCCAACCCCCTGCCGTGGGCAGGGACACCTTCYGCTAGACCASGTTGTTCCAAGCCTCATCCAGCCTGGTCTTGAACACTTCCAGGGATGAGTCTACTGGAATTTGGGGCTGTGTATCTGTACAGGAGCTCAGGAAAAACAATCATGGAGTCCTGATTTGGGTTGGAAAGGACTTTAAACCTCATCTCATTCCAAACCCCTGCCATGGGCAGAGATGTCTTCCACTAGACCAGATTGCTCCAAGCCCTGTCCAACCTGGTCTTGAACACTTCCAGGGATGAGTCCACTGGAATTTGGGGCGATGTATCTGTACAGGGGCTCAGGGAAAACAACYATGGAGTGCTGGAATGGTTTGGGTTGGAAGAGACCTTAAAGACCACCCAATTCCAACYCCTGCCATGGGCGGGGGCACCTCCCGCTAGGTTGCTCCAAGCCTCATCCAGCCTGGCCTTGAACAGTTCCAGGGATGGGGCAGCCACAGCTTCTCTGGAGTGGCAAATCCCACGGGATAACGTGGCACGGATGAAGTCGTTCTGACAGGGGTAGCAGTATGGATGGTTTTTGGGGGTTTAGGGCCCAAATGAGCATTACCGCAAGGAACTGCGGGATATTCCGTGCGTTTTCCCGGCAGGTTTGTGATCCTCTCCGTGGTGCTCTTCGGGCTGGTGTACAATCCCAACGAGACGTGCTCCCTGAACCTGGTGGATCACGGCCGGGGCTACCTGGGCATCCTGCTGAGCTGCATGATCGCCGAGCTGGCCATCATCTGGCTCAGCATGCGCGGGAGCATCCTGTACACGGAGCCGCGGGATTCCATGCAGTACGTCCTCTATGTCCGCCTGGGTAAGCGGCCGGAGCTCCCGCGCTTCCGAACGCGGCTCTTCCCGGCCGCCGGGACGCGCCGCGCATCCCGATGGATCCTGTCAGACTGGCAGGCCATGTCCCAAATAGCCTTGGCATCCTGCTTTTCCTCCCCTTCTGTCTCTTTTTGCCAAGGATACAGAGGTTCTGACCCCGAGGTTCTGTTGCCTCTTGACTCGCTCGATCCATCCCTCCATCCAACCCGTTTSCAGGCACCGGGAGAAAAATAGGTTTTCCACCCGCTCACTCCCTTCTTCTTCCTAGAAACAATTCCTGCCTCATCCCCCCCACCAAAAACTAGAGCAGGAAAGAGATTATTCCTTGATCCCTCATTCCCTTTTAGCTCCTTTTCCCTGGGTTCTGTTGCCTTCCAGGTACAGAAATTTAATCAGATTTTTCTGTGCCGAGTGAAGGTTTTAAGGGAAAAATCTTTGGAGATGCAGAGCCAAGCCCATTCCAAACAAATCATCCTGTGGGTTTGCATCCCTGCTTTTTTGCCGGGTTGTTTTCCTGCAGAACCCACTAAAATAGGGATAACCTGGCTTGAAAGCTCAGTCTGGAAGACTTGGAGTGCTCGGTGCAAGTCATTAACGTGAACAGCAAACAAATCTTCCTCTCCAGCTTCCCAGCCAGTCTCCCTAGGGAAGCATGGAAAGCCTGGCAGTTTATGCTAAATCCAGACTAAATGGGGCAAGGGAGGTAGGGAGACTCCAAACAGAGATTTTCCTGCCCCGAAAAACATCCCCTTTTCTTCCTTAAACTCTCTGTGTGCTCAGAACCGGGATTCACTCTGGATTTTTGGGTCTGGTATTCCCTTTTTCCTGGGGTTTTTCGCTCCCGGTGSTTGATCGGTTGTGCTGATGGAAGTGGGAGCGTGACCAGTGCGTGGGCAAGGTCCATGTGACTGTCCCAATTTAAGCATATGCTGTTTAATGCAGAAAAATGTAGGGAATTAACTCCAACGTGAACCCGGGAACGTCTCATCCTTGCTCCTGCTGCTCCTGTCCTGCAGCGGGCAGAGGGGAGAGGAGCCAGGATAAGGAAAGCCTAACTCAGGCATAAATTGGCTTCATCAGGAACCAGTTCCAGCCCTGATTCCTTGCCCTGGAAAACTCTTGGAACTGGTCTTTCCAGGTCTGTAGCAAAGCCACTTATGGAAAGATACGGTGCCAGCAGGAGATAAGGAGGGTGGGTGGGATTAGCCTGGGCTGGATTTAGTCTCAGCTCCACCAAAACTTGCTTAGGCAATTCCAAGCCGGTTATTTACCTTCTCCACACCTGATTGCCCGGCTCTTCTTTGGAATTCTGGGAGAATGTGCGAGGACGGGCACTTCAGAGCCGTTTCCCAGGTTTTTTTTTGTTCCAGGGAAGCAATTAATCCCCAGTTTCTTGTTTGTTCTCAGAGTAACTTGGAAAACTGAGGAGCTCCTTAGCACTGTCTCCTTGGAACTGTTATGGGAAGGGCTGCAAAGGTGCTGGGAATGTTCGCTAAGTGTAGTAAGCAGGATTAATCCTGGATCCACACGATTTATTTTGGATCCGTGAGTCAGGCCAGCTGTCTGAGGTACTTAAGGTCTGGGTCCTGTGATTCCTGCTGCCTCAGGGAATCTTTCCAGCGGCGTGGGAGGAAGGTCTGGATCTCTGATTCATACCTGCGACACAACCAAGGGCGCTGACCCCTCCGCGATCCCATTTTTTTTGAGGAGTTAGGAACACGTCGCCCTTTTGGCTCCTTTCCTCGCATGCCACTTTCCAAACTGCTGAATAACCTATTCCTTGACAGAAAACGGGCAGAGAGGAGCTCTTCCTTCGGGAAACGCAGGTGTTATCCGCGCTATTCCCRTTTTTTTTCCCAGCCATCCTGGTGATCGAGTTCGTGTACGCCATCGTGGGCATCGTGTGGCTGACGCAGTACTACACCTCCTGCAAYGACATCACGGCCAAGAGTGTCACCCTGGGTACGGAGCTGCAACGCCTGGGAGCGTTCCGAGGGATTCGCGGGCATCCTTCGTTCCCGCTGGGCCCTGGGAAGCGGATGGGAGCTGTCAATGCGGCGCTTGTTTTCCCGTTGATTGCTCGGAACAGTCGTTCCATTCATCCGCTCGTGCTGCCGGCACCGAGGCAGGGACTCGCGTTCCCGGGGAAGGGGAGTCTGTAAATTCCGCTTTTTCCCCCTTCAGAATGGCTTTACTGTTTTCCTGGAAGCCTTTCCCAGTCTCCCGGCGGGGACGATGTTCACGCCGCAGTCCCGGATACTCCGGGAGCGTTTAACGGCCTCATAAAACAGCCGGAAGGCTCATCCAGCTGCGGCTTTAAAAGCCTTTCCAGAGGATTTCCTTTTCTGCTGTGGGGAGTTCGGGGTGGGGGGAGCRAGGCCTRGAGCACCTGACTCCTGKTTTTTTTTATTTTTTTCCTTTTTTTTTCAGGAATGGTGGTGTGCAACTGGGTGGTGATCCTGAGCGTGTGCATCACCGTGCTGTGCGTGTTCGATCCCACGGGACGCACCTTCGTCAAGCTCCGCGCCACCAAGCGCCGCCAGCGCAACCTGAGGACCTACAACCTCAGGTGAGGCGGCGTTCCATAGGATCCCGGAATCCCGGGATGCYCTGGGTGGAAGGGAYKTARAGGTCAAGCGATTCCAACCCTGYGYTKTGTGCAGGGATGGCTTCCACCAGGTTGCTCCAAGTCCTGTCCGACCTGGCCTTGGATGTGTCTGGCGGTGGGGCAGCCACAGCTTCTCTGGGAAATCCATTCCAGGGCCTCAGCACCCTCACAGGGAAAAATTTCTTCCCGAAATCCCATCTAAACCCACYCTCTGTCAATGTGAAGCCGTTCCCTCATGTCCTGTYGCTCCATGCCCTTTTCCAAAGTCTCTCTCCAGCTCTCTTGGAGCCTCTTTAGTTACTTTAAGATCTCCCTGGAGCCTTCTCTTCTCCAGGCTGAACATTCCCACCTCTTCCAGCCTGTCTTCACAGCAGACTGAATTTTCCTTCTATCCAAGGACACAAAGATTTAAGGAAAGAACCAGTGGAGGTCCTCACAGCCGCAAGCACCCGAAATCCTCTCAGAGTCAGGGAATTCCAGGATGGTTTGGGTTGGAAGGGGTCTTAAAGTGCATCCAGTCCCACTCCCAGGGACRCCTTCCGCTATCCCAGTTTTGTTCCAAGCTCTGTCCAACCTGGCCTGGAACACTTACAGGGATGGGACAGCCACAGCTTCTCTGGGCAAGGTTTCTGGAAGGGTGTCCTGCTTTTTTGGGATCTTGCCCTTCTCCTTGCCTTGCTGCAGGGAGCATTCTGCTCCGGTGAGGGGGATTTTGGCAGGATGCAGCTCCCTGTCAGGTGCTGTGTGTGGCACCTGCATCCAAAGGAGGCAGGGCAATGTGGAATCCAGCTGGATTCTGCCTTAGTCACTGGATTTGTGGATCCTCCTGGACCCCTTGAGCCTGTGCTGACCACGACAACCTGTTTGTCTGTATCCCATGGCAGTGTTTTCCGTGGAAACAGTGAGTCTGTGCTTAAATTTTCCTTACTTTGAGACAGCGTCTCCTTCCAAATCCCCTTTCTTCCTTTATTTTCCTCTCCAAAATCCAACCTTTTGCCCCGAGGTTGCTCCTATTCAGTCTTGGCCGAGGAACAATTCCCGTTGTGTTGGCAGTCGGATCTTTTAATTAAGAATTGATTCCATCTTGGAGCTCCCCAGATGGGGAGAGAAAAAGCTTTTTTTTCACCAGGCAAAGCTTTTTCCAAAGGATTTTTTCCAGTAGGGGACAACACAAACAGGCTTTGTTTCCTCCGATGTGTGACTGTCCTTGAGGAATGTGGCTTTGGAGGGCATTGGGATCCGAGGGATAAAAAAAATGAGGCTTTTACAAAACACTCTGCAAATTTCACATTTTTCATTGGGTTTGGATATTTTGAATAAAAGCTCTTCCAGTGACTTGGAATGGGATCCAYTTTGAAGGAAAACTAGGCTTTTCTGAGGGTCACACGTCGAGTTTTGTGGGAAGGAGCCTGGGTTTTATTATGGAATTCCAGATGTTCCTCCTGACCTTTCCAATACGTTACTGTAGCCTCGGATATTTGGAATTAATGCCCAATGTGGTGATTGCTGCTTGGGATTGGGGCATTCCCAGAAAGATAAGGAGGATGTAGTGGATGTAGTGCTACATCCAAGGTGTGTGGCTCCATGCATAGGAAAAAATTCTTCCCTGTGGGAGTGATGAGGAATGGTTTTCCCAGARAAGCTGCCCCATCCCTGGAAGTGTCCARGGTTGGACASGGCTTGGAGCAACCTGGGACAGTGGAATGTGGGGTGGAATGGGGTGATCTTTGCGGTCCCTTCCAACCCAAMTCATCCCGGGATTCTGTGATGATTTTTCCAAAGGGAATCTGAGCTCCATAGCTTGCAAAAACAAATCCAAACCAATCCCAAAATCATCTCCTCCRTGGGGAGCGCTGAGATCCCAGACAATGGAGTGAAAGCCTTTCTCCCTTGGCCGCGTTTTTCCCTCCAGGCCTGCGACATTTTCGGAGAGCCTGTTCCTGCTGTTCATGGATTTGCGCTCGGGAAAGGGAATGTTAACAGCTGTTAACAAGCAAACGCTGTGGGCTATGATGTGAAAAACAAACATCCAATGTGACTGTTCACTGCTCGAACGATTGTTTCCAAAGGATCTATTCCCAACTTCTCCCTCTCGCTGAAAGAAATCCTTTCCGAGGAATAGCTGAGGAAATTCTCTGCCTGGCTGGATTGTGTCCCGCGGTGCTTTTCCTTTTCCCGGTGGCATCGTGATGTGCGTGGGCTGGGCAAACGAAACAACCCAACAAAAGGCTTGGCTCCTTGTGCCAAGGCTTTTCCAAGGAGCTCTGGAGCTCCTGCTGAACGTGTGGAAGTTCGTCATTCGGAAGGAAGAATTGGGGAAAAGATGGAGGAAAAATAGCTGGGAGCACACTTGGTTGTGCAACCTGACCAGGGAAGTTGTGGAATTCTTTGGAATCTGGGGCCTTGCCAGCTCTGTCTTAGCCACTCATATTCCCATTCCTCTTTTGGAATCTTCCAAAAGGTTATGGAGAGCTGTTTWAGGATACTCAGGTGTGAGGTGATGGATCCCTGTGGGATCTGCTCCTTCAATATTCCTTCCATATTCATTTGCCAGCATCTTTTCCTTCCAGGTGCAACCCACTTTCTGGGCTTGGGCTTATCCTGATGGGATGCCTTGCCAGGAAAYGGAGTGGTGTTTTACTTTGGATTGCTCTGACCTGGATGAAATCTGTGTTTCCATAAAAAAAGAGGAGCTGTGGACTTCAGGGAGCTTGGCACTCTGGCACAGAATCAGTCCCTACTTCCACACCACTGTGGTGTCCCTGCCCATGGCAGGGGGTGGAACAGTGATCCTAAAAGTTCCTTCCAATGCAAACCATTCCATGATTCTATGATTGGGAAAAATTGCATGTATTCAATCCTCAGGGTCTCYTGTGCTATTCCCACTCCCTCATCCCGAGGTGGATTTTTCCTCCTGAGTGGTTGCACATCCTGGCACRTGGAGCAGCTGCCAAGTGTCAATAGGAGCTTCATTCCATGCATCCCATTCAGGCAGGATACCAGGGATCGAAGCACAGAGCTTGGTCCTGGCTAGGACAGCTGGATTCAGGCTTCTCTGGAGTGTATCCAGGGAAGGGAATGGAGCTGGGGAAGGAACTGGAGCAGCTGAGGGGGCTCAGCCTGGAGAAAAAGAGGCTCAGGGGGGACCTTATCCCATTCTTCCAGGAGCAGCACAGGCTGTGCCACTCTGTGTTGGATCCTACACCGCATTCTGCCTGTCCTCACATTCCTGCTCTCCCCTTTATTCCCAGACACCGGCTGGAAGAGGGACAAGCCAGCAGCTGGACACGCCGGCTCAAAGTGTTCCTTTGCTGCACACGGACAAAGGACTCGCAGTCGGTGGGTACCAAAAATCTCCCCGGTGGGAATCTGGAGATGGGTGGGAGAAATCCCTGTTTTCCCTCRGGTTAGGATCACATTTGGCAGCGCTTCCTTGGAAATGGGAAAATATAAACCTGGAAGAATCAGCAAAACACKTCTGGATTTCCTGACAATCGAAAACTGCTCTTTAATCCATAGAGTCGCATGAAGATCATTGGGAATTTTCGTGTGCTGCCATTTGGGATTTTCCCTTGCTGTTCTCCAGCGGGGAAGGGTAAAGGCCTTGATATTCCATCCCCAAAAGTTATCATTCCATTCTCCTTAGAATCATTGGGAGCAGGTTTGTGCCTGAGGGCRGGATCCAGCAGCATTCCTGAGGACCTGCTGGAGAGGCGAGTCAAACTTTGGCGGTGGAAAACTTTGCTGTTGCTTTAATTCATTTGGTTGGAATTCTGAGGATCTGAGGGCTCCTGAAGGAGCCAGCAGAAGCAGGGAATTGTTCCCAAAGGTAGGGGAAGGTCGTAAAAATCAGGAGATTTGTGGAATTTGTGAAGAAACAATTTAAATCACTCGCGGACACCGAGCTCTGAATTAGTTACAACCTCTCAGGGAAAAAGCTGGGATTTATCAAGGACATTCCAACACAAGCAGCAGTGGCCAAAAAATCCRCCCAGACGTTTAACTTCAGTTAGAAGGGCATGGAAAATGACAGGGAAAACACCAAGGGACCGACCACAGCCACTGTGTCCTCACTAAATATAGCCYGGAGTTCGTGCTCCGAAAGGATGCAGCGGGAAAAGGAGCGCATTGGAAGGGATGCGAACGTGGAGAGGAAGAGAAAKGAGAGGGATTGAAAGCTCCACAGGGAAAAGTGGAAAAATAAAGGAGAGTCAGGTGAATGTTTGTTCTTCACGGTGGCAGCCGGGATGAATTGGATTAACAGCGTTTTTTAGGGATTATCCACAGGTGCAGCTTCCAGAGGGTGGAAGGCTGCAGGAATTTTCACAGCCCTTGTGTAGAAATCCAGCACCATATCCAGCCTCCTCCCAGAATCCCCTTCCCTGGCTGAGCTGCCACCATATTTCTCGGGAATGTCCCAGCCCTGACCTTCTGTCCCGCTGGGAAGTTCGAGCCCAGGCCTGGCAGCTCCCAGCTCCTCTGCTGGGAAAATCCAGCTGGAAATGCAGCTGGAAAACTGAAACCAAACCAGCTTTGTGCCCTGGCAGCTCCCACAGCAGCTTTTCCTTGGTGCTCCCTTTCTCCCTGAGAGCACATCCAGGTCACCTTGCCCAGGTGCTGGAGACTCCTGTCCTGAGGGCACAGCATGGATGCTGCATCCTGGGACAGAGAGCCCTGACAGGCACCTGAATGTCCTGAACAACTCCTGTTTTATTCAGGATTGCAAAGTATTCCAAGTATTTCGAGTTCTTTTTGACAAACTTTCCATTCTGCAGTGGCTGGTTCTCCTTTCTTTTTTAATTTCCTGCAAGGACTGTTTCTCCCTTTTTTTGTGGGGGTGAAAGCAGATTCCAGCCTCTTCACATTCCTCATGCCGTTGAATTTCCACTTCACATCCAGGTTTTTGAGCCATTTCCAGCCCTTTTTCTGTGCAGGAACAAGCCCTGACGTTGTGTCCTGGCATGGCAGCGTGTGGAATGAATGAGCACGTAATGGATCAGAAATKAATCCAGTGCTGCCTATCCCAGACTCCATGGAAAAAAAAGAAATGTTGTAGCAGAGGATCGTTGTCCTCTGGGCTGGAAAAGAGTTTTATGGGATGGACATGGCTTTAGGGAAAGAATGTGGGGTGAAGTCTGAAGCCCCAGAGCCTTCAAGGTTTGTAGCAGAGCGCTCCAGGTGGACAAACGGGAATAATATCAGGTGTTCCCAGAAAAAGCTGTTCCTTTGGAGCGGAAAATATGCGTTGAACTTCCATCAGAGTCTTTTTTTCTCGGAGCATCCAGGGCTGCTGCTGCCACTTTGGATTAATGGGTGTTTGTCCTGTTTCCTTTGGAAGCTCTTGGYGTTTCTTGTGAGCTCGCGGGAGCCGTGCTAGGATTGATGAGGTCAGGATTTCAAGGATACTGCAGTTGGAATGCCGTTGGCTTTCCAAAGGCAWCGCTGGCACGAAGAGCTGGCACCTGGAGCCCCGGTTCTTAATGGGGATTTAACTGGCTTTTGGAGGGAAGTGAAAAATGACAGAAAGTCATCCCACACTCCGGGAGTTTGGCAGGGATAAAAGGATGTAGGTCATTCCTGCAGGGAAGAGAAGGGATTTGCTGTCTTGATGGTCAAAGAAGGGAGAGGAGAAATCCCGTCCTGGAGTGCTCGGGGTTTCCACAACACTCCAGTCTCGTGGCTTTTGATGCTGSGTAAAGGATACTATGAAAACACAGGATAAAAGTTCAGGATAAAGCTGTAGGAAAAGTTTTGGATGGCAGGAGTCAAGTACAGACCATTGGTGGGTACAGCCCCACGTTTTGTTGCTCCAACCTCTGGATCATCCTTGTCCTTAGGCTGGATAATGACAGGTCAGCGCTGACCACATTCCAGCCCCTCTCCAGCCTCCCAAAATATTCTCCTTTAAGGTCCTGTGGTTTTTTTTTTCCTGTAGTGCAGAGCAAAAAGTGGAAAAAGAACGTTTTTCCTCAAAATATCTTTGTCCTTCTGCTCCAGAGCCTTTGCTTGTCCCTCTCAGGTCACTTCCACTTCTGTCCCTCCTTTCTTGGGTCTGGTCACCTTCATTCCTGGGAATTCTGCATTTAATGACTTGGTTCTTCCAGGTTTTCCTTTTCAGGCCTTTTTTGCTTGTGTGTCATCCAAAATAAACGTGGAAAAGTGTGGCATTATGGGCAAATGGATCCCAGGACTGGGTTAAATTTGGGCAAAAGGATTCCAGATCTGGGATAAATATGGGCAAGTTATATATGGACAAAAGGGTCCTGGATCTGGGTTAAATCTGGGGAAAAGGATCCCAGGACTGGGTTAAATTTGAGAAAAAGGGTTCCAGATGTGGGACATTTTTGGGAAAAAGGATCCCAGGGCAAAGTTAGATTTGGCTTATGAGTTGGATTTTTCCTCATGGAATGGCCTTTATTGTGCTTTTGAGGAGAAAGGATGACTCCAAGGTGACGCTGGATTGGGATTTGCCTGCTTTTATTTAATACAGAGAGCCCAAACTGTTCCCTTTCCCTCCTTTTGTCCTGCCTGGGCTGTTTGGATGTCGAGGTGTTCTCCTTCCCACGCACGGCACAAATCCCGCCTCCGAGTGGGACTGTGGAAAACAAACAAGAGACAATAATCATGTGGTTAGTCCAGATCTGGCATTCCCTGCAGGAATCTCGTGGCTGCTTTGGAGGCAGAGCTCCAGAAACGAGTCCAGTTCTCACTTTGAGGCTCCTCCRCACCCAAACTCCTCCTTCTCCTCTGACTCCTCTCTCCCTGGATTTTGTAGGACGCCTACTCCGAGATCGCCTACCTTTTTGCGGAATTTTTCCGGGACCTGGACATCGTCCCCTCCGACATCATCGCGGGGCTGGTTCTCCTGCGGCAGCGCCAGCGGGCCAAGCGCAGCGCCGTGCTGGACGAGGTGGGAAAACCTGGGAATCTCCGCTTCCCGCCYGCTCCGGGATTCCCTGGGAGCACCGCGTGGCTCTGCCCTCCTTGTTTCTGGGCTGTTCTCGCTCRTTGAGCTGGGATAGAAAAATAATGGTGACTTCAGCAGCTTTTCCCGAGTTTTTCCCTGTGGGTTTTCCCTCCCAAAGGGCTCAGCTGGTGCTGATTCCATCATTCCAGCCTGGAATCTGGAATGATCTCTAGGCAGGTGATACAGGAGGAGCTCTTGATCCCGAAAGGGCCTCCAAGGGGGTTGTAGGTACTTGGAAATGAATGGGAAGGTTATTCCCACTGTACAGTGATGTGGAGAAGACTCCAGCAAGGTGYAGGAGGAAGAATTCCCAAATTTTTAAGCTGTTTCTGATGTTTGCAGATTGTCAACACAGTGGGAAATTCATGTATTTTGTTGGGGTTTTTTCCCCTGGAGTTGGGATTCAGACCAGGCAGGAATAAAACCAGTGGAACCATTTGAGGAGCCTGGTTGGGATATTTAGGAGTAGATTTTTGTCTTGCTGTCACATGGAGGAATTTTTCTGTATGTTTGTGATTTCCAGGCAAACAATGACATTTTAGCTTTCCTGTCTGGAATGCCAGTGACCAGGAACACCAAATACCTGGATCTGAAGAACGCGGTAAGTCCCTGGGATGTGGGATCCTCCAAACCCACCTCTGTTCCCTGCTTTCTTTTCCTCACTGGCTTCTCTTACTCCTTTCTGCCCCTCTTTGAAATAATCCGAGGAATTCCAAGAGAATGGAATAAAACTTGATCTCTGGAGGTTKAATTAGGTGGTATTGCTGCAAGAGAGTCAGCATTGATATCCCTGATWTATTCCTGGTTTTGGTTTATCCCTGATTTATGTCTGATTTAGATTGATCTGATTTATCCCTGATTTAGATATATCCCCGATTTTCCTGCCCAATTTTCCAGCCAAATTTTCCCGCCAAATTTCCTCCCCTCAGTTTCCCTCTGCCATTTTCCCCCTCAGTTCTTCACCCGATTTTCCCGCCACATTTTCCCGCCAAATTTCCTCCGCCATTTTCCCCCCTCAGTTCTTCACCCGATTTTCCCGCCAAATTTTCCTGCCAAATTTCCCCCCCTCCCTCAGTTTCCCCCCGCCATTTTCCCCCTCAGTTCTTCCTCCGATTTCCCTCCGATTTCTCCCTCATGTGTCCCTGATTTTCCCCTCTGATTATCCTGCCGTGTTTAACTCCAACCCCCTCTCCAGCTCTCCAGGGTAACTGAGCTTTTATAGGATACAACTGCGGCACGTGGCCCTAAATTGACTTCATGGCCCTTTCCAGTCATCCTACGGCCTGCTGGAAGGGGGATATTTAGGGAGCTCCTTTCCAAATCTGCAGGAAACTGCTTCCTTGGCAGCAGGGTGGGATACCCAGAGAATTCCTCAGGAAAACAGGGAGTGAAATCCTTGGGAGGGGGTGGCTCTTGCCCGGTCTCCCCACCTTACTCTCCTCAGTCACCGCCACGCGGCTGGGAGAGGCRGCTGGTGCTCGGCACGTGCCTGACTACGGAAAAAAGGGAATGGGTGGGGAAAATTCCRAGAGATTCCAGGCTCAGGGAGTGCCGTGTCTTCCAGCAAGAGATGCAGCGGTACCGGGAGGTGTGTTACTACATGCTCTTCGCCCTGGCTGCCTATGGATGGCCCATTTACCTCATGAGGAAGCCCACGTGTGGCCTCTGCCGCCTGGCCAGATCCTGCTCGTGAGTGCCCACCCTCATCCCTTTTTCCCCTCCCGTTTTTCCCGCGTTAGGAATACCCTTTGTTTTTCCCGAGGTTTGAAAACACACTTTATTTCATTCCTTTGGTGCTCTGTCTCCGCTCGATTTCTTCTCTGCTTTTTKTTTTCCTCGTGTTTCTTTGTTCCGTCTCTCCCGGCCTCGTATTCCAAAGGCTTCCTGAATCTCTTCCAGCTCCTTGTGAATAAACCAGCCTGTCCTCTGCTCCATCCTCTCTGGAGCATGGAACAGCCAGCGGAGAGAACTCACCTGGCACAGCACCAAGTCCGAAAGAGCTTCTTGGAGCTCARAAATCAGGGAGTTGACATTTGAGTCCTGGTTAAAACACCTCCAAGATTTCTCCGGTTTGGGCTGTGCTCCCTYGGATTAATTGGATTTTTCCAGCTCAAGATTTTTGCCCTGGTTCAAGGGTTTRCTTCCAGCTGCCAGAATTCTGCCACCGGGTGCAATTTGGGGACGAGCTTTTGGCACTTCCTGGGCTATTGGGAGGAATGTAGTTCCTTGGGAATGCTTTTATTTRTGAGAGAGGGAAAGAAGGAAAATCAATCTGTGCTGCTTTTYTTTATTTTGGGATGATTCTAAACCCATTTTTTTCCTATAAATAAACCTGGAGCTCGGTCAATGTTGGTGTTTCCGTGTTGAAGCGCTGGAAAACTGCACTTCCAAGCGTAGTATCCCTCGAGGAGCCATCCCACCCCACCACGCTTSGATTCCTTGGGGACCGGCTGCCTCGTAGCTCTCCCTGGTGCTCAGAAGCAAAACTGCATCCCTGATCCCACATTTTGAGGCCGAACCACGAATTTTACGTGGTTTYACCCTTCACTTGGCCCTCGCTGCCGTTGGGATGAGGCTCGGAGGGCCCGCCTTTCCCTTTCCTCTAGGAACGCCGCTCCGAATCCAGCCTTTTTTTCCCCTCAGYGCCGTGTTTCCCTCCGGCAGGTGCTGCTGCCTGTGCCCGTCGCGGCCGCGCTACGCTCCCGGCGTCACCATCGAGGAGGACAATTGCTGCGGCTGCAACGCCATCGCCATCCGGCGCCACTTCCTGGACGAGAACATGACCTCCGTGGACATCGTCTACACTTCCTGCCACGACGCCGTAAGGACAATCCCACCCCCCACTTCCCGACGGGATTCACCCGCTTCCCGGTGGAGCGGGACAAAGCCTTGTTCTCTCCCTTTTTCTCTCGCATTTCCATCAAGAGATTCTCTCATTTGGACACACGTGCTGCTCTGCCTCCTTTTCTCCAWGGGTAATCCAAAGGGAATGTCTCCATCTCTTCCAGGTTTATGAAACCCCTTTCTACGTGGCCGTGGACCACGACAAGAAGAAGGTGGTCATCAGCATCCGGGGAACTCTGTCTCCGAAAGTAAGTGGGAATTGCGGTGGCCGTCCCAGCGGACGTTCCGGAGAGTTGGAGGCCTTCCCGGTTTGGAATCCTGAGCYGGATTTGACTGACCTGAAGCAAGGTGACCGCTTTTCTTCCAGGATGCCCTGACGGATCTGACGGGGGACGCGGAGCGGCTGCCGGTGGAGGGGCACCACGGAACGTGGCTGGGACACAAGGTGGGGAAAACCAAGGGAAAACCATCTCAAACCAACCCCAAATCCCAGCAAAACCCCTTGGATTTTTCTAATTATTTCACTTTTTAATTCTGGTCTTAATTACTTGAAAAAGGAGTTACAGAAAGGGCTTTGAGGTATTAAATAATTTGTGGGAACAGTTAAAATCACTGGGAACAGTTAAAGTCACTGGGCGTGTAATTAAAAACTCCGTACAATTAGAGAATTCCAAACTCGGAAAGGCATCGTGGAGACCCACAACAAAATTCCTGGAGCCGCTCAAACGACTTTTTCTTCCGACGACCTTTAAGGAATTTTCAATAAGAGCCTGAGAATGTGCTTAAAATTCTGGTGTGATGGGAATGTGCACAAAGGATACCGGCAGGACTCGGATCCGTGAAATTAGATKGATGCTCCATGTCTGTGAGCAGCTCTGGGCTGCCTAAATCCATTTATTCCGGAGCTGACCTTTGCCCCTGTCTGGCAAAGGAATGACGTGCCAAGTTTTTAAGGTGATCAGGATTTTGGCAGCTTCCAAAGCTGCAGTGGCCAGGTTGGAAAAGGAAAATCCAGAGTGAAGGTTGGAAGGAACGGAATGATCGCTGGAAGTGCAGCTGGGGGGATGAGATGTTGCCCAAAGTGGAATATTGAGTTTGGAAGTCCTTGGGAGCCGTGAGTTGGGAGCTCCTGCTTCCCTCATGGTGTCCTGCCGGAATGCCAGACCTCTTCCCTCTGCTTTAGGAAGTAGAATCATGGAATTCTGGAATGGTTTGGATGGGAAGGGACCTTAAAGATCCTGTTCCAACCCCTGCCATTGGCAGGGACACCTTGGAGGATGGATCTTGGAGCAACCTGGGCTAGTGGAATGGATCCCTTCCAACCCAAACCATTCCGGAATTCCATGATTCAATGAAAAACCAGGAATAGATCCTTGCAGAAATTTGCTTTGCTTTTGATCTTTATAGGAAAATATTCCTCCTCCAGCGACTTCCACGAAACATTATCAGCTCATTCCCTTTGTTTGTCCTTTGTGTTATTTCTTTTTTTGGGATTGCTGCCAGTAGAGAAATATTCACTTGATCTGGAATTATTATCAATATTAATCTGCAGACAATAATGTGCTGTTGATTCCCGAGGGAAAACTAAGGGAGATAATGGAATTTTAAATGCATTTTTAATGTCCAGGAGTCAAGTTTAATATCAAAACAAATCCAGTATCTCACTAACACATTTAATTTGGAGAGAAGGACTTGGCTACGTGGGAGCTTTCCCAGGATTTGTTTGGTTTGGGGTGTTTTCCTGCTGATTGTGTCCCACCCATCCCTGGCTTCATGGGGTGTCCGTCAGCCATCCTAGAATTCCAAGCCTTGATGTTTACATGAGGTTTTTTTTRTCACTCCACAGCTCAAATGTCACAATTAGAAAAATATTTATTAGGGCTCTGAGCTATTSTGGATCACAAAATAGAGCCGGAACTGAAGTTTAGGGATTAGAATGCCAAAAAAAAAAAAAGGGATTATAACTGAAAAAAGAATCCAACTTCACTATTTTTGCAATAAAATCCATTGATTTTATAACAAAGTTAATTTTGAAAATAATCCCGAGCCAAGGGGGTGAATCCAGATTTAATTTTGTTGGACTCCCAGAACAATACTAGTGAAAATGGGATGTTATGGAGCTTTGTCTCCTGGWGTTGAGCCAACCAGGAGGACAAGAAGGAGCTGCTGGAAAGTCCTGGAATCTCAGCCATGATCCCAGGTCGGTAGAACATCCAGTAATGAGAATTTCCAACATTTTTCTCTCCTAAATAGACCCTTTTGAGAGTTTTCCCCCCAAATTTCAAATATTCCAGAACAGTTTTGTGCCTTTGGGATGCAAAACAATGCAGAATATTTCCATTCCTTTTCCCTGAATCCTTGAATCCCTTTGGTTATTTACGTGTGAACTTCCAGAATTAAGCCCAAATAGTTTTATTAAGTTGGAATTGAATTTGTTTCCSAGAGAATTTATGGATGCCACATCCCTGGATGTGTCCAAGGCCGGRTTGGATGGAGCTTGGAGCAACCTGGGATAATGGAAAATGTCCCTGTTTATGGAATTGAAAGATCTTTAAGATCCCTTTCTACTCAAACCAGAATTCCATGAAATTCAGGAAATTTTTYAATGGAAAATCTCAATGGAAGCTTGCAGTCTCATTCCATAGTATTGAAATCCCTGTCTCCATCGGGATATAATTACCAAAGGCTGACTAACATCCAGCCAGTGACATCACYATGGATTTGGGTCACGCTCCCTAAAAATAGAATCCCAAATTCGCGGTGGGAATTCAGATCAGTGTCCTGCTGTTCACTTGTCATTAGGCTCGGGAATGCAGACTCTTCTGGAAGCTGGGAAGCTGCTGGGAGATGGGATAAGGCACAACCACCGTGGGGCTTTTTGGTGGTGGCAGCATCCCACGTATCCCATTTCCATGGGGTGGAGTCTCCTCTGTCCTGCTCCTCCTCTCCAACATCCAGATTGGGATCAAGGGCATTTCTGAGACAGAGGACCTGGAAAATTCCGTATTTCTTTGCTTTTGGAGCCAGGAATCCTTTTATACCTCTGAGATGGAGAGTGAGCCCTCAATAACATTCCCTTTGGACTTACACCATTTTCAGGTGGGAATTTAAAGGAAAATAGCCAAGGAGGTGATTCCTCATTTTTTCCCCCCCATTTTTTGGAGTTCAGGCTCACTGAACTGAATTCCAGTTGCTTGTTTATAACTGCACTTGGAATTGGATCAACTACATCTGGAATTACCACACAGAGGGAGAAACACTCCTCAGCAGAGAGGAGGAATGTTTAGAGCCAGATATGATCTTTCCCATCTTCCAGCACTTCTTGACTTGTAGGGAATAAAAACCTTTAATAATTTGGGATGAATGTCCTCTGACAGCCAAATTCCCTTAATATTGGTGGCTGGAGAAGGTAGGAACWAATTCCTGCCAAACAAGTGGTGCTGCCACTTTTCCCTTTGGTTGTTTGTATTATTATCTCTGTTAGGATAATTCACGCTTTTATTCCCAGATTTAAATGGAAAAATCCTTCACAGATTTACCTGGAAGAGGATAATTTGGGAGTTAAAACACCAGTATTCCGAATATCCAAGTTTATTTCTCTGTTCTGCCACATCTCCCGGTGCCTGAAGTACCAAATCCACAATCCTGTGTTGAAGTTGGTTGGATTTGAGGTGGTTTTCCCTCTAAAAGCCCAGGAATAACCCCTTGGAGTGTTCCTTWATTTAAGAACTTCCATTATTCCTTAAACACCCAAACTTTGGAGATGTGGARGGGAGTCACTGGCTGCTGGATGTTGAGGTTAAGGATCCTTTATCCCATTCCCATCCTGCTGTGTCTTCCCTCTTCCCACAGGGAATGGTGCTGTCTGCTGAGTACATCAAGAAAAAGCTGGAGCAGGAGATGGTGCTTTCCCAAGCTTTTGGACGTGACTTGGTGAGTACAAGTTGTTTCCTGGACAGAGGATGAGATTCCCTAGAAAACTGGATTTTGAGGGAATCTCTGTGTCCCTCACTCTGTTGTATTCATTTCTCAGCTCCTCCTTTAATCCCTGTCCCTCTGGATTGCCAGCTAGTCKCTCATTCATGGAATACTTTGGGTTGGAAGGGACCTTAAAGCTCATCCCATTCCACCCGCTGCCACGGGCAGAGAACATTCCACAAGATCAGGTTGCTCCAAGCCCCATCCAACCTTCCCTCATGGCTTTTTTTTTTATTTTGGAARCACCGAGACTGCAGAGCTCCTGATTATTTTCCTTTTCCTAAGGCAGGAAGTCCCACGTGGTGGCAATGCAGGAGAGGGAACATTAAAACCAAATCAGCAGGAACTAAAATCCCATCTTTATGGAGATTTTCTTCGGAATGCCGTGCTGACTGTCCCTGTGGGCACATTCCTGGTGGCAGGGAGCTGTCAGAGGACCCAAGGGAGATGTTGGGAAGCAGCTTACCTTGGTTTATATGTTGGGAATAGCTGTGGAAGTGCTGCCTCGGGATATTYGGATGGAGGGAGAGATAAACCAGCATCCAGCTTTTTGGGATGGAGCTTCATTCCTCTCTACCTAGAAAGGGAAAATGGGATTTGTTCCTGTTACTCAGGAGGAATTTTTCCTGGCTTTAGGTCCATAAGTGCCATCCTAGGTCCCACCAGCCCAGGWCATTCCAGGAAAAAGTATCCAGTGAGGTGTAGAAACACTTTCTGGGTGGACTTGGATATTATAAGGAGGRTGTTGGATTTGAGGAGAGGCAAAAGGCTCCCATGAAATCCTAAATAATTCAAACAGCTTGTGTGCATTTCCTTTTTCTTCCCACCTTTTTTTTTTAGGGAAGTCCCAGTAGGTCAARTGTAGAATATCAGAGGTGAATGAATTCCAGCATCCAGTGAGGCCCTGGCACAGGTTTCCCAGGAAAGCTGTGGCTGCCCCATCCCTGGAAGTGTTTCAGGACAGGTTGGACAAAACTTGGAGCAACATGGTCTAGTGGCAGGTGTGCCTGCCCATGGCAGGGGGTGGAATGGGATAGGCTTTAAGGTCCCTTCCCACCCAAACCATTCCAGGATTCCTTGATGATTCCATGATTCAGAACAAGCAAGGAGCCGTTCAGCTGGAATCTGGAGTGCTCATGTCCAAAAAAAGACTCCAAAACTGGGGAAAGGGAGAGATTTGGGGGATAAATTTAATTTCACTTCCAACCTGACCGCGATTCCATGTTTCCTGGTTTTTCAGGGAAGAGGAACGAAGCACTACGGCCTGATCGTGGTTGGGCATTCCCTTGGAGCTGGCACGGCTGCCATCCTGTCCTTCCTGCTGCGTCCCCAGTATCCATCCCTGAAGTGCTTTGCCTATTCCCCCCCAGGTGGGCTGCTCAGGTAGGTCTTGGGATACACCTGGGATACACTGGATCCTGCTTGTGAGGCTCTAGGGAGCGGTGAAAGGGAGAGGCAGCCTGGAGAAGCCGTGTGTTTCCTCTGGGATATAGTCTGGAATTCAGGTTAGGATGGCAGGTGGCCGCTTTCCCAAATATCCTGGTTGATGACTGAGTTTTCCATAAATGGGAACAGTCCTTCTGGTCATGTCATTCCCAAATCAAAACATCCCATTGGATTGCTGTGAAGCGAGGGAAGGTCATTCTAGCTGTGATAGACACCATGGGGATCCTTGGATTATCAGGAGCCTCTTGTGGTAGTTCCTGCATCATATCCCAGGAGCAGCCAAGGGTTTTAAACCATCCTGCTGCTGGATCTGGATGCTGGAATTCCGTGTTGTAGTATTCCCGGGTCTTCTGCAGCCATAGAGCTCCAGAGGAGGATGTTTCAGGAGAGTTTTATGGCTTTCTGCTCCAGACTTCCACTCCTGGATCCCTTGGTGTCATGCCCGGGAGCATCCCTAGGTCAGTGGTGCAGCCTCTGCCTGTAGTAACTGGTTGGGAATATCTCCAGGAAACTCATAGAGTGGGAATCTTGATTTCTTCCCTCTTGTCTTGGTACTCATTGGAGTTTTCCCAAATATTGAGGTATTTCATCCTACATTTTCTTTGTAGTCTCAGGAGCACGGGATATCTTCTTCCTTGGCTAWCCTGCCCTTCCCAAACTATTGGGAAATGACTATGAGGCATGGAGTTCAATACTTCCTTTCCCAGGAATATCCAAAGCCACGTGCAGGGTACTGGTTGGGCCATGGGATTTGGATATCGGGCTCTTCTTCCACAAGGYGCAAATCCCAAAAGCCTGGAGCAGCTTGGATTGGGTTTTGTGCCACTGGTTTTCCGCTTGGTGACCTCCCTGCCAAGAAACTGGGAATGAAACACTGTTTGCTCCTTCTCGGTCCTRTTTCTCTTCCAGTGAGGATGCCATGGAGTATTCCAAGGAGTTTGTGACCGCGGTGGTGCTTGGCAAAGATCTGGTGCCCAGGCAAGTGGAGAAGTGTCTGAATTCCTTGATTCTCTGCTGTTCTGTCCCAAATCATCTGTTCCATGTCAGAAACACTGGGATCATCTCTGTCTCCAGCTTCCTCATTTTCCTGTCCTTGTATTGTTCCCTGTTTATCTTCCTGGTCCTTTTAAACATGATTCCTTGTTTTTSTGTGTCCTTCTTGTCCTGTCTCCTTCCCAGGTGTTGTGAACACATTTTCCTCTCTTCCATAATCCATAGTTTTCTTCTTTTCCAGAATCACACCTTCGTCTTTTCCAGAATCACATCTTCATATCTTCCAGAATCACGTCTTTTCCAGAATATTCCTCTTTCCCATAATCACATCTTCCTCTCTTCCAGAATCGGGCTCTCTCAGCTGGAGGGATTTCGCCGGCAGCTTCTGGATGTTCTCCAAAGAAGCACCAAACCAAAGGTAAGAGGGAACATGATCCAACATCTGGAAGTGTCTGTGAGCAGGGATGGGGAATTTGAGTGGCAGGAAGGGCAGGTTTCCTATTTAGGATCACTATTTAGGGAATCAGAGGAATGATGGGAAGAGCTGGAGGGCTCAGTGGGAATATTCCACCTCACGTGCTGCAACTTCACCGTCACAGATCCCAAATAACCGAGCAGGGAATTTTCTGTCTGAGCCTCTTTTGAAGTCTGCGTTCCAACTGTGGCTTTTCCTGGCCAGTAAAAACTGGGAACAGGCTGGAAGTACAACAGTTGTGCTTACAGGCACATCAGGGTGATGCTGTTCCTGGGATAAACGRTCTGTTCATGTCTTGGAGATAGGARATGTGGGAAGTTGTCCTTCCCTAGTCTTTACCATTGCACCAAGAGGGAAAAAATCCATAAAACATGAAGATTTTTAGGGATAAAACATGATGGAATTTACCTGGAGAGGGTATATAATTGGGAAAGCAAAACCAACTTCCAGAAACACTTGGATCATCTCTGTCTCCRSCTTCCCTGTTTTCCTGTCTTTRTATTGTTCCTTATTTATTCCCAGTGTCACTGTGTTTTACCTGGACACCTCTGTTGGCGTTTCACACACCTTCCTTAGGCAAATCCCTCCTGCGTGAAAGAAAACGGGGAACATCCTCCCTCTGGAATTGTTTAAACCTCTCCATTCTTAGGAGGCGATTCTTCTTTCCTTCACTCTTCTCCCCTCTCTCTCTTTTCATGSCAACAGTGGCGGATCATCGTGGGGGCCACCAAGTGCATTCCCAAATCCGAGCTTCCCGAGGAGCCGGAGGAGAACTCGGTGACGAGCAACCGCCTCTGGACGCATCCCAGTGACCTGACCATCGCCCTGAGCGCCAGCACCCCCCTGTACCCCCCCGGGCGCATCATCCACGTGGTGCACAACCACCCTGCCGAGCAGTGCTGGTCAGTCCCGCCCTTATTCCCTCGGGAAAACGCTCCCTGACGTGAGGAGAAGGGGGTTTTTTTCCATGCTGTCTCACCGGGGGGTAGCGGTTGTGTCTGTGCTGGAGGAGTTATGGAATGGTTTGGGTTGGAAGGGAGTGGGGAGATCCACGGGCAGGGATGCCTTCCGCTATTAGGTTGCTCCAAGTCCAGTTCAGCGTGGATTTGAAGACTTACAGGGATGGGGCAGCCACAGCTTCCCTAGGAAATCCATTCTGGKGCCTCACCASCYTYGCAGGAGTTTCTTTCCAATATCTAATCTAAACGAGCACATGGAATCCTGGAATGGTTTGGGTAAAGCCATCCGGTTCTACCCTCTGGCATGGACAGGGATACCTTCCACTATTCCAGGTTGCTCCAAGCCCCTTCCAGCCYGGCCTKGAACACTTCCAAGGGATGAGGCAGCCACAGCTTCTCTGGGAAATCCATTCCAGGGCCTCACCACCCTCACAGGGAAGAATTTCTTCCCAATATCCCATCTAAACCCACCTTTTTTCAKCTTAAAGCTATTCCCGCTTTTCCCATTACTCCAGGCCTTTGTCCAAAGCCCCTTTCCAGCTCTCTTGGAGAGCTCCTTTAGGCACTAGATAATCATACCCCTTTTGGATGATGCAGAACTTGGGAGAAATATGCATTGTAACATCTCCTCCCTCTGTTTTTCCTCTTTTTCCTCCTCTGCATCCTGCTGCTTTCACACGCCGAAACACCTCCCTGCCCCTTCATCCCATTTTCCCTGTTGTCCGGATCCCTTTTCCAGCTGCTGCGAGCAGGAGGATCCCACTTACTTCGCCATCTGGGGGGACAACAAGGCCTTCAACGAGGTGATCATCTCCCCAGCCATGCTGCACGAGCACCTCCCCTACGTGGTCATGGAAGGGCTCAACAAGGTAAGGCAGGGAATTGCCATCCCGAAAAAACGCCGGCGCAGACGATCCTTGCGCCCCGGAATGCTGCTGGTTAAATACGCCAGGCTGTTTATTTTGGAGGGAAGGGGATGCTCCGGGTCGGTCTCGCGCGGGATGTTGGAGCGGAGCGTGGCGAGGTCTGGGAATGGAATTCCCAAAGTTCCAGAAGCTCCTGTTTCCGTGAGGTTGAGTGGTGAGCCCAGGTGGCATCCAGGGACAAGTCAGGATTTATCCATCTAATCTTTTTTCTCCCTGTGCTTCCAGAAGGCTCAGGGAAGAAAGAGGCACATCCAACTGTCCGAAAGCCTCCGGTCAATCCCTGCTGTTGCTCTCCCTTCCTTGGACAGGTCTTGGAGAACTACAACAAGGGGAAAACAGCTCTACTTTCCGCAGCCAAAGTGATGGTGAGTCCTACGGAAGTGGATCTCACCCCGGAGCTGATATTCCAGAGCCAGCCCTTGCCCAGCTGCCCCTCCGTGCAGATCAGCACTGGAGCCATCCCAGCGGACAGAAGGAACAGCAGCACCAAGTAAGGATGGATTTTTGATGGAATATTGGCTCTAGGCGTGGGCCCTCTTCCTCTTGGAGCCTCGTGATCCGTGTTTGCGGGAAAGATGGATCCAAGGGCTGTCTTTGTGGGAGTTTGAGCTTCAGGATGTCTTGTGTCATGTCAGGGGGGRAAATCCTTCATATTTCTCAGGAATTTGAGTGCAGCAAGGTCAGGAAAAGGTATGGAATAAACTTACGGGGTTTTCCCAAGGTGAAACTTGGAGCCAGATTTGGGCTGGGTTGGAAGGGATTTAAGGATCACCCAGTTCCATGCCCTGCCATGGGCAGGGACACCTTCCGCTATCCCGGGTTGCTCCAAGCCCCATCCAACCTGGAACACTATCAGGGATACRGAGTCCACAGCCTCTCTGGGCAGGACAGGATTTGTTGAGCCAGGAAAAAAGGGAGAAGGGCAAGAACCGGAATTTGCAGAGGGAAGAATCCATTTGTGATATTTCCAGCTGGGAGGACGGAGCGATAAGAGATTCCCAGGAGCTGTGGATGGCTCTGCTTGGAGGAGCTGTGTAAGGAACTCTGTGCCCAAAACTTGGATCCTCTGGCTGTTCCTCTGCATCCTCACGTTCTCCGTTTCCCGTTGCAGGAGCAAATCCCATTCGGAAATCAGCCTGGAGGGATTCTACGAGACGAAGCCGCTTTCTCCCGTGCAGAAAGATCCCGTGGAGCTGCTTCTCCTGGACACTAAGGAACGTCTCTCCGTGGAACTCCAGGACCGCCGCGCCCCTCTGGCCACCATGGAGAGCCTGTCGGACAACGAATCCATCTACAGCTTCGACTCCCGGCGCTCCTCCGGCTTCCGGAGCATCCGGGGCTCCCCCAGCCTCCACGCGGTCATGGAGAAGGACGAGACGCACTGCTTTTATATAGACCCCGTTATCCCCGAGGAAAACCCTTCCCTCAGCTCCCGGACGGAGCTGCTGGCCGCCGACAGCCTCTCCAAGCATTCCCAGGAGACGCAGGCGCCGGAAAACGTCCTCAACAGCGGCGGCACCACCCCCCAGCGCCGCCGCAGCGCCGAGGGGACCGGGAGCGACGGGGAGCGCGCGTCCTCGTCCCCTCGGGAAGAGCCGGCGCTCCACAACGGCCGCCTCGCCGACGTTCCCAGTCCCCAGGTGCTGGAATTCGCCGAGTTCATCGACAGCCTCTTCAACCTGGACAGCAAGAGCAGCTCCTTCCAGGACATTTACTGCATGATGGTGTCGGACAGCTCCAGCGACTTCGCGGAGATTCCCAAATCCGTCAGCGACCAGGAGATCCTGCTGAGGGCGCAGTACGAGCCCAACTTGGTCCCGAAGCCCCCGAGGTTGTTCGCGGGCTCCACGGATCCTTCGTCGGGAATCTCCGTGTCGCCCTCTTTCCCCCTTAGTTCATCCGGAGAACTCATGGATATCACTCCCACGGGTGTGAGCAGCCAGGAATGCCTGGCCACGGACAAAATCCGGACTTCCACCCCCTCCGGACACGTAACCAGCCCTGCCAAGCAGGACGACCTCATGATTTCGGCCCTTTAGTGCAGGGGAAAGGGGTGGAATGATCCCAGTGGGATAATCCGTGGAGGAGGCCGTCATCGGGCAGTCGGGATCGGAGGAGACAGCTGGAAAAATCCCTTCGGGGGTCACACAGCGGTGGTGTCCGGAGGATGGATTGTGCTGGAATCCCGTGCTTGGAGCTGGGAGAAGCTTTGCCCCACGGGGCCTGAGAGGGTCTGAGGCGCTAAAATTCCCTACCTCAGCCTGTCTCATTCCAGAGGCAGATTCCTTGCCCCGGGGCACCTGCTGAGTTTGGGAGCGAGATACCCGGATCRATGGAAGCAGGAGGGGGCCGGGCCACATCCCTCCCCTCGGGACCGAGCCGGTGGTTTGGGAAATGAGCGGATTGAGACTTTGGGCCCTGTTGCACTACCACGGATCCGGCCCAAGATCCAATTCGGCACACTTCCATGGGGATTGCTTTTGTAGGACACTCCTGTTTTAAAGCCATTGGGGCTGTATTCCCCCCAAAATCCAGTCTCCCCTTCCCGGCCAGGCGCAGCGGGAATGRGGCTGGCACCGTGTTTTCTCTCCCCCGAGTACTCCCGAGAGGGAAGGACGCTGTTCCCAAGAGCCAAATCTCTCTGCCACATCTCTCCTTTGCCAGAAAGTTCTCCTGGATATCACCCCCATCGCTCCTCGGTTCCCTGGACCCCTCCGAGCTGGCGACGTTCCCGCGGGACTGCCAGGATTCTCATCTCCGAGCTGCACGGACGTGGATGGATCGACTGCAAAATGTACCCAGCGTTATTTTCCAGGCCCCTGCGGAATCTGGGAGTCTTCTCCTGGAYCCCTGGGGGTCCTCACACCACCCATACGCAGCATCCACGGATCGGTGCCAGCCTCTGTCGTTGGGAATTCAGGGAAAAGATGGACTTTTTCCAAGTGTTGCAATCTCTTGTATGTTTACAGAGCTGCTGAGCTGTTTGGAAGGTATTTATTAAGGAAACAGAGAGGCTTTCCCAAAGGAAAATCCACGGTCATCCTCTCCTTCCCGTGCTGTTCCCTCTGGGGACGGGGGGAAGAGAGGATGGGCAGGCAGGATTCCAAGCCCCCTGCTTCCCAAGTGGCTTGGATTCGGGGGGGAGCCRCCTGCCCCCCTCTCCCACCCTCCCTCCACCTGCACAATTCCGTGTAGGAAAACTTGAGCGAGTTGTTAGGAAAACTACCTGAGCCTCCGGGGCCCGGAGGAGCCTGCTCCRCCTCTCCAGGCAGGTTTTCCAATGATGGGAGCAGGAGGAAAACTACCTATCCTAAAAAATGAGACACTTTTGGGACCTGGAAAAGGCCTTTAACTGACACACCCCCCCCCTCAAAGCTCAGCAGTTACCGATGGCTCTCCCTGGAGCTCCGTCCTCCCTCCCTGGAAAAGAAATTCCTGGTTTCACTTCCTTAGAATCCTGTGGTCGCTCCTTTTCCCCCCTCCTTAGCTGCAATGTTTCCATTGTGGGAGGACGCTGTGCTTCCCGGGAGCTCAGCTCCTGGCAAATCCCGGGGTTCCCGTTCGCCCTGTGGTCTCGGGAAGCCCCGGGATGGGTCAGGGCGGTGCTATCCTGGGAACAGTTGGGATCCGATGCCATCGAGGAGCACTTTATAACCGGTGTGCATTGATGTAAATAACTCCAGGCGCACGGAATTCCGCTGGATTCTGTGTCCAAGCGCTGATATCCCACTCAGTCCAGCGTGGGATACTCCATGCCCTGCTCCTTAACCCGTTACAGAGCCTTCAGAAGTGCTTTAAGTGGGCAGGAAAACATTATCCCTGTGGATTAAGGTTCCAAAGGTGACCTTTCCTTGCGTGGAATCGGAGGGTTGGAAGCCCCTCTGGATTCGGAGGGATTTGTAGAAGGAGAAAATCCTTCTTTTTTCCCGAGCAACCAGGCGTTCCTTTTGTTTTTGTAGGTCCTTTAAAAAAGGAGCAGGGAGCAGGTGGTTCGGGAGCTCAGCACAGGGTAAGGAGGAATTCCTGCACTCAGGAAACACTGCAAAGGTGATCTTTCAGGAATACGCACAAAAATCCGGGAAGGTTGGAGGGGAAAAGGGGAGTTGAGGGGCAGGGAGGCCGGGGCTAGCGGGCTAGCTCCCCTCCTGGCCCAGGAGTCGGGATAAGGAGCTCATTCCTGCCCTTATTCCCGGGCAGGAATTAACCCTTAGCACTATGGCAGAGCTTTGGATCTGCAAAGCACTTTAAAACTTTAAGGAAAGGATCATCTCCGTCCCTGGGAGCGACATGGATACCTGGGATTAGGTGGAACTACCGGTTGGGAGGTGCCTCCAGGTGAGGAAAAACGGGATATCTCCCTCCTAAAATGATTCCAGTGGGAACCTGCTGATGTTCCATGGCTCAAATATTGCACTAGAAAGTCCCTTCCYTGACGTTCCTCCGCCGTGTCCTGGAAAACTCAATCCTGGGGTGACTGTTTCCATCTCTGTGCCATTGGAACTGGATCCCCATGGGAATGGCCTTCCCTTGCCCGGACAGGAAGCAGCCTGGAATACCGTGGGGTTTTTTTGCTCTGTGATTACTGGACTCTGGAAAAGCCTGGAAATAGCTAATTCCCGGGAGCTGGGTGTGCCATGGGTCAAGGAGGAAAGGCACAAAAGARCCCCTTGAAGGTTCTTATCGTATCCATCATGGATAATTCCTGGTTTTTGTTGACAGACAGACCTGATCCCAGTCCTCCCGAATGAAATCCACATTCTTGGAATTATTTCTGCTTCAAATGTCTYTGTGTCTTGATCCCCATCGCTGTGTCTTGATCCCCAGCATTCCAYGTCTCCGTTCCCATCACTCCTTTGCTTCCCGGGCATTTGGAAAGGCTGATCTCATAATTCCTCCTGGAAAAGCACACCTGGAATGCTGAAATAAATGCTAAAGCTGTAGCTACCTCCTTCATCTGTACTGTACACAATCCCTGCTTTCTCTTCCCGCTCTGTCTTTGGGAATGTGAAGCATCTSCAGTTTTCCGAACCTCTTGGCTTCTGCTTCCTCCTTTTCAGCTTGGTGCCTTCTAATCTTCGGATATTCCCATGATATTCCAGCAGGACGTTCCAYCCTGCACRGAGGCAGCGCTGGAAGTGCCTGATACCCCCGATCCCAGCTGRGGGGCTGACAGGACACCCATTCCRTGCCTCATCCTGAAAATCCATTCTCATCCTTCTTCCTTGGACTGGATGACCTTTAAAGGTCCTTTCCAAAGCAAACTATTCCAAGAGTTTCTTGGCAGAGGTGTGGAGCTGAGGCTCTTCTGCACCAGGAAGAATTGATTTTATTGTTGCTTTAATTGCAGCAGTGCCAAAAAATCGGGAAGGATCCCACAGTGCTGAGGATGTACCAGCCCTTTTCCAACATTTATTATTATTCCCTCTCCTTCGGGACTGCCTTCTCCGTTTGGAGCATTCATTTCCTCCTAAAACTCCTAAAAATTCCCTCTTTTCCTTGCTTCCTGTTCTTCTCACCTATTTCAGGAGCCACCTCATCCCTCCCTTCTCTCAGSGTGCTGGGGGCTCATTCCACATCCTTGGGAAAACCATTCCCCATCATCTCATGACGATCCAAAGCAGTTCAGTGGGATTCTTGGAACTGCTTAGGAACTCCACGGGAGATATTTCCCTCCCTGCAGAGGGCTGGGATGGCACAGCTCATGGAGCGTGTGGATATAGAATTCCAGTGATTCCCACTTCGATTCTTTTAGGACATTGCTGCTTAGATTCCAGGATGGTTCCAAGCAGGATTTAAGTGGGAAATGTTTTTCCAAGGACACATAAGAAGGAGGAAAAGCTCCAAGCGTGGGGATGCAGGATCAGGATCTAACACATTCTCCATGCACTTTGATGTTTTCCYAGCTTTTCCTGCTCTTTTTCCTGCAGGCAGATGATATTATTTCCATGGAATCGCCCACACGGATTTCATTTTACAAATTGGGACATAGGAATAATCAGGATGACCCCTGGTGAGGGGAATTAAGTGGGATTAATTATTGCTGGAATGGGTGTGTTTGGATTTGTGGTTTGGGGCTCTATCTAAGATGGAATTTCCATGGGCAGCAGAGCCCTTGTGTGTTTGCCTTGGGAATTGCGGGGCTGCAGCTCCCATCGAAGCTGGATTTATCCTTACGCATTCTGGGATATTCTTCCCTTGGCAGGAGAACATTGTGGCTTTGCAGGATGGTAGCAGGAATATTGAATTCCCATGTTTTTAGGGATGGTGGTTGTAACGACGGCCTTTGGGGAACATCCAAACGTTGCCTAGGGAGGTGTGGACTCCATCCCTGGAAATGTTCCAGGCCRGACTGGATAAAGTTTGGAACAACCTGGGCTAGGGAAAGGTATCCCTGCCCGTGGCAGCAGGTAGGAACTGGATGAGCTTCCAAACAATTCTGGCATTCCCTGCTTGCATTGCTGCAGGAAAGGGAAGGTTGGAATTCCAGCGGCAGCTCTGCGTGGATTGCTCTGCTGAGAAATTCCTCTGAAGGAAGGAGTTGGGAAGCGCTGCCTGGAATGGGGCTCGTTGCACGTTGTTCCCAGAGCCTGTGCTGTGCTGAATTTAGGGAAGAGCCGCTGGATTTTGGGAAGAGCCTCATTTCCTGTGCCAAAGCTCCCTCTCATGGCGCTCCCGCGTGGAGGAGGCGATGCTCCGTGTATCCTGCTGGAGGCAAACGCTGCCCGTCCTTGGCAGCTGTGGGAAGAGGGAGAGGAGGGAATATTGCAGCTGGAAGCTGGGATTCAGGCCGGGAGTCCTTTGCTCTCCAGTCAGATCCATAGCGGAGTTATGGATGGAGAGAGGGATGGGAAGGGGGCTGGATCAGCAGTCACTGATGTCCTTCCCCTTCTTCCAGCTCCAAGGAGCTGTGTAAGGGCTGGAAATTCCAAACATCCAAGGATTAGAGCAATTCCTTGCTTTGTCCTAAAAATGCTCATCAGTCTCCAAGTGCTTCGCTGTCTCCATTCCCATTGTTTTTTCCATGTTTTTTTGAGTTCAGACCTGTTGTGCCTTTGTTCTCTCTGGCTTCAGGTCCCAGCCTCCTGCTTGGGACCAGATTTTTGGGATCAGACATCTCCCACCTTCCTTTCCCACTTTTCTGGGTGGTCAGAGCTGCCCTTGCTCCCGAGCCTTCCCGTTCTGCCTCGGCCAGGAATTCCCACATCTTTCTACTTTTCCCTGCTGCCTGAGRTCGTATCCAAGTGCCAAAAGCAAATCCCGACCTGAGGCAGGYGATATCCTCCAAAATCCATTTTCCCCCTGGCTCTGGAACAGYCCCCTTCCAAAGGGAAGCTCCCTGGGAATTTTTCCCGCTTTCCTTGCTGTGTCCAATCCCTCTGACGTCACCATGTGCTCCGTGCCCTGGCATTCCCACCTTCCCAGCACACCTGTGGGATGAAGGAATCTCCACCTCTTGATTCCTGCAAATCCTTGCAGCACAGGAACGAGCCTCGACGTTGGCTTTTTCTTGGGATTCCACTTCCCTGCTTTCCATCCCGGGCTTTGTGCGGTTCCGATGGCTCAGAGTCGGAAGTCCCAGGAGGGGGGTGGCAGGTCCCTGTCCTGCTGGAATATCCCATTTTAGGGAAGTTTGGTGTGCAAAGGGATCACGGCAGGGGGGTTTTTCCTAGGACACTGCCACACTCTTTGGGTCCTAACTCCTTTCCCGGGATATTCCCAGCACTCGGTGGTGGCCTCACCTGCAGCTCCAGCTTCCCACTTTTCCCTCCACGAGTCGGCTGGGTGATGTCCAGGGAATACTCTCGAGCTCCTGTCCTGGCGATAAGCGGAATTCCTAACGGCACGGGGATTTTTGGGAACGGGCTGTGCCTCCCTGTCTGGAATGTCGTGCCCTGCGCGAGGCCTTTTCCTTTGGCTCTGCCTCTATGGAAAACTCTTTCCCGCTTGTCACCTGCGTCCCATCCCGTGCTGGGGCAGCTCAGAGCAGGATAACCATGGATGAATCCTGCTTCATCCCAATTGCCTCGTTCGAGCCAAAGCCTTTGGCATTTTTGGGACAAGCGGCCCTTCCGGGGAGCTCTGAGCCGCTCCAAACGCTCGCAGGGCTTGGAGCACTTGGATATGCAATCGGGAATGGGTGGGGGGGGGGGCGGGGAGAGGAGAGACAGCCCAGCATCCTGCATCCCCATGCTCATCCCGGGAATGCTGCCCTCCGAATCCTTGCTCTGAGCTGCCCCAGCATGAAGATTCCAAGGAAACTCAAGCGCTCCTCGATGTGCCAATCATWCTCCACGTGACTTTTTTGGTTTTTTTTGGTACCTCTGTCCGGAAGATCCGAACTAATCCCRCTGTAAAGAAAGATCCGGATGAACGATACCCTGATTCCAGAAACATGGATGTATATAAATTTTCTGTATATTCTATGGCACTCTGTATAAAATGGATGTTGGAAGCATGGCTGGAGTCCGTGACTGTTCCCAAGGATGCCCCCCGGACGYGGATGGTTGGGATTTGCCGGAGGTTTGCTGCCTTAAAAGGGGTTGYGAGTCGGAGAGGTGGGAAGGATCTTGGGAAGGATCCAGGGAATCCTCGGGGGTCAGTTGTCTCTTCTCCAGCTCTGTGTGTTCTGGATTTCAGCCTTTGGAGTGGGAAAACACTTGGGAATGTGCAGGCTTTGCCTGGAGAGGTTGTGGATTTGCCATCCATAGCCAGGTTGGAGTAACCTGGAAGTTGTTCTGGAAGTAGTGGAAGCCCATGGAAAGGGGTGGAACTGGATGGGCTTTAGGATCCCTTCCCATCCAAACCGTTCCAGGATTCCATGATCCCTGTCCCTTGAGATCAGTTCTGGGAACCTCTCCTTCAGTGGAGAAGGAAATTAAGGAAGGAACTCGATGTGTTGAGTTATCCCAAGTTAAATTCAACCTCTCCTATAAAAAGAAGGATTTTAGTGCAAACAAGGAATTTTTTGGGAGTGGATGGGAGTGACAGGGAGAGAAGAGGAGGGTGAGTGCTTTCGGTCACGAATATATCCCAARTATTCAATCTATTGGATATCCAAGCCGGAATAGTGTGGAAATTCCTGTGGATAAACAAGGTGCTGGGATCCTTCTCCAAGGCGGGTGAGTCCAAACTGGGATTTTCCCAGCRTCCTGCAGGACACACCTCTGGAGTTGTAAAGCAGGATCTCACTGCCTGGAGCTGTTCCCAGCTGAATAATTCCACATCATTCATATTCTGGAAAAGGGAAAAGCTGCATTTATGGCTTCCAGGGTCAGGGAATAAGGGCAGGAAAAGGAATGCCTGGAAGCGCATAATCCTATTAATGGCCGCATGGAMTTGTTTTTATGGCTGCTCCTGAGGGGACTATCAGGGAATTAAGAGCTCAAAGGTGGCTGAACTACTGCGTTTCTATAAAAATGCCTATAAAAAGTGCTGGAATGTTGAAGTGCCTGATGTTTTGGGATGGTTTTGTGGGATTTTTTTTTCCCTACCCGGAGCTCTGTCAGCCTCATAAAAGGATATTGGCTCTTCTGGAAACCCTTCCTCTCCTGGGGAAGGAAAACATCCAAATCTGGCTGCTATCCTTGGATAAACACGGAATAATCCATGTTTAGGAGAGGCTGCTTGAATTCAGTTCTTAAGGAGGAAAATATATGGATGTGGATACAGCAGGAATGGTGGATCCTGCTATAAAACCTATTAAAAGCCTTACTTAGGGATGTAGTCRTGTTTTCCAAGGAGATTCTCTGGCTGCTGGATGTGTTGGTGGCCTTAGGGAAAAAATTCCAGCTTGTCGAGAGAAGTTGTTTYCAATCCGTTGRAAAAAWMCCCTGAATTTTCCAACAATTTTTGGAGCTTTCCTGAGCAAGCAAAGAAAACGAGGGGAAATAATGGGAATATTTAATTAAAGCTGTGATGTAATTGTTAATTACTTTYATGGAAACCAGCATGGCACAAAGAGTTCCTCAGGGTTTTTCCAAGGATTTTTTTTTTTCCAGGGTTTTTTGCGTTTCAGTTGGAAAAGAGGGAAAGGAAACGGTGATCTGAGGGTGATGGTCCCGATGTAATTCCCGGCCTYTTCCAGCAGCGTTTGAGTTTTCCTGCCTTCTCAGCAATCCCCCCTTGGATTTTCCCTGCCTTTCCAGCAATCTAYTCATCCTTCCCGCCACAGAACTTCCTTGGAAAGCACATTCAGGGGTTTTCCACGGAGCCTGGATGTTCCCGTCGGGAGCGGGCGGGTGCCACTTCCCTGCTCCAGGGCCGGTTTGAGCCCTYGCGCTTCCAGCTCCGGAGGTCTCCCGGGATGCTGAGCTCTCCCTGAGGATGGGCCTTKATTCCTTTATGAATCAAAGGAGGTGTTCTCTCCGTCTGGGGAACGAACCCTTTGGAGTTAATGGATAACTGGGAAGGGATTGATCCATGCAGGTCTCCTGGCAGGAGGAGATAACGGAGGGAGCTCTGCTTCCGCCTCCAGCGGGGTRGGAGCTTCCCTGGGGCTTGGAATGGATTTCCCAGACATTCAGCTGGGGCTGCCCCATCCCTGGAAGTGTCAAGTCCAGGCTGGACAAAGCTTGGAGCAACCTGGGCTACTGGAAGGTGTCCCTGGAATGGAACGGGATGAGCTTTGAGGTCTCTTCCCACCAAAACAATCTGGGATTTGAGGAATTTGTGCCTGGATTGGGGTGGTTTGTGAGTAGGAGATTCCAAGTATTCCAGCGTCTCCAACAGCAACACAGTAGCTTCTCTGGGGCCTCATGGCATGATCCCAGTGGGAGAAATAGGTCTTATCCCTTTCATATCCCTGGATCCATGATCCCTGCTCGGCTGAGCCMCACGTGAGCCGGATCGATGGCTCCGGAGACTGAGGTATCCGTGCACGGAGCTGCCGGAAAACCACTCAAGATAGACTCCAACTCCTTCCAGTCGCGCCTGGGAATCCCAGCTGGTGGTTGGGATGTGGGGAGGGATGGGGTGAGGGAGGGGAAAATTCCCGAATGGTTGTTTTGTTTGAACCTGGACTTTGAAATTGGGCGCCGGAGGGAGCCCCGGCCGCACCTTCCGTGAGTCATATCCCGAGTCCCATCCCTCCACCCCTTCCTGGCTCCTGCTCCCGGCCAGCCACATGGGATAGGGAGAGCAGGGATTGCGGGGAACGTGTCCYACAGGGAATGGGGAGGGCAGGAGAAAGGAAAACCAACGAGGGATTGGGTTTGGATCCCCTGGCGCTGCCTCCGGACAGATCAAAGCCGTGCCTTTAATTTTTCAGGATTCAGACTTGGGAATGACACAAGTCCCAATTCCTGAAGTGCTGGGTCTCACTGCAGGAAGGGAGCTGGACCATCCCTTATGGATCATGTTGGCTCCATCCCTTGGTGTGTTTTTCCAATGGGTCTTTTCCCTTTAATCAGGTCCAGGAAGGGAGGGAGCAGCATTCCTTGGGAGTGAGAGCTGAGCAGGACTGGGAGGCAGGAGGAAAACTCAGGTGGGAAGGACATGGATCATCCACACCTCCACTTGGCCATGAGGGAAGGAGGAAAGATGGGAAGCAGCAAAGATTCCCGGGAGATACCCAGAGAAGGGTTTTCTGGGAATGGCAGCCACTCAGTGAGGGCAGAACCCTCCAGTGTGAGGGTTTGAATCCTTAGTGAGTCATTCCCAAAGGGATTTTCCTGTCTGGTAAGGGTGGTGTGGCACTCGGGAGCTGGCTCAGGGGAAGGTTGGGATGTGGGAATGTTGACATCCCTAAGGAAAGGAGGGAAGCGTCCTATTTTTATTGTAAATGAGTTGCTCCACAGGATTTTACACCTTGGGATGGGGAATCCCAGACCAAGGCCAATACGGTCAATCCAGCAGTTCCAAATCCAGTCTCAGGGGCCTTTCCCAAATCTTTTGATCATCCTTGGACCTTTATGGTCTGATGCCATCACAGGCAGGAATTTGTGGAAGTGCTGATGGAACTGGATGGGCTTTAAGGTCCCTTCCCACCCAAACCATTCCAGGATTCCATGATCYCTGTCCCTTGAGATCAGTTCTAGGAATCTCTCCTTCAGTGGAGAAGGAAATTAAGGATGGTACTGGATGCTTTGAGTTATCCCAAGTTAAATTCATCCTGCCCTGTAAAAAGAAGGATTTTAGTCCAAACTAAGTTGGTTACAAGGGAATTTTTGGGAGGGTGAGTGCTCTCAGTCAAGGATATATCCCAAATATTCCGTATTTTGGATATTTGAGCCAGAATAGTGTGGAAATCTGCCCTGTGGATGCTGGGATCTTTCTGCAAGGAAGGTGAGTCCAAACTGGGATTTTCCCAGTGTCCTGCAGAGCAAGGGACAYGGCTCTGGAGTTGTAAAGCAGGATCTCAATCCCTGGGGCTGTTCCCATCTGAATAAATCCATGGATGAGCTTTAAGGTCCCTCCTGATCCAAACCATTCCGGGATTCTGGGATTCTAAATCGTAGAATGATGGAATGTGAATCTGCAAATCCAACGATGATTCTATGATCCCGCGGAGTCAAGGGATACGATTCTTTGGGTTCTAGGATTCTAAACCACAGAATCATGGAATACCCACGTCGGAAAAGACCRCCAAGGATCATCCAGCCCAATCCCGACTTTGGCGCCAGATTCCGGAAAACATCCGTGGCGCTGCCGGGGTTGAGGTTGGGCCGGCGCTCGGCTTCCCGGGGAAAAAAATCCCAKTTTTCCTTCATTTCCCTTCCTTCCCACGCAGCCTGTGCCCTAAACGGGAGGAGGAGGGGGATGAGAGCGGGAACAAGGGGGACAAAGAATAACAATTGTCTTAATGTGGAGAGGGAGAGGGGAGAAAAAAGGGCTCCTTCTCTCCATCCCCCAAATAATAGACCCATTACTATCCCCAATCCTCGATCCCCCTCCTCTCCCGGGAGAAGAATCGCTCGCTGCCACAGCTGTGGGAGCGGGATAAATATATTTATATATCCCGGAGAATCTGCCCTTCTCAATCGGGACGTGGGGCCGGACAATCCCTCATTGTGCCCTCGYTGGCCCGGAGGAGAAAGGCCCCACAGTTTGGGGCTGGCAGGGCCCCGGCGCTCCGAGAACTCGGAACTTCATGGATATTATTCCCGGCGGGGCCTTATTTATTTTATTGGAGTTATCGTGGGGTGAAGGAGGGGAGGGGGGGGGAGTCGGGCGTTATTGGGGATTGTGGGAACATCTGGGAAGAACAAACCACAGCTGGGCCTGCCCCTGAGGGTGGAGGGGTTGGGATTTGGGGTGGGGTTTGGGGCTAATTCAGGCCTTGGATTTGGGGCCGGATTGGGTGKTTGGGGCTGGTTTAGGGGTGATTTTTCACCTGGATTTGGGTTATTGGGGGCTGATTTTTGGTGGATTTGGGGGTGGATTTGGTGTTTGGGGGTGATTTTCGCCTGGATTTGGGTTATTGGGGGCTGGTTCTTGGTGGATTTGGGGGTGTTTAGGGTGAATTGGGGCTGGATTGGGTGGTTGGGGCTGGTTTAGGGGTGATTTTTCACCTGGATTTGGGTTATTGGGGGCTGATTTTTAGTGGATTTGGGGCTGTTTAGGGTGAATTGGGGCTGGAGTTCAGTGGTTTAGGGCTGGTTTAGGGTGATTTGAGGCTGGATTTGGGCAGTTTTCAGCTGGATTTGGATTATTTAGGGCTGGATTTGGTGTTTGTGCCTGGTTTAGGGTGATTTGGGGTGATTTGGGTGATTTGTGACTGGATTTGGGGCTGGATTTGTGTGGTTTGCAGATAGATATTGGTGATTTAGGGCAGGATTTGGTGATGGGGCTGGTTTGGGTTGATTTGGGGCTCGATTTGGGTGATTTGGGGCTGGATTTTGATGATTTAGGACTGGATTTGATGTTTGGGAATGGTTTAGGCTGATTTGGGGCTGGATTTGGTGAATTTGGGGCTGGATTTGGGTGGTTCGCAGATGGATTTTAATGATTTAGGGCTGGATTTGGTGTTTGGGGCTGGTTTAGGGTGATTAGTGACTGGATTTGGATGGTTTGGGGCTGGATTTGGGTGATTTGAGGGCTAATTTTTAGTGGATTTGTGGCTGGATTGGGGTGATTTGTGACTGGATTGGGGTGATTTGTGGCTGGATTTKGGTGATTTGSAKYTGGTTTTGTGATCCGTGCCTGGAAYGTGAGGCTGGATTTCGRTGATTTCCTGCTTTTCTAATTCATGCCTGGATTCCAGCGATTTGTGGCTCGTTTTGTAATTCCTGGAAGGATTTTGACACTTTGTGGCCGGATTTTGTGGCTCAGGGCTGGTTTTCTGGAGAGATTTTGATGGTTTGTGGCTGCATTTTTGTAATTTGTGGCTGGTTTTTGGTACTTTGTGGCTTGGTTTTTTCAGTGATTTCTGTGCAGATTTTGGTGCTTTATGGCTGTTTTTTTCTGTGATTTCTGGGCAGATTTTGGTGCTTTATGGCTGTTTTTTCAGTGATTTTTCAACAGATTTTGGTGCTTTATGGCTGTTTTTTTAAAGTGATTTCTGGACAGATTTTGGTAGTTTGTGACTGCTTTTTGGTGACTTTTTTTAGTGCTTTGTGGCTGGGTTTTGGTGCTTTATGGCTGTTTTTTCAGTGATTTCTGGACAGATTTTGGTGCTTTTTGGCTGTTTTTTTCCGTGATTTCTGGATGAATTTTGCTGCTTTATGGCTGTTTTTTTCAGTGATTTCTGAACGAATTTTGGTACTTTATGGCTGTTTTTTCA
>JACAXG010000278.1:10985-60797 GCA_018881555.1 Amblyornis subalaris | reverse complement strand
TTTTTTTCAGTGATTTCTGCACAGATTTTTGTAATCTGTGGCTGGTTTTTTGGCGCCTTGTGGCTCTCTTTTTTTGGGGTGCTTTCCGCACAGATTTTAGTGGCTTTCGTGGCTGTTTCGCGGCTGGGTTTTGGTGGCTCCGGACTTTTCCTCCGGGGTCTCCTTTTGCCTCCTCGCGCCTGTTTTGAGCTGACTTTTGGGGACAGCGCCGGGACCCGCKGGCGTTGCTGGGCGTACCGGGAGGAGGAGGAGGAGGAGCGGCGGGCGGGGACGGGCAGGGAAAGAGGGAGGGGAGCAAGGAAAGAGGGAGGCGAGCAGGGAAAGAGGGAGGGAATCAGGGGAAGAGGGAGGGAATCGGGGGCAGAGGGCGGAGCGGCCGCGGCAGCCCGAGTCCGGCGGCAGCGCTCGGCGGACGCCCATGGGCATCGGGCGGGCGCGCTGGGCGCCGCCAGCGGCACCGGGAGCCCGGAGCTGAGAGCGGCACCGGAGGGGCACCGGAGGGGCGCGGCCGGGGCTCGCCCGGGGCTCGCTCGGGGGCCGGGGCGATGCCCCCCCGCTGCGGCCGCACGCACTGAGCCGGCCGGCCCGTGCATGGCCCAGCCATGGAGGTGGTGGACGAGACGGAGGCTCTGCAGCGCTTCTTCGAAGGTAGCGGGATCCCGGATYCCCGAGCGCTGTGCCCGGGGCGTCCCCGCCGCGCGCGCCTCGGAGCGGGTTGGGTGGGGAAGGGAGTTTGTAGGGATCGTCCCGTTCCCACCGGCGGCCAGGGGCAGGGACGCTTCCCGCTAGCCCTGTCCGACCTGGCGTTGGAACGCTTCCAGGGATGGGGCGGTCGCGGCTTCTCTGGGAAGTCCGTTCCGGGGCTCAGCAACCTCACGGGGAAGAATTTCTTCCCAAGGTCCCGTCTAACCCTGTCCTCTGGCAGCGGGAAGCAATTCCCCCTTGTCCTGTCACTCCAGGCCCTTTGCCAAAGTCCCTCTCCAGCTCTCCTGGAGCCCTTTTAGGCACTGGAAGGGGCTCTGAGGTCTCTCTGGAGCTTTCCCGTCTCCAGGTTGAGCAATCCCAGCTCTCCCAGCCTGTTTCCGTATCATCATAGCCTTGTCTGGCACTGGAATAGCACAGATCCCTGTCCCTGGGCACAATCCAGGTGCAGTTGTGCATCCTCCAGTGCACACCCTGGGTGCCAAGCTGGATATCCTGGGAATTGTGCATTGTGCAGTGCGTTACATTCCCACCACAACCCYAACAAGGACCTTGGAATGTCCCTCACCAGCCTTGGAGCAGGAGCTTTCCATGGCAGTGGCTCTGGCCTATGGATCACAGATTTGCCAGAGCCTGGACCCCATTGGACACCGCGTGGCTCTGGATCACCCTCCTTCCCATCAGGGTGGAAAAACAGTCAGGAAGAGAGTTTGGCCTCTGTTGGKCCGGGATGAAATGTGGTTGCTCGTGGTTGTTGGGATGTGTTGGGAGCCCGATCCCATTGTTCCTCCTCCCTGGGCTCCGTGTTCCCTTCCCCGCTCCGGCTTTGTTGGCACGCTCCGCTCTTCCTTGTGGAGTGTTTTGTTCCTTCCCTTTCCCCCTCATTGCCTTTGTTTCCCTCCCTTGTTTTCCAGTGGGTCGCTTGCCAGGCCGAGGTTTAGTTGCCACGGGCTGTGTCCTTTGGGATGAGCCCCTGGCAYATGGATGTGCTGGTTGAGGGAATAACGTGCCCGTCCTGGCGAGGCTCCGTTGCGCCAACAGGTCCTGTTGTTTGGGATTTGCTGGGGTGGATCCCGGTCCGTGGGTCAGCTCCGGACCTGGGATCCCCTCTGGAGCAGTGRGATTGTGCAGTGAGCCCCCAGGGGCGGTTGGGGTGGGATAATGGTGTCCCTRTGGATTCTTTGGTGAAAGGATTTATCCTGCGGTGCAAAGTGGGAACACCACGAATAGAAGCTGAAAGCGCTTCCTCTTCATTTCCCTCTCTCCCAGCATCCATGTGATCCCTCAGTAAGGCATCTCCTCTTCTTCAAAGGAAAAAGCACCCCTGTTTGTTCCAACAGTGATCCTGGAATCCCAGGAGCCACGGGATTAGCGAGGATGGGAAGCCTCCCCACGAGGGCTCTTATSGGGCACTCCCAGCCCGTGTTCCCTGCAGCCTTCCGGGGTTTCCTTTGGCTTTAGGGTTTCACTTGGGCCAAGCTCCTTAATCCTGCTCTCTCACTTCCCATCCCGTGGGTTCTGAGCACCTCCCGGGAGTCCTGCACAGCCCTGGCTGAGTATCCCAATATTATTTATGGAGCAACTCTCCGTCTCTTTAGTTGGAGACATGGAATTTCTCCCTCTACGCTGGAGCATCTTTATTAGAGTGTGGAGATTTCTTTCTTTTCCTGTTTTCTTTTTTCTGGATGCTGGGGGGGATCCTGCTCAAACAAGATGACTCCAAGAGATCCCTGACCACCTCAGCCATCCCAGGATTCCTCCTCTCTTTTTTCCTCCTTTCTCTCCCCTTTTCTTCCTTTCTCTCTCGTTTTCTTCTTTCTCTCCCCTTTTCCTCCTTTATTTTTCCCTCTTTTTATCTCTTTCTCTCTTTCCTCTCTTTCTTTTGAATCAAAACCATGTTTTCCCTGTAAAAATCCAGGATCAAGGAAACTGTGCCTGAAGGATATTTCTCACCCTCAGCTATTTACTTCCTTGTCTAAAATCCCTCTTAAAACCCCTCTGAGCCGAATATTCCACGGAGCACAACTTTGTTTGGGCAGCTCGATCCCTTTCCCGCTGTTATTCCAGAGCATCTGTTCCGACACAGAGCCGGAGGGGGACAAGGGAAGAGGAGAAAGTTGAACCACCAGGAATTGCKGCTCGGTTTCTCCCTCTTGTGCAGGGTTTAATTGTGGTGCTCYGAGGAATTAGGAGGCCAAACTGATCCTCTGGTTTTTTTTGGGAGTGAAGGTCAGAGCCTTAAATCACGGCACGGAGTTGGATTTACCCTGGAATCTGGCCCTCCCRAGGAATTAATGGTTTCTGGATGTGGTAAACAATGGATCTGTTAGAATTTAATAATTGACAGGAATAAATTAATTATCCCATCACTCCTTTAAAATTTACCAGTGGATTCCCAACCTGGGGAAATCTCATTTTCCAACCTTTTTTTCTCTTAAAGCGAAATATTTTCTTCTTCTCACAGATCATCCTGTCCCTAAGGACATTTTTTCCTTTAGGCTGAGAACCCTGGARTAATTTGGGAATTCTCATTCCTTTGCTTGTCTCTGGTTTTCTCGGGATCTGAGCCTGCTCTAAGCCATCCCAGAAAATTTAAGAGGAATCCCTGAGCCCTCGGTATTTCCCAGTGTCAGACAAGGATTAACCGGGCTCTTCGTGGAGACTTTGGGAAGTGGGGGCTGTGCTGGCAGAGCTGTGGAAGAATCGGTGCCTGTGGTCGTTCCAAATCCTGGAATTTGGCTGGAATTGGTGGCTGGTCTTGTCCACAGAGCCAGGCTTGTTTTGGGAAGGGAGTGCTCCCAAAATCTCGGGTCCCATTGGTGCCTCCGGTTTTCTMGGCTGTGAGGGATGGACCTTGATTTTCCTAAAGGGGGTTTCGGTGTTTACTTGGGTAGAGTATCCTTGTTTTCCTGTGTATCCTTATTTCCCTGGTTATTTTTGTTTCCCTAGATATCTTTGTTTTCCTAGTTATSCTTGTTTTCCCAGATATCCTTATTTCCCTGGAATGTGGCCGTCTGCTCTTTGAGGGTGAGATCTGAGGCGTGTGAGGATGGAGAAGCAGAAAAATGATGGGAAACACCTCAGGCTTTGTTCCGATTTTTGGGAAGGGGCTGGGGAAAAGTCTCTGAYGGAAAAGATGGAATGGGAATAATGTCACACTCTCCTGGGATGAAGGTGCTGGGAATGCAATCCTGGCTGGCCACTGAGTGTCTTTAAGCTGGACTTCTCCCATGTTCGGAGGATCCTCGCTGTCCTGGTGCTCTCAGGCACATGGTGGAATTTTTGGGATTGTCTTGTGCAGGGCCGAGACTTGGACATTGATGATCCTCATGGATCATCCCTTCCCACTCAGGAATCTTCCCGAATTCCATGGTTTGTGTTAACACAGCTGATCCATGTGTTTGGAGGCTCCCAGGACCATCCTGCCCGAGGAGAGCTCGGGCAAAAATCCTGGAGCGTGGGATGCCGGGGGTTCTGGCAGTGGAGGGCAAGGAGCTTTCCATGGTTTTGGGAGTGTTCATGGAGCATTTGTGTTTGGATTCAAAGGGAAAGGAGGGAGTTGAAAGCGTCTGACCCTTGGCTGGCATCCTGCTCCCAACCTTTCCCTTGCTCCCGCCCGCCCCTCGCCTCAGGGAAACGCTTACGCCACGGCTCAGCTATTTGGGATCCCTCTCCCGGCTAATTTATGAGATAAGGGATTGGGGAAGAATGTACAGCGGGAAAGATGTGCGGAGCGGGGCCGGCGGGGGCTGGGAAGCGGGAATTCGGGAAAGGAGCAGAGCAAACGCTGGAAGTGTGGCGGGTTTGGGGTGGAGGTGGAGCTGGGAAAGGCGATGGTTGGTTAAACAGAAGGGGAAGATTTCCATGAGGGTTATCCAGCAGCTCCSCAGGTTTTCATGGAGCACAAGTGGCTGGAGGACTGGGAATACTGTCCGTGGAGCAGCCGTGTGTCCGTGCRGGGCTCTGTGTGTGCGCACAGGAATCTCCGAGCTGGGAGTGACCAGGAGTGGGTGGCTTTGCCCATGGGAATGTGTGGATGTGTGTTCGTAGAATCCTGGGATGGTTTGAGTCWGAAGGGACCTTAWGGATCATCCAGTKCGAACAGCAGGGACACCTTCCRCTATCCCAGGCTGCTCCAAGCCCCATCCARCCTGGCTTCCAGGGATGGGGCAGCCACAGCTTCTCTGGGAAAGCCATTCCAGGGCCTCACATTGGGATTTCTTCCCAGTATCCCATCTAAACCCTGCCGTCTGTGATCCACAACTTCTCTGGACAACCTGTTCCCATGTTCCTGGTGTTGGTAACACTCCTGGTGATTCTGCTTGTGGAGCACTTTGTGAGTAGGAAATGTCACCCTTCAGGAAGAGGTCTGGACCATTTCCCTGTTTTTTCCTTGGATGAAGGATGCTGAGGCAGTGAGGTGACCTCAGGACAGCTGGGATTGCACCTTGTCCCCCGTGCTGTGCCCTAAGGCAGGATTTGGTGGTGGTGGGAATGAGTGGTGAAGGAATTCTCTGGTCAGACTCCTACTGGTGTAAAGCAGGGAAGCCAGGAGAATCCAGGGAGTGCTCYGGAGTCTTCCTGTTGCTTTGGGATGTCTCGGGGCCAAAAACTGGGAGCAGAAGGGGCATGAGGACAGCGGAGCCTGGGGGGTTTATCCTGGTATCCCGTATTTTATGTTCCTGGGCTTGACATAGAAATGCAACTACACGGATCAGAGCATCAATTTTCTTGGAATTCCACGAAAATTGGCTCTTTTGGGGCTTCCTGCTCCCTCTTCACCCTCTGCCTGCCCCCAAATCCATCTCCGAGCTCCGATGCCGTGCCGGGAAGAGCCCGTCCCGCCCGGAGCTGCTGCGGCAGGGGGAGAACACCTTGGAAAAAGGCGGCGCAGGTGACAGTCAGCGCGGGGCCTGGCTGGCGCCGCGGGAAGGTAAGAGGCTTTGCCCGGAGTTCTTTGGGAGCCGGGAGTCAGCCCGTGCCGGAGTGGGCCCGGGGAAGCTGGTACAGCACAAACACATGACCATCCCCGCGGGTAATCCCCTCGCGGTCCCAAATCCCGGCGCGGAGCGGCGSCCGCCCGGACGCCTCCCCGGCCCTCCCACTCTTCCCGGAGGGAATAGAAAAACCAGCAGGCAGCGGCGGCTCCGGGGAGCTGGAGGAGCTGAGCTCAGGGAATGATGAGCCAGGGAGAGAGCGGGGATCCGGCGGGAGCTTGACGTCGGCTCTCACCATGCTCAGGATGCGCTGGATCCGAGCAGGTAACGGCACGGACCCCCGGACCCTCCCGTGGCTCGCCTTGCTTTCCCCTCTGCCTCTCCATCTCTCTTCCCAATGGGATCGTTCCCTGCTTCTCCTGTCTCTTCCCTCGGAAGCTTCCCGGCTTGGGCAGCCCTGAACAGGAGCAGGTGGCRCGAAGATGCTGCTGAGTCCGGCTCCATCCCAGGGCCTGAGCAGAGCAGGGAAGAGGCAAAAACATTCCCTTGAGCTCGTCACCAGAGCCAGGTGGCATTCCTGGGCACTGGGGGGAAGCTGCCACATCCATCCCAGCAGGAGATTCCCGGAGTCTTCAGCCAAAGGACTCATCCTCATCCGCTCCTCAGGGAAAGGCTGGTGCCGGACGCCGCCGCTCCCGGCGTGGTCTTGTGATGGTTGTGCTGGTGCTTCTCCCTCCAATCTCCCCAAAACTCCTTTATCCCGGACCCCACAACTCCTTTATCCTGGGAAAAGGGCAGGAGACATCCAGGTGGAGTAAAGCCAGAGGGTGGATCCCTGAAGACGTCTGATAAGGGKGGGTTGGGATTTGGAAAGGGCGACGTCAGCACGAGGCTCCGTGAGGAGGAACTTTGCCCCATATCCCGGTTAATGCCCCTTCCACAGGTTGGTGTCCTGGGAGCAATGCCTGGACACAGACAGGGAGCAAGTTCAGGAMGAGGTGGCAGACGGGGCGGATTAGAGGGAGTTGTGCCGGAGGTGTGACCAGGCTGATGGGAACGGTGACACGGAGATCCGGCCAAGCCCGTGCGTGGGATGGGGCGTGGAAGGGCTACTGTGTGCAGGGATATGGGAAAGGGATCCTGGTCAAGGAGGAGCTTTGTTGGGATGCAGGATGGRCAGATTTATCAAGGAGAGCCCTTCCAGGACCAGAGTAATTCCAGCTGCCAGAAACAGGGAATGAAATGGCTCCTGGGCATGGTCGTTTCAAAGAAGAGGGATGGGATCCTGCTCTGCTTTCCCTGTTCTGGTTAGGGGCCTCATGGATTCCTCCCRGTGGGAATGACCGGAGTGATGTGGTGGTGAAGGTGGTGGAACAGGTTGCCCAGAGAAGCTGTGGCTGCCCCATCCCTGGAAGTGTCCGAGGCCAAGTTGGATGGGGCTTGGAGCACCCTGGGATAGTGGAAGATGTCCCTGCCTGGATGATCCTTAAGGTCCCTTCCAACCCAAGCCACTCCAGGATTCCGTGATCTGGAGCTGGGAGCTGTGCTAGGAACATGCACTGAACCCCCGGCGCTTCCCAAACCATTCCTCGACATCCCTCCCGTGTATCCCAGCCTGGGGATGGTGTCGCTCCGGCCCAGCTTTGCCACCCTTGCCGGGGAACCCTCCCGGCTCTTCCCAGCRGTGTTGCTGCTTGGACTTTGCACCCTCCGATAAGAATCCCGGGACACTGAATGTGCCTGAGGAATGATTAACCAGCGTGTGCCGTGCCAGAGGACAAGGGAGCAGCTGTGGCCGGAGACACAAACAGGAACAGCCTCGTGGCTTTTGGGGCCGAGCCGGTGCTTTCCGGGTGCCCATCCCGCGCTCCGGCATCATTCGGGAACGACAACCCTCGCCACGTGGCATTCCAGGGGATAGCAGGAGCAGGGATGGACAGAGAGGGATGAGACAGTGGCAGAGAGCAGGGGAGGTGTCCTGCTGCGGAAGGAAGGAAGAGGGAAGCTCTGAGAAGTGGATGGTAGATGGATCCCTGGAATTGTTCATTGGACAAGGCTTGGAGCAACCYGGTCTAATGGAAGGTGTCCCTGCCCATGGCAAGGAGCGGAACTTGGATGTGCTTTAATGTCCCTTCCAACCCAAACTACTCCAGGATTCTATGATTGGATACCACACTTGTGTCCCGCTTGTATTCTCATGGATATATCCTTTTTTCCAACTGACTGGCACTCTTGGCATGCCCTTGCTTATCCTCCCAGACCTTCCACTCTCCCCACACAGCAGGACATGGAATCTTGGAATGCTTTGGGCTGGAAGGGATGTTAAAGCTCATCCAGTTCCACACTCCTGCCATGGCATCTTCTCCCTGATCCGGTGGTGGCGGACGATGTGGCCAGCCCGGGATCCCGTGTTCCCCGCCAGCTTCCAACGGCACCCGGAGCGCRCTCCAGGCACGTTTGAAGGAAAGGCCTCCTTCCCGAGGGAAAATGTAACGTGACACTCAGGGTCCACCACTTATCTCGCTGAACTTTGGCTGCTTTGGTGCAGTKACTCCAAACAGGGAGAGGGAAATGYGGGAAGAGTGGCYGGGCCTGGCTGCGAACGGAGCGGCCGGAATTGTTGTGGAATTACAGCCAACACTTGTGGATTTCCCTGGGTTTTGAGGTGGTAGGGAGGAGAACTGGTTGGAAAAGCCAAGGCTGGAGTTTTAAACAGCCTCGGTGTGCTCGGATCCAGCCTGGGTTTAAAAAACCAGGCCTTAGAGGAATTTTTCTGGGACTGATTTGATTTTCCGTGTTTTTTTCCGTAGAGTTGCTGATATAGTCCCAACTTTGCCATGGAGTGGCAAATCGTTCTGGTTTTCCTACCCAAGTAGTTTGGTGGGGAGGAGACAGTGCAGAAGGCTTGGGATGGGCACGGAACAGGATTTGTGGAAGACTCAGGTGGGAATTCCAAAAGAACTGGAGGTTTAATTCATAGAATTACAGAATCCTGGAATGGTTTAGGTGGGAAGGGACCTTAAAACCCATCCAGTTCCACRGGCAGGGACACCTTCCACTATCCCACGTTGCTCCAAGCCCCATCCAACCTGGCCTTGAACACTTCCAGGGATGGGGCATCCGCATCGTTTACGACTTTTAATCCCGAGTGCCKATTGCTGCTGGAAATCCCAATAAACAGGAAAGCAAACACCTTATCAGCCTGCTGGATCTTGGCTTATCTCCYGTGTTATGACAAGCCGTGCTTTATGGACATTGATTCATGGAAGCACTCAAAAGGGTGCTTTGACTTTATTGGGAATGAAACACCTGCTTAAGTAAAGGAAAACTTGGAAAAGGGAGCGTTATGAGGGCCATCAAACCATTGCACAGTCGGCTAATTGCTGATAATGCGGACGATGCTCCTCCGCGGAACAGGAATGGGATTTTCCCTGGTGAGGTCCCACCCGTCCCAAAATCCGAGGAGTTCTGGGCAGGGGGGMTATCCTACTTGTCCATTCCCTCTCTGTCCTGTCTCGTTTTAATTCAGTTTTTGGGAAGGGGTGTTGGGATGGAGAGGTGGATGTGTAGCAAAGGCCAAACTCGGGTTGGGCGGGACTTGGAGCAACCTGGATTAGTGGGAGGTGTCCCTGCCCATGGAAAAGGTGGGACTGGACGATCCTTAAGGTCCCTTCCAACCCAAACCATCCYGGGTGATAAATCATATTCCAAAACTCATCCCGTGGTGCTGAGGAGCCGAAGGGATACAGGGAACAGCCCTGTGAGGGCTTGCAGGCTGGGAATAGCTTTCACTGCCTGGGATGAGGAGTTTGGATGCTGGAAGTTGTGCTGGCCTTCCTGGGAAGAGGAACTGGACAAACTCAACCCAGTCCAATGGGATGGGCTGTGGAATATCAAGGTAGGGATCTTTCCTTAGTTTTTAAGCACACGTAGTGTGGCTCTGGACATCCAGGGAGCATCTGTGGATACAACAGGCTGGGAATGATCACTGAGAGGAATTTTTACAGGATTTCCAGCCTGTAGAAAGTTGGATTTAAGTTGGAAACCCCTCCAGGATCATGGAGTCCAACCATTCCCCATTCTCGTGTCGTTAAGCTGTTTTTCCCTCATTGCTGGTTGTGTTGCAGCAGGGATGAGCTCCGAAGGTTTTTTTTCCCACTGCCACAGAGAGTTTATCCGTGAGATTGAGGTCACCACCCTGGCTTTGCCAGGAGAAAAGGGCTTTGCCACCTCTTCCTTTCTTGTAGCCATATAATCCCTGGCACGGGCGATCGAACAGAAACAAGAGGCCAGGAATCTTGGGAATTTCTTTCACTCTACGTGGGGAAAGGTCGTGGAATCGTGGGGTAATTTAGATTGGAAAAGCCTCCTGGGATCATCGAGTCCAACCATTCCACCAGCACTACCAAGGCCACCACTATCCTGTGCTCCCACGTGCCACATCCGCATGGATTTTAAATGCCTCCAGGGATAGGGACGCCACCACCGGAGCCTGTTCCAAAATCCTTGTGCCGGGTATTTAATTCGGGGACGGCTCATTCCCACCTCACCAAGAGCCATCCCACCTTCCCAGGCAGCCTCCTGATCCTCTCCTCCCCGTGCCACATCCTCCAGCAGYGTGCCAGGCCCCTTCCCTCTGGATTCGGGCCTCTCCAGCCAGCGCAGGGCTTTGAAGTGATCCCGAGAACACCCAGGGAGCRCGCGGGATGGACGGGATCCAAGGAGCACGTTTGGTATCTCGCTTGTATTGTCTGGGAAGTGTTTGCTAAATCCCTGGAGCAGGAAATATGTTCCAAGACGGCTCAGAGTTGGTCAGAAAATGCAAACAAAGGGGTTTTTTTTTAAGAGAAGAAACCTCAGTTCAGTGTGAAAGTGGAGGTGGGAACAGCCGGCATGGCAGTAATCCCTAGGGAATTYGGGGTTAGAATCCCRGAATGGTTTGGGTTGGAAGGGACCTTAAAGATCATCCAATTCCAGCCCCTGCCATGGGATCGTGGAGGCAGAAATGACAGCCCTGGACCCTACCCGCTGCTCTTGGTCRTGGTGTCCTGCTCTTAGATCCTGGGAAAAGTGGGATCCTCCTYGGGAGCTTTGCGCCACGTGGCTGAGGAAGCTTTTGATGCCCTTTGTGATTTTCTCGGGAGACAATTCCAGAGCAAACATGCCGGCTGTGTGAGCAGGAGGAACCCCTTGGTGACCTGACGCTCCTGCTTGTGAAAGATCTGCGTTGGCCGCGCAAAAGTTGGGATGGCCCTTCCCAAGCTCTGGAAAAAGTCCCATCTAGATAAATGGCTCTGCTTTTTCCTCCCAGTCTCCTCTGGAGATTGTCCAGCCTAGACAGACCCTGGTGCCTCCCAGTTGGAAGGGAGGAATGATGTGTCCGATGTGGATGGACACGGTGTTCCCAGCGATGCTTGGCTGCCTCTGCTCCTGTATCCTGGTGCTGTTCCATTCTTAATCTCCCTCCCTATGGATTGTTTTATACTGGGGGTGGTTTCCAGGAGAGGCAGCACCGCTCCAAATCCCGAGTTATCCCGAGTTCCTCATGTGTGTGGTGGGTATGTCTTGGAATTGGGCTGATGGTGGCTCATCCTGGATCTCCGAATTCCCTAAGAGCGTTTCCAGAGCCACAGTGTTGCCCTGCAGTGAGGGACTGCMTCCCTGGGTTCTTTCCTTGGAAGYAGCAGRGCAGCRGGAACATGGCTCRGGATCTGCCATCAGCTTTGTCCATTCCCTYGTGCTTCCCTGAGTATTTCCTGGTCACTGCYGAGCACGGGAATGCTCTGGGCAGCKGGATCGAGTCTCTGCTTGGTGCTGAGATATTCACATTATCGATTTTTTATTCCTTCCGGGAATAATTCACTCCGAGGGAATGGTGTGGGGATAAGGATATGGACCTTCATATGGGGGACCTCATCCATGTGTGTTGTCCTATGGAAAATGTCCCTCCAAAGTTCCAATCGGGATAACATGAGGTCAGGTGAGCTGCCTCAGGAGGGATCCTAAGGAGCTTTTCCCCATCCTTGTCTTCCCCAAGGATGCGAGATAAAGCGACCTCCACCCGGTCCCGTTGTCCCCCCTCCGACACCCTGGTCCCGGGAAAGGCGGATAAAGGCGTTGTCTCCAAACAAACGGGGCAATGTGGCCCCCCGGGCAGGCACCTTGGAGGCTCCCAAATGGATCCGCTGTTGCTTCCAGCGGGGATCATGAATGGACAAGCGCRGCATTGAGGGACCGGGACAAACGCGCCTCTGTGTCCCCCTCACACCTTCCCCTCCTCCCCGCGCTCCCGGGACAATGGCTCCATCCATGCCAAGGTTCACAGCTGGCAAGGCCGGGGGGAAAGGCCAGGACAAGGGTGGGGAGCCGCGAGGAGAAAGGGATGCGGGAGGGATTCGGGCTCCGGAGAGGGGAGATGGGAGATGGGGGAATGCCGGGAGGGTCGGATGGTCCTTTGACGCCTTTTCCTGCAGAGCTTCCCGAGRAACGTGGCCGTGGCCTGCTCCTCTCTGGCTGCTCACACCTCTTGGGTTGTCTCCCGCCAACGCTTTGCCCTCTTGGGAATGGGGAATGGGGAACGGAGAGAGGGCGTTATCTCCTTATCCCTGAGTTCGGGGTGTTCTCCCAGGGTTTTGTCCACCTCATCCACAAGTGCTTTTGCCAAGTGTATTCTTCTGTGGATGTAAGCCAAGGAGTTGTGGGATTATGTGGGAGCAGAGGGAGCTTTCCAGGGAACAGGGAGATGCTGCTGGGGGTGGTGCTGCCTCTGGACACTGGGTGGTCATGGAGTCCTGGAATGGTTTGGGTTGGAAAGGACCTTAAAGGTCATCCCGTTCCAACCCCTCRCCATGAGTTTGGTTGTTCTTCCCACCAGGACAGGTCATTATTCCGAGTGTTTTGCCTCTGGAGCTGGCTCGTTGTTATCCAGGGTCTTCCTGGACGCTCTTTTCTCCCTAAATCTGGGGAATTGGCTAAATCCCACCTCTCCTGTATCCCCATGCCTGATCACTGCTTTCCCTGCATCCTGCCCTGCCTGGCATGGGATTGTTTCTCTAGGATTGCAGTGGGGTTGGATGTGGGAGCCGGGATGTTGGCTGGGAGCTCACCGAGCACTCCCAGGAAYGAATGGCTCAGGTTCAGGTGGGCTGGGAACAATCCTGGCTCCTCCAGAAGTTTGGTGGGATGTGTCTGTTCCCAGCCCGTCTCCATTGCTCTGTTCATTGGTTCATTTTAATTCCATGACACCCAAATTCTCACGAATCCCCAAATCCTTTGCCCTCACTTTGGTGTTTTCCCCAGGRTCTCGTCCYGCAGATCCCAGAGCTCATCCTTGGYTGTGTTTTTGCTGTGGAATTTGTTGGAATTTGGGCCTTGGATTTGCTGGTCTGGCATGAGCGGGGGRTGCAGGAGCTGCCCCATTTCTTTGGAGGGACAGGGTTGTCCTTGGGGATGGGCTGGCAAGGAATGTCCCTGGAATGGGACACGGGGAGTGGCTGAACCTCAGCATTGCCTGGGACAGTCCCACCTTTTGTGATGGGAATGGACACGGGCTGGGTTTGGCTTAGTAGGGAAAAAGGATGTCCTAATCCAAGGGAAACTGCTCAAGGATGACATTCCTGGGGGGGAGCAAAGGATGATAGCAACGGGGTGAGGAGGGACTGTGGTTCATGGAGAAGGCCTGGGAGCCTTGGAAGTGCCTCAGACAGCCGGGACTTYGCTCCGGGGTGGTCTTTGGGGATTTGTGGGAGCGTCGGCTCCGTGTCCCGCTCCGGTTACAGGAGCCTCCTTTGGGGGCTGGTTATCATCCCAGTCAGGTAATAAAGAGCATTAATTAAGCAGGAATGCTGGGTCGGTATCCAGGGGGAGCCGGGGGCTCCTCCAGGGTCACCGGAGGGGATGGAGGCAGCCCCGGCTTGGGCACGCGAGGCAACAGGGACATCATCCCGCCGTTCCTTAYGGAAGCAGCTGTGTCCGGGTGTGCAGCCCAGGTGGCAGGCACGGCTGGGATGCTATTCCCAGCCGGAGCGGCTTCTCCCTGCGTGGCGRAGCCGTCCAGGATGGGAAGAAGGTCCGAAGCCGAGCGCCGGCCCCGCGGCTCCCCGGGCTTAGGCGGTGTTTGGTTTGTTTGCCGTGGCCCGGATTCCTCCTGCTCGCGGCCAGGCCGGCAGCCAATCCCCCCGGGCCGAAGGATAAACACGGGAGGAGGGAGAAGGGGGTGAGGAGTGGCGCGGGGGCCCCGGGAATGTGCCGATGCTGCAGCCTGGCTCGGGGATTGCACAACCGAGCCCTGGAGCGCGGACGCGGGGATGTGCCCGTAGGCTGTCCCCACCGGCGCTGCTGGGGCATCCCGGGTAATTCCCGGCGGAGCTTCGTGCCGTGTGTTCCGCTCGCCCGCGTATCCCACTGCTGCTCCAGCACGTGCTGGAGGACCGCTAGGAGAGGGACCGCGTGGAACCAGCAGCTCCTGGGGTCTCCCGGTCCTATTCCACCGGTTTGGATGTTCGATCACCTCCCAGGCTGTTCCGTGCCTCAGTTTCCCCTGAAAACTCTCCGGGACGTGGCTCCGGWGGCACTGGGAAGCTCTGGGCTTGGCACAGCCTCTTCTCCTCCTCCTCCTGTCCCCCCAGCCTCGGCTGATGTTCCCCAGCCCCTGCGGAGCGCTGACCTCGTCGTCATCTCCAGCTTCCCACATCTGGTTCGTGTTAGCGGATCCCGGGATGAAGTTCTCCAGCGCTCTCCCTTCCTCCCACCCCCGGGTGACCCAGGCAGGATTAGGGGTGATTTGAAGACAGGCAGCGGAGTAGGAATTGGAGAGGGAGGGGAGGAACTGTTATAAATAGAAATTCCATAAACTTCTCGGCCTATCACTCCAGGAAAATTCCGGGTTAAATCCCTCAGACCTGTAAATATGACAATTCACGGAGGCCGGGCTCCGTTAACTCTTTCCAAGCCCCGTGGCCCTGTGCCCACCTCCGGGAGCACCTGAAACTGGGACAAAGAGCCGGGAAGGTGCCACCGGGAGGGACGAGCCGGTCGGAGCAGGGGCAGGGAGGAGGCGGCGGGGCGGGAAGCACCTCCGTGGGGATGTGGAGCGTGTTTGGAGGTTTGGGGAAGGCAGAGAAAACCAGTCCAAACATTGGGATTCCTGACATTCTCACACGTCCGGGGGCCTCAGCCCGCCCGGCTCCGCTCACGAGGAGGGTGCTGAGGTTTAACTTCGTGCTCTTCAGGCTGGGTATGCTTTTTTTTGGGATCTCCACAGCTCTTTTCCCAGGGAAAAGTTGGAAAGCAAAGCGGAGATGTGAGAGAGCGAGGCGACAACGCCAGGGACAGGAGGAGGACGGAYATAGGGACCTGGCAGGTTTGGGATKGATGAGCTCAGAGCTTCCTGGGATGAGATGCAGGAGCCTGTCCCGTGCGGAGCCATGTGGGTGTTGAGCTTCCCTCCTTGGTGGCTTCCCACTAATCCCCGCTTGGGAGGGGGAGGGAACGCCGGTGCCGTTGGGATCTCGTGACTATGGAGCAGCATTAGCTTTTAATTAATCACCTAAGCTGCCTTTGGTAAGAGCCCGGCTGCATGGAAGCTCCGGGCGGTGGGACATTCCTTGTCCCTGCCCTCATATCCCTGGATTTGTGCAAATCCCGCTGTTCCCGAGCAGAGGAAGGTCCTTTATTTTCAGTGGGCAGCCACATTGTCCCCTCCCGTCCATCTCCTGACGCACCTCCCKCGTCACGGGGCTTATCTCGCCCTCCCCGGGGCTCCTCAAGGTGACTTTAAGGAAGCAAAGGAATCCTGGAATGGGTGGGGTTGGAAGGAYCTTAAAGCTCATCCAGTCCCAWGGGCAGAGAYGCCTTCCATGTTGCTCCAAGTCCAGTCYGGTCCTAAAYGCTTTAGGGATGGGGYATCCACAGCTTCTCTGGGMAACCTGTGCCAGGGCCTCGTCACCCTCAGAAAATAGGGAAGCCCAGCATTCCACTGTCTATCAAGGTCTTCCCATCCTTTCTGGATGGTTCCTGGGCTCCTCTTCCACTATGGAGAAGCTCCTGGAGTTTGGAGGTGTGAGGSAAACCCGCTGGGGTCGGACTTTTCTTGGACAGGCTGAGTCACAAAAATTGGCCGAGTGCCCTTTTTGCTGCTTTGATCGTGGATCCCAACCCCGAAACTTGGGATGGAGACAAGTTTCCTGATGGCCTTTGGAGTGGGTGTTTGCCAAAGGCATCCTGTGATTTATAGCCCGGCTTTCTTTGGCCAAGGGGGAGGATTCCCACCCTCCTGGAGTGCTCATCCCTGGTGGGAGGGTTTGGGGGCTGTTATGGGATCACAGTGGGGGCTCAAAGAGATGACTTGGGAGATCCACATGTGGTGAAGTATCGGGAACAGGCTACAGGAGAAATCCTTAGGGATGAGCRAGGGACACGGGGATGACCATCAGTGAGCTCTGATAACTCCGAGGATAACAGGGTGGAGCTACCACATCCCAGGAACTTCAGGACGGGATGTGGCTGTCATGGTGGAGGGACACTGAGATTTGCGACTCCATCTTGGAGGTGCTGGCACAGCTGGAGAATCCCGGAGGCTCCGCCTGCTCCGTCCTCTCCTCACCTCAGTGCTCACCTGGAAGCCTTGTGGCATATCCCTGCTCCAGGYGGATCCCGTGTTCACATGGAAGAGCATCCCCACCCTGTCCCCCAAGTCTCCGGGCTCTGCCACGGAAATGTCCCAAAAAGGAGCGGTTACCCCGGATTTCCCCCCCCGTAGCCAAGGTTTCTAAGGCAGAGATCCCTGCATCCACACACGCCCTGTCCGCTTGGCAGAATTCCTAGCTGGATTTATTTCTGCCGATTTGCTTGTCTTGGTATGAAAGGGATTTGCAGAGGGAGAGCTGCAATTGGCCGGAGTGGGCCGGAGCCCCTCGCCCCGGCCTTTGCGGATCACCGGGTGACCTTTCCCAGGAATCGGGGGGATCCGGGGGGTCAGGGTCTTCTCCCGGGCTTTCGCGTGGGGGCTTTCGGGATGGTCTTCCACCGACTTCCTTATCRGAGCGGGTGGAGTTGGATCTCCTCTTCCACACTCTCGGCAGTGCCTTTGGCACCGCGGGCTGGCTCCGGCCCYGGCGGGCTCCGGACTCCCACTCGGGAGAGACAGATAAAGGAAGGATTTGCTGTCAACAAAACCCTGCCCAGCTTCCCCGGAACAGGGCAGGGAAGGGAGGAGGAGCCCTCCGGAGAAAGGAGAGGGAAATCCACCGCTCGCCCGTGGAGCAGAGGAGCGGGAGGAAGGTCGGGAGCTGATCCAGAGCTGCGGCGGAGAAATTCCAGTGTGTTCTGCTGTTAGGGGTTCAAACAGGGACAGTGTCCACAGGGAATCATAGAATGTCCTGAGTTGGAAGGGATCCACAAGGATCTGATCCCCACCCTGTGTCTGTGTCCCTCCCCTGGCTTGYCCCACATGCCCCATCTCCCAGGAAGTTTTACACCAGARTGCAGATGGGTATGGACAGCTGAARATCCCCAAGGATCTGTTGTTCTAGCGAGTGTCATCCCTGCCCGTGGAAAGGARTTGGAACAAGATGATCTTTAAGGTCCCTTCCAACCCATTCCATGATTCTCACATCAGTTCCTTGACTCTGGAAAGGTCTGGTGGTGTTTCCAAGGCCCTTTTGCGTCCTTTTCCTGCTTCATGCTTCCGCCTCCTCTCCCCTGCAGGCCACGACATTAATGGAGCTCTGGAACCATCCAACATCGACACCAGCATCCTGGAGGAGTACATCAGCAAGGAAGACTCTCCGGAGATGTAAGTGCTTCCCTAGCTCCGCAGCGGGAATGCTGTTCCCTCTGCTTTTCTATGGAGACATCACAGAATCCTGGGACGGTTTGGGTGGGAAGGGACCTTAAAACCCATCCAGCTCCACCCCTGCCACGGGCAGGGACACCTTCCACTATCCCAGGTTGCTCCAAGCCCCATCCATCCCAGCCTGGAGAACTTCCAGGGATGGGACAGCCACAGCTTCTCTGGGCAACCTGTTGAGCAATTTCCAGCCCTGAAACTTGAGGGATCATTTAGAAATCACTGCGCCTCTGTCCTCCCAGAGTCTTCCTGGATTGCTTTTTGCTCCTTTATCATTCCCAGCTCTTCCTGGCTTCCTACCTTTGAGTTTTCCCAGTCTCTTGTTCCCTCTCTTTATCCTGAGAGCACCAGAAACACTTTTCCTAAATCTGAGCGACGGGAGAACAGGCACTGGGAGCTCAGATTAAATCCCCAGGACAACACAAGTTGTGTGGAGAAGGGAAGGGTCTCCCTGTGTACCCCAACTTTGGGAAAGAGGAGGGAGCAGACCTGGAGAGCACCACGGGAATCTGGGAGCAGGGTGGGAGCGGGATCTTGGGCACAGCTGGAACACAGTGAGCAGATCCTGCTGGCTCCACATTCCTTGAGTTTGGTGTCCTGGACGCTTTAAAACTTCCCAAGTGGATTACAGACTCTTCCATCAGTCCCACTGACCTATTCCCTGACGTCGTCCCGTTTTCTCCCTCAGCTGCTTCCCTGACATCCCTGCTCCCGCCAGCTACGCGCACCCCCAGCCCTCCAGCTCCGCCGGCATCCCCGCGCCTCCCGCCGGCTCCGTCGGCGGCGCTCCCAATCCCTCTTCCGGCGCTCCCCTGCACCTCCCTCCCGCCGGCAGCCAGCTCCCCATCCGGCATGGTCCTCTCCTGGCCAATCCCTGCGGAGCCGCCTACGGAGCTCACCTCAACTGCAACAACAACAATGGCATGGCGGTGCCCAAGGGCTTCCTGGGCGGCCACTGCCTGAACAGCGTGGGCCCTCCAATCAAATCCGAGCCCAAGGCCTCCTACGCGCCCGGGTAAGCGGGAATGGGATGGCGGGAGGAGGGCGGGCGGCGGGATGGAGGTTCCTCCGGGATGGGGGCAGCTGGAGCCGTGCCCGGTGGCAGCGTCTCCCTCTGTGGTAAGTCCTCGGTTGTGGACAAGCAGAGCTCCTGGAGCTTCCCAAAAAGGGTTTTTGGGAACATTCCCCCATGCCGTTGTAGAGTTCCGGATACCTGTGCTGGACATCTGCAGGTGGGAAAACGTTGGAGTGTTTTTTAAGGAGGGAGAGACACAGAATAAATCGGAACAAGACAAAATTCCGTCTCCGGGRTGAACTTCAGGATGTTCCCACGACTGTCCCAGAGGACACATTGGGCAGGGAGATGTTCTTCTCATGACCTGATGTTGTAGATGCTCCGCTCCAGAGAAGGAAAAGATGGATCTGGGCGTGTCCTTCTCAACAGGCTCTGGTGAAGAGGAAGGGCAGGTTTTAGGATTGCTGATGGATTCAGCTGGAGAGATATTCCCAAGAGGAGAAAAGATGTAGTTCCTGCTCTCTGGGATGGAAGGAGGGGAACAGTCACACCCTGAGGAGCTGTGCCATGCTCCAGCCTGGATCCTTAGGTGGACAGCCTTCTCCCATGGGAATGATGGATGTGAGCAGGGCCAGGATGGCTCCAGGGCTGGCTCTTCTCCCTCTGCCTTGTGCCCTCTAGTGTTGCCAGCAAGCACAGCGTGGCGATTCCCAAATTTGGGAACACTCAGCCAATGGCTTTCACCCTTTGGATGAACTTGGAAAGACCTCCCAGAAAACTTAAAACCAAAAAATCTGCCTTTATTTTATTCCCAGACCAGGGAGTTCTCCCTTGCAGGGATCCCAGAAGGATACCTGGAACTCAGGGGGAATCAAAAGCTTTGTCACATCCCTTTTCTTCTGGATGCACCTGGAATTCTCCAGGATGTCACAAGGAAGGATCATATCTTCCTATCAGAGGTGGAGACCTTGTCTGGATGGAGCTGAACTGGATGAGCTGTGATGGCAGCATTCCTTCAGCATCTCAGAAGGACTCTTCCCTCCGGGCTTTTCCAAGTGGAGAATCATGGAATATCCTGGAAGAGACACACAAGGATAATGGAGTCCATTTCCTGGCCCAAGGATCCCATCAAGTGCACAGGAGCAACRTGGTGGATACCAACAAACCCTTCCCTTGGAGTGGGCACATCCACGCTACCTCCCTGTGGGAATTCTGCAGTGCCCACCTTTTCCAGCCTCCAAGATTCCCTGAATTGTGCTGTTCCCTTTTGTTCCTGGCCAGAATTTGCCTTGCTGGTGCATAAATCCTGATAAATCCACAGGAAATACAGTATGAACTCAGAGCCAGCGTGGCAAGGAGCCTGGAAATCAGGCCGGGAATAGATGCTCCAGCCAGATGTAGGAAGGGAGTGATGGAAAGGTGCTCCAAGGGAAGGTGGAGGATGAGGGAAGTATAGTGAGGGATTTTTTGGGATGGCCCTACCTCATCCCTCTCCAGCCACTGCTGGGTACCACCTCCCATGGAGAATCCAATTAAAGGGCTTGGGCTCCTCTGGTCCAGGAAGATCCTGTATCCCGGTTCCCAGCTGGAATTGTAGGTGCCATCAGGAGCGGAGTTGGAGCAGTGTGTGTGTGGTGTCCTGCGCTTTTCCTCCCTAATTCATTCGCTTTTTGGCCGGCTGTCATCCAAGAAGCACTGGGATTTGTCCGGGATTATTTCACATCCATAAAGCTGATRGTGTGAGATGGGGGAATGGAAAAGGATCCCTGTGGAAAATCCAGTTGTGATGAGGAATGAGCTGTGCCATGGTGTCCCTGCCTGTCCCCGCTGTGCCACCACACAGGACACGGCTGCTCCTGCCATCCCGAGCCGTGGTTGTGCTGGAAAAGGCAGCTTGGGAGCTCCCACTTTTTTTGGGTTGTGTTTCACAGTCAGGGCCAAATCCTGCTCCTGGTGACGTTGGACTAGATCCAGGGGGATACAGCCAGGAGCTGTGCTGGTGCTCAGGTTTGTACAGGCAAAATCCTTCCAGTGGGCTTCCCAGGTCTCCCATTTCATAGAATCATGGAATTGTTCGGGTGGGAAGGGACCTTAAAGCCCATCCAGTCCCACCCCCTGCAGGGTGGGGACACCTTCCACTATCCCGGGTTGCTCCAAGCCCTTTCCAACCTGGCCCGGAACAGCTTCCCGGGATGGGGAGAGAGCTCCATGCATTCCACTTGATCACTGACATTTCCGTGGGAMGCAGATAAGTTTCTGTTTGGCTTCTTTTCTCTGGAAGTCTCACTGTCAGCTCAACAAGACATCCCTGTTCCCGAGCTCCAGGGAATCRCTGTGGAAACAGTGGCAGTGATGGCGATCCCGGCTGGACACGGTCAGGGTGTCCAGGATCTGCTGCAGGCACATCTGGGTTTCCCATCCGGACCCTGGAGGGTGCTTGGATCCAACTGGACCTGTCGGTTGTGCYGGAAACTGGTTTAACATGACTTTCCCTTCTCTTTTCCCGTCGCTCCGCAGCACTTTGCCGGACTCTCCCCCGGATTCCGGATCGGAAGCCTACTCCCCTCAGCAGGTGAACGGTAAGCGCTTCCAAAAGGGAGAAGGGAGGGGGGGGGAAAAGAAAAAAAAAAAATCCCTAATCCAAACCCCAAATCCACCATCCTCCCCCCTCTTTATTCCGTGGAAGTGGTTGGCTCTGCAGTCTTTATCAGCCGGGAGAAAACAGGCGGCTGCACTACGTGGGGAGATTATCGGTCAGCAAATATCCCTCGGCTTTCGCCCATTGTTCCGCTCCCGGCCTTCGGGAAAGGGGAGCGGGACCGGCACGGGAGGCGAGGTGGGAAATCCGCGGTGGCAATCCGCGGACGAGGGATCCGTGGTGGGATCGCGGGCCGGGATGTGGAGCCCGCCGTCCTCCCCGTCCTGCCCTCTGCCTCGGGRACGCGGAGCGGGAGCGCGGCCCTGACATGGAGCCCGGCTCCGGGAAGCAGCCATGAACCTGCCGTTCTCCAGTAAGTTCCTTCCCAGCCTTTCCCTCCCCTCCAGCTGACCCCGAGGATCTTCCGCTTCCACTGAYGGGGCAGAGGGAGCTGGGACACCCTCCAGGGTCACTGCCGGGCCCTCAAGGCTTTTCCCGGGAAAGCCGCCGGGCGTTGTTTGGTCCCTCTGGTGACCTTCACTGTTCTTCCATGGAAAAACTCCTTGGGAAGGAAGGCGGGAAGGTTGTCCTGGTCTCCCTTCCCCCTCGGCAGCAGCACCCTCTTCCCCAGGCTCCAGCCCAGTCCCCACCGGGAACAGCGCCTGCTCCTTTTTTTTTTTTTTTTTTTTTTAATGGAAGAGGTCAAGAGTTCTGTTTATCTTGCTAAAAAAAATCCCTGGAATTCCTCCTGGCCCTTCCTTAAATATAACAAAGAGGCCGGGTTGCTCACCATGGAGAGAGAGGCTTTGGAGTGCTGGGAGCTCGGTTGGGAAGGAGACGAGGCTCCGGAGGGCACCCACAAAGCTGGGATTACATTCCTGGAGATGATTTTCCCTGGATTTGGGAGCACCTTGGACAAGTGCATCACTTGTCTAACCTCGGCTGGGCTGTCCCTGAGGCAGCTCCAGAAGGAAGGCAGGGATTGAGACTGGATTGAGTGTGGAAAAGGCACTGAGAGGTCCCAGYGGGAAGCAGAAAGCCTTGGAATGGAGCAGGATGGGTGGAAGCAGCCCTGCCCTGGCAGCCTTCAGCAGGAGGACCCAGTGCAAACACATTCCAGTTTTCCAAACCTTCCAACGGGAGGAGTTTTCCCGTTCCTGGTCAAGCGCTTTGGCCTCGTTAGTCAATCCCTGCCTGRGTGTTCTGAGGCCAAAGTCCATCCAGCTCAGCCTGGAAGGATCCAATAGATCCTTCCCTGCCATCCCTCTCCRTGTTCCCAGAGTCTGTGCCCGGCTTGGCCAGTCCCTGGATGTGTTTTCTATCCAGTTTTCCATGCTGGAGAATGAAGACGCTTTATCTTGTATTTAARACACATGGAAAGTCGCTGTCCCTTCCCACCCCGCGGTTTCCTCACATTCCAGGAGTCATTCCCTCATTCCTGCCGGGATCTTGGTGTCCTGTGGGGACACCTGAAGGCGCAGGTTGATGCACACATCAGGGAAAGGCTGGGAAAACAGATGGGCTTTGTGCTGGGGATGAAAAAGGAGGATGGAGGCTGGAGAAGKACTTTGGACAAGGGCCTGGAGTGACAGGACAAGGGRRAATGGCTTCCCACTGCCAGAGGGCAGGGAGAGATGGGATCTTGGGAAGAAATTCTTCCCWGTGAGGGTGGCGAGCCCTGGAATGGATTTCCCAGGGGGGCTGTGGCTGCCTCATCCCTGGAAATATCCAAGGCCAGGTTAGATGGGGCTTGGAGCAGCCTGGGATAGTGGGAGGGGCTGGATCCGGAATGTTGTGGTGATGAGGAGCAGGGCAGAAAGGGCCATGGATTTGCATGTCCCTCCACACCCCAAACGTTTCTGTTGGTGCTGATATAGTCAAATCCACCTTAATCGTGGCATGGCTTCAGTATCCTGTTCCAAACGGAGGAGGAGAAAGGTGGGATCACATTTGAATGTCCCTTTTTGTTTATTTAAATTCCGGGATCAAAGTCTCCTGCGAGTTTCAATTAAAACATGTAAAATGCTCCCTCAGAAATCCTCACTGGAGGTGCTGGGGGTGTTCAGGTCATTCCATTGTCTCTCCTCTCTCTCGTTATCCCCATGGAATGATAGAACCTTGGAATGTTTTGGGAAAGGACTTTAAAGGTCGTCCCATTCCAACCCTCCTAGCATGGGCAGGGACACTTCCCCTAGCCCAGGTTGTTCCAAGCCTCATCCAGCCCATGGATCCAAGATAACTGGGTCGGTGCTGGACCTGGGATCAGGGCRCTCATAACTTTGGCTCTTCCCTTCTTTCCAGATCCGCACCTCCTCCGGACCATGACTCCCGAAAACATGTGCCACATGACTCCCCCTTCCCGCCTGGAGCACCCTCCTCCTCCGCCGCCTCCTCCTCCACCCCCTCATCTCCAGGGTCCCCCCCCACCGCCCCCTCCACCCCCCCACCCACTCCAGCCGCAGCACAATTCCCACTTTCCCGGCCTGCAGCGGGATATGTTCCTGAAGGCCGAGCCCCTGATGGCTCCGTACGGYGTCGGGCCGGGAATGGCGCCCGCCGAGCTCCACCATGCCCAGCAATCCCAGATGCTGCACCAGCTCCTCCAGCAGCACGGAGCAGAGTAAGGCCTGGGGACGGCAGGGATGAGGGAATGGGAGCCGGAGGCTTGCGGAATGCCCAAAGCRTGGGGTCGGGTGGTGGGAACAAACAAGGAGAAACCTATGGAAGGTGTCCCTGCCCGTGGCGGGGGATCRGAACTGGATGAGCTGTAAGGTCCCATCCAACCCAGACCATTCCAGGATTCTGTGGAATCGCGTGGGTGGCCCAGACTCGGCGGTGTGGGATAAGGTGGGACAGCACTGTGGGAAGCTCCTGTTTTCCACGTGGAATCCCACTCGTCCTGGCCACGGGTTGTGGGATTGTCAGCTCCCCACCTCTCCCTTCCCTGCTGAGCCGTTGCCTTCCCGCGGTATCCGCAGCCTCCCCGTGCATCCCGCCAAGAAGCGGAAACACTCCGAGTCCCCGCCCAACACCCTCAATGCCCAGATGCTCAACGGGCTCATCAAGCAGGAGCCGGGAATGGGATCCGTGCCGCTCAATCCCGACCGCGTCCAGACGCCTCCCTGGCACCAGCCGGGTGCGCTCTCACCAGGTACCCACCCCCTCATCCCCCCGGAATTCCAACCCTGCTCCCGCCGGCTGAGGAGTGGGAGGAGGGAAGATGGCTGCCAACCTGTGGGATTCATCCCTGGCCTGGATCWGGTGCTGCCCTGGCGGTCAGGAGGGAAGCTTCCTTGGGCTTCCACCCCTGTGGATATTCAGCAGAGTGATGAAAATCGGGATTTTAATCCATTTTAACCATTCCCCCCACCTTAGGCCTGATCCAGGATAACGACAGCCTGAACGGCTCCTACCTGGATCCCAACTTCCAGTCCATCAAGTGGCAGCCACACCAGCAGAACAAGTGGGCAACTCTGTACGATGCCAACTACAAGGAGCTGTGAGTAATTCCTCCGCCTCTGGAGAAAGCGGGATTCACATTCCGTGTGTCCGCGGCGAGCCGCTGGRGTTGGGAACATCCCACTCACAATATGGGGAAAGGATCTCCTCGGGCTGGGCTCTGTGGTGGAGATAATGCTCCCCGCTGTCCCTTTCCCATTGGGAATGTTACTGCTCCGCGCTTTTTATGGATAATTGGGAATAGCAGAAGGCGTTTCAGCATCTTTGGTGGCATTTCCACTCAGACCTTGCTCTGCCATGGGGGGTTTTATTGGCAAATCCAGCATTATCCTCAGCAAAGTTGGGACCTTTTCCCCTTTCCTAGGCTTACCAAGATCCTGGATTTTAAATTTAGGATTGGGAATTCCTGGCRTGGGTGGCTGGAGGTCATCCAAAGCCACTTCAGCACGGCTTGAGCAGYGTGGAAAGGAGCTGGAGGAGGAGGAGTGGGAGCGGTTGAGGGGGCAGAGGAAGAAGGAATAGGAGGGGAAGGGGTTGAGGAAACCTGGGAAGTGGCACAGAGGAAGGCTAGGATGACCAAGGCAGGGAAGAGAGAAGTGGGAAAGTGGGCTGGGAATTGGGGCAGCGGAGGGTGGAGTCTGAACACCAGGAAGGAGGAGCACTCAGGAGGAAACCRCTCGGGATCCTCCCTGCATTCCTTGGAGGTGACAAAGAGCTGGCAAGCAGTGGGATGGCTTCCAGGAACCTCTCCCGAAGCACTTGGACCCCCCCGTTCCCTCCCAATTCTCCTCCCACAGCCAGGTGGGGTCCTGTAGGAGACACGGAGCAGGGAATGCTCCAGGACTATGATCACCTGGATGGTGCTGGGAATGGGATCCAAGGGCTCCAAGTGTGGAGGCAAAGTCCCAGCTTTCCCTCACRCATCTCCCTCTCATCCAGTCTTTATCCCGTCTTTCATGGGGGTGCCAGGGCAGGGAATTCTCTGTTGGAGCTGGTCCCCTCTTTTGGACTCTGTGGCTGTTTCCCAACCCACAGCAGGAGAGGGATAATTTGGGAAGAGGGTTCCTTCTGGTTTACCAAGCCACTTCCATAAAGGAATATCAGCAGCTCCGAAGCCGTCCTGCACCTGCTCCTGCTCTCTACCACCAGTTTGCTCCCTGTGGATGGTGGGATGGGGAAAACTCGGCATCTCCCATGGATCGTGCCCCCAAATCCTGCTTCCACATGAAGGAATTCTGCTCCCACCTCCTCTGAACTCTGTCTGGACACGTCACCTCTTATCCTTTGGCTTTCCAGCCCCTCTTTTCCTTCTCACTGCTTCCTGCTCTGGGTAAACAATTTCCCACCCCAAACACATCACAGCTTGTCCGGGACCATTTCCAGGTGTTGCTAGCCCAGTTCCACAGATTTTCCATGCACCCTGGCGTCCGCAGGTGGATTGGCAGAGMCAGAATCCACGATATTTTCTGCTGGACACGGAGGAGTTGCTGGAGAACCTCTACAAACCCGACCGTGCTCTTTGGATCTTGGGATCACTTCCCTAATTCCTGCTTTTGGGATTTAGGGCAAAAGCCAGAGCAAGCCCGCTCCTGGGGCATTGAGGTCGTCGTCCCGTTGTGTAAGGAATAAATTCCATTGGAGTGACTCCATGGAGATTTGAGGAAGCCACGTGGGCTTTGTTGTGGCGCTGGATTGGAGCGGAATTAAGGGTTAAAGGTTGATTCATTAATTTTTAGCTCAGGGGACTCTTCCTGCTCCTGTGCAAGCTGGACCTGCCTCTCTTTTTAAATGGAATATCCCTTCATTCTCCTGGTGGAGCGCTTTCCCGGGATAATCTGTGAGAAGCACCAAAAATTCCATCTTTCCTCGCTCCTGTAATGGTATTTTTTAGGTTGGTTAATTCAAATTTGGCCAATTTGGGAATCGTCTCCTTCCTTTCTGCTTTTGGATGTCCTCAGCAACATCCACATTTCTTCCAGATCCGTAATAATTCCCCCAATTTAGCTTCCGAGGAGCAGCCATTCCCAGTCTGGTTTCTGCTGGAAGCTGTCCCGTAGTCTCGATGTGCTGCTTGACTTCCCTGTGATCCAGGTGCCCAAAGCCTTTTCACAGCCTCAGGAATGTGAATCATCTGAATTATCTGATTTTTCCTACTCTTGATCCTAAGAAAAGTGTCCAGCAAGGAGGAGAAGGAGGGAGAGCACGGGAAGCTATCCAGGTTCTTACCAGATTCTTGGGAGCGATTACAGGGGGAAAAATACAATTAATGCTATTCCATCTTTTCCTCCCTTTGCCCACAAAAATGAGGTTCCATCAGGGGATGGGATAGGGATTAGGTTCCATTCCAGGCTCGTGTCTCAGGCTTTGCCAAGGAATCCGTGTTGTTGAAGGAGACAGAAATCCCTGGATTRATTTTATGGATCATATATAATTTTTTTGGCCTTTTCCTCTGGYTTTGTGGTTTTAGACTCGGTGAACTTTTCCAGGGATGAGCTGGTTTCCAGCAGCGGAGCCAAAGAGGCCTGGAACCGGGCAATTCCCTAATTTACTCCTGGGAGAAGGAGCCATTCATCTCCCTGACAGCGGGCTCCGATAAATTCCRGCTCCCTCCTCCCTCTCCCAGCTTGAGGGAAGGCAGCTGGGAATAGTGCAGCCCTCCATGGAAACATCTCCGTGCTGAGGCCAGAGCCTTGGAACTGGGAACTGGGAAACTGGGAAGGGGCTGTTCTCTTCTCATCAAGCAAACTGGGGGGGCTAATCCTGAATTTTTGGGCTTGCACCCCTTGGTTGGGAGAAGCGTCTGGATAAACAGCTCCAAACGTGGCTGTGCTGCACATCCTGGATCTCACTGAGGGAATGGAGACCAGTGGGATGTGGTCCAGACCTGCTGGATGTGTTTTGGGATAGGCGACACGGGGTGTTGGCTAATCCCGTGGTGGTGGATCATGGATGTATCCTGGGAAGCTGAAGGGAACGTGTGGGGAGGATGCACAGGTGGGATCGTGTGGGAGAGATGGCAGTGTCCTGGTGTTTGTATCCTGGAAGGGAAAGAAATCAGGGAATGCGTGGAAATAGTGAATGTCCTTGGATTAGGGGTCTCCCAATATTTTGTTTTAGGAATGGTTGAGATATGGGGTAACCTGGAAGGAAGGAAGGGAGAAATGGGGGAATGTGAGCATCCCTCTGATATCCTGCTCCTGGCCAAGATCCCAACACAATTCCCTGTGGGGAGTTTGTAACCCCTCACCTTCAGCTGGATTGGGAAAAACCTCCTCTGATCCTGCTCTTCTGTCCTGCCTTAATCCACCCCTGTCAGTGGGGGATGTTCGGGATCAAATAATCCATTTGACCCCAGACCTTTTATTCCTGACACTTTGCCCTCCGGTCCCTGCACTCTCCCTGGAAAAGCCAGCACGTAAAGCAGCTTCTTCCCTCTGATCAATCCCAGTGCAGGGATCCCGATTTGGGGAATGCACCAGCCACAGCCACCGGGGAAAATGGGGAAAATCAGTGAAAAGGAGCCTGTGGAAGACCTGGAATTTCCAGAAGGCAGAGGAGGGGGAGCCTGCCTGTGTCCCCTCTGTCAGCACATGTTTAGCAGCCATCAGTTTGCCGGTTTGGGAAGCATCCATGGGTTGGAAGTTCGGACAGACCCTCCCTCTCCTTGCCTGTGCCAGTTCAAAAACAGCGGGAAGAGCGATGAACGCTCAGGAGTCATAAAATCAGCCAGGAAAACTCTGCCACCCTCGGGATGAGGTTGCTTGGGTCAGCTCCAGCTGCGTGTCCCAGTCAGGAATATCCAGCTGGAGAATCCGGGGCTGAGGCCGGGAGGAGGTTGGGGAATTCCTCTCGTGCCTGTGGGCTAAGGTAGTGCTCTGCTCCCACCGCCTGGTTTGTGTCCGGAGCGCGGCACGGCATTCCCGGCTCCCTGGGGTGGAAGGAGCGAGTAGTTCCTCGTGGTCATCCCAAAATTATAGCCTGGAATCACCCTCAGGTCTCATCCACACGAACTCCTCAGGTGATCGCAGGGGGAGAATGGTTTTATTCCAGAAAAAAAAAGGGAGGGATAGCAGGGCAGAMTTCCTATCTCCTGCTTTCCAGAGTCTCCTGAGTTCTGCCACATTCCTTACTGTCAGCCTGTCCACCTCCCCTCCCATCGCTCCGGGCAGAATCCTTGTGTCTGTCTGGAGYTGGAAGCCAGAAGTGGTTTGCTTTTGGGGGGAAAAGCGCTCCACAATTTTTAAGCCTGATCTCCAAGGCTGGGCCRAGCTGCCCCTTTACCTCATCCCTAGCTCCTTAATTAAAAACAATGGGATTGGGGTGTTCTGCGGGATGAGAGGCGGCTCCTTCCCCCCTTCCGAGGGCCCTCCAGGCCAGGTCTGGGCTTTATGGATGGTGAGGAAAACGGACTCGCTGCAAAGGCCACRTATTTCCCTGATTCCCATGGAAACCAGCCCATTAAGGAGACGTAGATTAAACCTTTCCAGCTGGTGTGTGTTCATGGAGCAGCCAGGACCCCTCCTCCTCCTCCTCCCTCTCCTCCTCCGGACCTGTCCGCTGGGAGCTGGAAGCTTTTCCGCGGCAGCCGGAGCAGGTGGTTGTGATTTCAGCAGGAATTYGGGATACAGGGGTACCACCTGGGAGAAGTCTTCTCCCGGTGAGGCACATTAAAGGGATGCTCCAGGCTTTGGGAGCCTGYGGAGCTTGGGATCTCCATAWTSCTTCCCAGTTRAAGACTGGAAGAGCTGTAGAATGGTTTGGGTTGGAAGGAACTYYGYGGATGATCCATGGGCAGGGACACCTTCYGCTARCCYGRGTTGCTCCAAGCCCCATCYAGCWCAGCCTGGGACACTTCCAGGGATGGGATATCCACGTTTTCTGTGGGAAACTCCTGGTCTCACCTGCTCCCTGTTCCCAGCCCGATGCTCACGTACCGCGTGGATGCCGACAAGGGCTTCAACTTCTCCGTGGGAGACGACGCCTTCGTGTGCCAGAAGAAGAACCACTTCCAGGTGACGGTGTACATCGGAATGCTCGGCGATCCCAAGTATGTGAAGACTCCCGAGGGCCTGAAACCCTTGGAATGCTTCTACCTGAAGCTGCACGGAGTGAAGGTAAGCGGGAGCGGAGGGACGGTGGTGGATCCAGCTGGGAAAAGGTGGGTTGGGAGGTGGCTGGGAATAGGCAACATGAACTCTTTGTGTGCTCTGTTGTAGAGGAATGTGTGGAGTCATTGAGTCATGGAATTGGTTAGGTTGGAAAAGCCCTCTAGGATCATGGAGTCCAACCATTCCCCCAGCACTGCCAAGGCCACCTCTAATCCGTGTCCCCAAGTGCCACATCTACAAAGCTTTTAAATCCCTCCGGGAATGGGGACTCCACCACTGCCCTGGGCAGTCTGTTCCAATGCCTGACCACCYTTTCCATGAAGAAATTTTCCCTAATAGCCAATCTAAACATCCCCTGAGGCCATTGAAATATGAGTCCTAAGATGGCCTCAGTCACTGCCTGGCAGTCTTCAGGATTGCTTCCCACTCACCTTTGACTCCAGAGGCATATGGACACTTTGGGAAGATCCTTCCACCCTCAACTTCCCCCTTTCCACGGGAAACTTCCAGGCTTGGAAAATGCCCACATTCAAGTTGAGTGTTCCAAGTCGGATGTACCAAGAGGGTGGGCGGAGAGCTGGGAAGCAGGAGGTGGGCAGAGGAAGGTCTCTGTGCCCTGTGCCACATTCCTAAATCCCAAATCCTTCCCTCCAGCTCGAGGCCCTGAACCAGTCCATCAACATCGAGCAGTCGCAGTCGGACCGCAGCAAACGGCCCTTCAACCCYGTCACGTGAGTATGTCCATGTGGGAATGAACATCCTGTGTTTCCGGGGAATAAACAACAGCAGGAGAAGGTGGAGGTCTCCCGCTCCACTCTGTGGGTGTCACACTCTCCAGTTTTCTCATGTTTTCCTCTCTTCACATTCCCAACTCTGCTCCACGCCCAGTTCATGGACCTGCCATGGTGGAGCAGGCCAGGAGATGGCCATTCCCAAAAAACCCTCCTCTCCAGGTTGTGGCTCCAGCCTTTCCRTACCTGGCTCCTCAGAGCAGCCTCAGGGCGTGCAAGAACCTGTGGCAAATCCCAAGGCGGGACCAGTGTCCTTTTGGGAAYGAGGGAAGGGCGTGTTGGGTTCAATGCCTCCAGGTGCAGGAAAACCGGGTACCTTTCCCACCTTTTGGCGAGGCGCAGGAGAAGATAGGCACCATTCCCAGGCAGCCACTCTCCTCACTCCTTCGTTTTCCTTTCCTTCCAGGGTCAACCTGCCCCCGGAGCAGGTCACCAAGGTCACCGTGGGGCGGCTGCACTTCAGCGAGACCACGGCCAACAACATGAGGAAAAAGGGCAAACCCAACCCGGACCAGAGGTGAGGACACAGGAGCCTCCTCCACAGCATCCCGGGAATCCTGTGGATCTGTCCATCCCCGGGTTGGGGAGGGTGGCTGGAGTGGGATGTGCGGGACAGGGCCTGGATTGCRGGCATGGGAAGGCTGTCCCCGCTCTGGGAGGGGTTGGGGACACACGGGACAAGGAGAGGGGTGCTCTGAGCCCGGTGTGGTGCCCGGTGCTCCAGAGGGGACGGAGATCCGGCTCTTCCCGGCATGAGGGTGTGTCCCTGACCTGTGTCCCTCCGCAGGTACTTTATGCTGGTGGTGGCCCTGCAGGCACACGCCCAGAACCAGAACTACACGCTGGCAGCTCACATTTCCGAGCGGATCATYGTCCGGGTAAATCCCTGTCTCCTGCCTCTGTCCCCACCGTCCTTTCCCGGATCATCCTGGGTCATTTCCCACGTTCCACCTTCAAAAAACATATGGATGTGGCACTTGGGGGTGTGGTTTAATGGTGAACGTGGTGGTGGTGCTGGGTTGGATTTGAGGATCTTAGAGGTCTTTTCCAACCGTGATTTCCCACCTTCTCCAAAATATCCCTGCCTTGCTTGTAGCTTTCCCTGTCCACACTTGGCTTCTGACTCCAGGCTTTCCACACCTGGTTCCTCAAGAATCTGTTTATACGATGAGGAAGGCATCCCATTCTCCAATGGGATCAGTGTCCCAGTAGGACTGTTGGGAATGAGGGAATAATGTCGTTGGGACTCTGCAGCAGGACAAAGGCTTCCAGGTGCAGGAAAACTGCATTCCCAGGACATCACCTTTTGCATGTCCTAAGGCAGAGGAGCGGGAAAACAAAGGCACCACTCCCAGGCTCTCCCAGCGTTCCCCTCCRTGCCTTTCAGTGCCCGCTTTCCCGTTTTTCCTTAGGCTTCCAACCCGGGGCAGTTTGAGAGCGACAGCGACGTGCTGTGGCAGCGGGCGCAGCTCCCGGACACCGTGTTCCACCACGGCCGCGTGGGAATCAACACGGACCGGCCGGACGAGGCCCTGGTGGTCCACGGCAACGTCAAGGTCATGGGCTCCCTGATGCACCCTTCGGACGTCCGAGTGAAGGAGGACATCCAGGAGGTGAGAACCTGGGAAACAGGGTGGGGTTGGGATGAGCAGGAGGTCACAATAATCCTTCCAACTCAGGATATTCCATGATCCTATGAGTATAGGCCAAGCGCAGCCAGTCCGCCATGTCTTAGGGAATATTGACTCTTCCARCGTTAGCCAGAACTAGCAAGCACAGTGGGGAAAAAGGTGGAAAACCGGTGGAAAACAGGTGGATACGGCGGGCACCACACTGGGCCTTGCCAGAGCCTGGGTGAAAGGCTCAGCTCTGCTCTGAATTCCTCTCAGCTGGATTTGCCTGTCCAGAAAAGCTGGATACAGTCGTGTCACCTGTTTTTGGGAGCTGCCTTTTCCCTGTGTCTGGTCCTGCAATGAGACTCGGTCTCCTCCCGGTTTCCCTATCCAAGGAACTTTTCCAGAGCCAGACACTGACGCCAGTGGCTGCTCCGAGCAGGGTTCAGGGCTGTCTCCCAAAGGAATTCCCATGAGCCATAGCGGGTTTTCCTGCTGGGCCTCAGAATGGTGGGGATTTGAGAAGCAACACCCCCTTAGGAATTCCCTGTGCCTGTTTTTTTCCCAGGTGGACACCACGGAGCAGCTGAAGCGGATCTCCCGGATGCGACTGGTGCACTACAACTACAAACCTGAGTTCGCAGCCACCGTGGGCATCGACAGCACCTCGGAGACAGGTACGTCCCATGGGAATACGCCTCTGACACAGGAATGTCCCACGGGAATAYGCCTCTGACACAGGAATGTCCCACAGGAATTCCCTGCCTTTCCTAGAGGCCCTATCCAGCTCTGCCCCGGGTGTAGGGTAGGTAAGAGGGGGGCTTCCCTCCTCCTGAATTAAGGAATCCGATGAAATTCCCTCTTCAGTGAGCGGGAGAGAAGGTGGCACTTCCCACAGGGAGAAGGTTTCTCCAAGTGCACTGTGGTGGGGTGCTGATCCCTGTCCACAGAATCTGGGGAGCAGCCTTGTGTGATCATCCTCTGCCCTTCAGGGTCTCCAAGGAGCCCTGCACAGCTTGGAATGAGGAGGGGACGCCCCTGGTGTCATTCCTGGAGTGTCCAGGGGGTGCAGGAGGATTCCATCCCATCCCACTGTTCCGTCTCCATGCAGGTGTCATCGCTCAGGAAGTAAAGGAGATCCTCCCCGAAGCTGTGAAGGACACCGGGGACCTGGTCTTTTCCAATGGGAAAACCCTGGAGAACTTCCTGGTGGTGAACAAGGTTGGTGGCAGGCGGGAGGCCGGTGAACCTGGCTCGAGGGAGCTGTGGAGCTGGATGTGGGAAAGGGAAAACTCTTGATTCCTGGGAAATGCTCCCAGATGACTTTCAGACCTGGCTGGTGTTCCAGAAGTCGGGAGCAGCCCTGGGTGGATATCGGACAGCAGCAGGGAGGAACCAGCCTGATGCTGGTGAAACTTGGCAGCWTCTCCCTCGGGAAGGGCTCCTTGTTGGCAGCTTCCTGCGGGGAGGCTCCCGGTCCTAATCTCCCCTTCCCAGATAAGATAAGGCGCTTATGTCAGGATAACCCGGAGCACCTGGTTTCCTGACCTTTCCCAACCTCTGGCGGCCCGGTCGCTGCTCTGGGAATCCGAGGGGCGGTCTCCCGTGGCACRTAGGGAAGGGCGTGGATGATCCGGCTCCGGGTGTGCCTCAACGTGCCGGCCTGATTCCCCCGGCAGGAGCGGATCTTCATGGAAAACGTGGGAGCCGTGAAGGAGCTGTGCAAGCTGACGGACAACCTGGAGACGCGGATCGACGAGCTGGAAAGGTGGAGCCACAAACTGGCCAAGCTCAAGAGGTTGGACAGCATGAAATCCACCGTGAGCTCCGGAGCCTTCAGGTACACCCAGAGCCACAGGGAATGTCCCCTCGGATCCCGGGAAGCACCGAGGGGCGGCTCGGATTGGGAACGGGGAGATGAGGAGGGTGGTGGGATTTTGGCTTGGGGTGGGTTTAAGGAGCTGAGGTTGGAGAGGCTTGGAATCCCCCACAGGAGGAGCCCRGAAACCCCCGGGAGGAAATGATCTCCGTGTTTCCCTAAAATCAGTGGCTTTCTCATGGGAAAGAGTTGGAGTTGGAATGGCTTGGAGAGCTATCCCTGCCCAGCTCAGCTCCGTTCCTCCTTTTTCCTCGCAGCCAAACTGGGAGCCAGTTCAGCCGGGCGGGAAGCGTGCCCCACAAAAAGAGACCCCACAAAGTAGCCAGCAAGGTAAGGGATGGATCCCAAAGGAGCAGCRCCGGGAGCTGGAGRGGCTGGAAGAGGGTTGGAGCCAGGAGATCAGGCTCTCCTCTCCGCCTTTCCCAAGAGAAAGCGGCCTCAGGTCGTGCCAGGGGAGGGTTAGGCTGGATATTAGGGAAAATTTCTTCATGGAAAGGGTTGTAAAGCATTGGATCGGGCTCCAGTGGTGGAGTCACCATTCCTGGAGGGATTTAAAGGTYGTGTGGATGTGGCACTTAGGGACATGGATTAGTGGTGGGGGAACGGTTGGACTCCCACAATCCTAGRGGGATCTTAGGTTTTCCAACCTAACCAATTCCATGATCTTCCTTTCTGCCTGTGCTTAATGGAGATGTTAAATRGCTTCTAAACTCAGGGGATTCAGGATTTTCAGGAAGAGAGCTCGGGATGGGCTGGGGGGGGTCCATGCAAGGACCGGAGCAGTGAGGAGACTGAGCTGATCCAGGGGGTCCTGAGCTGATCCAGGATTTTTTCCCTCGCAGTCTCCATCGGTTGTCCCAGAGCAGGCCTGCATCAGCCAGCGCTTCCTTCAGGGCACCATCATTGCCCTGGTCATCATCATGGCATTCAGGTGAGATCCCACTCCTGGGCTTCTCCGTTGGCTCCCTCCGGATCATCCCTTGAGACCGTGCCATCCATGGGCTGTGCAGCAGGGAGCTGTGGATCTACAGCTTCTTCCATGCTGGAATGCTTTGGGTTGGAAGAGACCTTAAAGTTTGTCTGGTTCCAACCCCCTGCCATGAGCTGGGAGCTTCCACTATCCCAGGCTGCTCCAACCTGGCCTCGAACAATTCCAGGGATGGGGCATCCATCTCTCACGGGCTGGAATGCCTTGGAAGCGGCTCGATCCCGTGCCGTATCCATGCTCCATGTCCCTCCTCAGCCYGTCCCTCTCTGTTTTCCAGCGTGGTGTCCATGTCCACGCTCTACGTGCTGAGCCTGCGCAGCGAGGAGGATCTCGTGGACGTTGACGGGTGGGTATTTTGGGAATCACCGGGAGGGAGGAGGTGGCCTGGGAGAGGCTGGAGCATGGAAATTGGGATTATGGAGCACGGTTCCAGAGCTGCAAGCCCAGCCAAGCACATCCACACATCCCAGCCTGGTGGTGGTTGAATTGTCTGGAGTGAGAAGTGAGGAACAGAGAAGGAAAAGGAAATACCCCGTTAGGATGTGCTGAATGTTCCTTGGATGCCTCCAGCTGGATTAAAACAGCCTCATCCCGCCGGTGCAGCGGGGCTGGATCAGCTTTGGGAGCTCGTGTTACCTGATAATGAGTCTTTTTTTCTCCCTCTTTTCCCTCTCCCATCTTTCTCCCTCCTCTCCCCCTTACATCTCTCATCCAACCCATTTTCCTTCCGCTTTGTCTTTAATTTCCCTGGTTTTGTCTGTTCCTTCCCATTATCATCCATATCCTCTTTCATTCCCTGTCCTCTTCCTCATCTTCCCACTTTTCCTGTCCTCCCTGTCTCCCTGCACTGTCCTGTAGCTCCTTTGCTGTGCCCACTGCCTGTCTCCTGGCCCTCTTTCGGCACGGGGGTCCCGGAATTCCGGTCGCTCTGTGTCCACGGTATGTGACTGTTTCATTATTCCCTTATTTAATTCCTTTGTCCCTTCTCTTAATCCCTCTTTTTTTTCCYGCCATCTGCACCACGAAAGGCCAAGAAACTGAAAGCAGAGAAAGGGATGTGAGACTTCGAGTGGGATTCCAGGAGGATGGATTATATGGACCTCATCAGGGAGGGGGAATTAGGATTAGGAGATGGAAAATCCATTAATTAAAGGTTAAATAAAGAAAGTGCATCCTGCAGGGGGAGCAGGCTAAAGCCATGCAAGGAAAATGTGGRTGAGGCAGTGGAGAACCATGAGGGATAAAGGTTGGATTTTGACAGGGATGAAGGTGAAACTCCAGAGGCTTGTGCCCACATTCCCTTTGGAAGACTGGCACTGAATCTCCTTTCACCTGGAAAAGAAATCCCTGTAATGAGATAAATCTTGGAGATGACAAAATGGTTTTATAATTCCTCTAAATGAGCGAGGCTCCATTTATCCCAGAAAAGCCTGGAGCGATGCTCAGGGACAGGTAAACATGGACCCGGGTGTCCAAAAGCGCTCCCTGTGCTGCAGACCTGGAAAAAAGATTCCCTCCCTTTCCCATCTCCCTTACCCGCAGGAGTTGCCTGTGGTGTCCTCAGCTCAGGTCTTGGATAGCTGCAGCGAAACACCTGGAATTCCGTGGGATGGATTTTGGGGGGGATTGTGTGTGTTTCTAAAGAGCAAGGTGAGGAACACTGTCTTCAAGGGATAAGGGGCACATTYCTTAGGGAATCGTGAGAGCTTGGAGCCTGTTGATTCCCAAGCACTGAAATCCACCTGGGAGATCACTGTTGGCAGTCAAATCCAAGTGCACCCTGTTCCATGATGTTCCAGGAGATTTGCCGGCATCCTCTGAACCAACTGGGACTCATCCCTGCCAGACGTGGAACTGCCACACAATTCCCTGTGGAATTTCTGAGTTTTCCTTGCTGTCTTCGTGGCTCGTGTGCCTTTCTCCTGCCTTTCCCAGACCACTCCACCCTGTTCTCCTCCATGTCTCCTTTTGCTCCATGTCCCTCTTCCCATCATCCCGCTGCAGCCGCTCCTCTCCCCACCTACGAGTGACCCCGTTGTCCCCATCCGGAAGGTTTCCAGCATCTTTTCCTGCATTCCAGGTCGAGCCAGAGCATCGACAAGACACAGAGCGTGCGATCCACGGCCCCATCCGACGGAGCCGGCGGCAGGAYGCCCCCGGAGCACGGTGGGTGATGGATCGGGACGGCTCCGGTTTCATGGAAGGGCTGTGGGACACCGGGCGCTGCTCCCGTTGCATCCCTTGACTTATTCCCTGTGTCCCTGCAGTCCCGGAGGACACACATGGAGTGGCCCTCGGCATTCCCAGTCCTGGTGTGCTGGCCTGTTTCAGCCCTCCCTGTTTTTCCACRTGCTGCTCCGCTGCTCCCACCGACGTCTCCTCCGTTGTCCCCTCGGAGACCAGCCCCGCCCATGCCACCAACCGGACAGGTGAGGGCCAGCCCACATTCCCAGGAATGCTGGGACATCTCCGAGGTTTGTGTCACCTCCTGTCCCCCGCCCTGTCTTGCATCTGTTCCTTGTGAGAAGGTCTCTCAGTCTCCTCYAGGGTGAACAATCCCAGCTCCCTCTCCCCTCTAGATCCTTCCTCATCCTTATCCCACTCCTCTGGAAGCTCTCTAATAGCTGATATCCATATATATATATCCTTTCTATCCTTATCCTTACCTATACCCTTTATATCCTTCTCTGCCCTTGTGGTGCAGTTCGGATCCTGTTGTGGGGATCCTGTTGTAAGGGCTGGAAAGGATTTGGAGCTTCCCAYGTTGCCAGCAAAAAGTCGTGGAAAAACTATGCGCTACCTTGTTCTGTCCTCATTCCATCACTGGCTCCATCAGGCACAGAGGGAATGGAAACATAGAATCCTGGAATGGTTGGGGTTGGGAGGAACCTTAAGGCCTATCCAGTCCCACCCCTGCCATGGGCAGGGACACCTTCCACTAGCCCAGGGTGCTCCAAGCCCCGTCCAACCTGGCCTTGGACAATTCCAAAAGCCACAGCTTCTCTGGGCAACCTGGGAAGCCTCAGGAGGTGACATGGGAACAGGTGATTCCAATGCTCCCAGCCTCTCCCTGCCTCTCAGCACGACCTTCTCTCCCGTTTTTCCGCAGACCAAAGCCAGCCCTCCCTCCTGCCGGTGACAAATATCAAAGCCAAATCCAGGGGCATCTCCGGGAAATCCACCTCCTACACCAAGTGGCCAAAGACTCCTGACAGGTCTCAGAGCTTCGGCAGCCCCAATGCCAGCCCCTCCTCCCCCTTCTCCCACATCCAGGGCAAATCCAAGTACATCTCCAACCTCTCGCTCTCCCGCAGCAACTCCCGGCAGCAGCGCAGCCTCCGGCAGCCGGTGAGCGAGTGGCCCCGCACGGAGCGGCCCAGCACGGATGGTAGGTGGATCCCATCTCCTTTCCCTTCCAGCCTGCTCCCTCGGGATTTTCCACCCTTTGCCCGTTCCTAAACGCCTCGTTTCCCGCCCCCCCTGGCAGAGCCGAGCCCGGTGCTGCAATCCATCCGGATCCTGGAGATCAACCTGGCCATCCATTCCCAGTATTGCGGCGGTGCCGGCGCCTGCAGGTGAGCGGGAAGGGCTGGCTGGTGGCACCTTGGGAAGAAGCAAATGGGAAAATCTTGGGAGTTTTTCTGCCATCTCCTCACGCCGCTCTGTGGGAAGAGGAGCCGGTGCTCCCGGTCCTTCCCTCAGGAGTTGTGTTTGGTGATGGGCTCGTCCTTGGGACATTTGGGAAGTTCTCCCCTCTGAATTCTCAGGCTGACAGGGATTTTGGGTCCTGTCCCAGCCTTCCCACAGCCTGGTGCCATCTAATGCTCTCTCTGTGTTCCCAGGACTGGGAATTTCAGCTTCCGCATCCCTGTGAGCCAGCGGACGGCCGTGAACACCAACCTGACCCTGGAGATGAAGTGAGTGCCCATGGATTGTGTCCTTGGGATGCCCTTGGATTGGCTGTTGTGGGCACAGTGTCTCCGTGGGGAAGGGACACGTGTTCCCCCTTCCAGGCTCTCATGGTGTCCTCTCTTCCCAGCTCCTCCTCCGCCGTGTCCGTCTCCCTTTGTGGCCTCGTCTCCAGTGATCCCTGCCAGGATGCTGTGAGTGGGAACAGCTCCACTGACTCCACGGATGCGCAGGTASGGAGGAGGGGACGGCTCGCAGAATCCACATGGAATCGTTGAGGTTGGAAAAGTCCATCTGTTCCCACAGTGCTGCCAAGGTCGCCATATCCCCAAGYGCCGCATCCACATGGCTTTTAAATCCCTCCAGGAATGGTGACTCCACCACTGCCAGGGCTGGACAGCCCTTCCCATGAAGGAATTTTCCCTAATATCCAGCTTAAACCTCTCCTGGCACAGCTTGAGGCTGTTTCCTCTCATCCTGTCCCTTGTTTCCTGGGAGTAGAGCCCGATCCCACCCGGCTGCCCCCTCCTGTCAGGGAATTGTGGAGAGCCAGAAAGTCCCCCCTGAGCCTCCTTTTCTCCAGGCTGAGCCCCGCCCAGCTCCCAGACCCCATTCCTCATCCCACTTGTGCTCCAGGAAACATCCATGGGATCACTCAACAGCACGAGGCTGTGGATTTCCTCACCAATCCGGCCCGGAGTACATTCCCCAAGCTCATCCCTGATCTCATCCCAGCTCTCCCCCTTCCTTCCCCAGGACACCACGCACCGCTGGCCTCTGGTGATGATGTCTTTCCGGGAGTTTTCCTACCACTTCCGAGTGGCACAGCCGGTGAGTACCCCCAGCTCGTCCAGGGACGCGCGGAAGGAGAGAAATGCGGGATCAGGGCAGGTGCAGCAGCCGCGTGTCCCCAAAAACCTCGTGGCGGGAGGATGATTTTTCCGTGCTCCGGGCAGAATTCCGCCCTTGGAGTCGTAGCCCTCTGTGCGAGCTGCTTTTCCCATTCCCAGGGCCGAGCCGACTGCAGCACTTCCCCGGAGCAGCTGGGACACCTCTTCACTGACTATTACTTCCAGTTTTACTGGCTCTGTGAGTGAATCCCAGCAGCACCAGTGCCCTCTGCTCGGAGACAGGAGGGGGACTGGTGCCACTGGGGAGCCTCCCGAATTCCCTGCTCCGCTGGCCCCCGGCCCCGCCTCATCCCCGTGTCCTGCGGCGGCTCCGGAGCTGTAACGGTGGTGGCTGGAGACACGGGAGCTCAGCACACGCAGGACTTAAAAGCCACCACCAGCCCTGTGGTGGCTCCCGGGGGGGACCTCGCGCCGATTCCCAGCATCCCGCATCCCACTCCTTCCCTTACGGGGGTGTTTGTGTCCTCCATCACTTCCCCTTCCCCTTCTTGGAAGCATCACACCGGACTGAGCGTGGACGGCTCTGCCACATCCCAGAGGGATGCTCCTTCCACGGATGGGAGCCCCATCCCGCTGCTCCCGGATGTCCCACATCAGTTCTTCACAACACTGGAATTGCTTCGACACTGGAGCCCTTTCCGAGAGCCAAACGCTGGAGTTTGGCCTGGAAAGGAAGGCTGTGCCTGGATGTACTGGAAGTCGTACACTGGAGTTGCTGTTCCTTCTGCTTGGCCCAGGGCCACTTCCCACAGACTTCCCACAGACTCCCGGACCTGCCAGTGGACATGCTCCTCCGGGAACAACTGGAGAAGAAGCAGCTTCGACATCATTCCCCCTCCTCTTTGTGCTCTTAAATCCCATATCCATATGGGATATCCGGGTGTCATGGATAAAATCCCCCCTCAAGCTGCTGCTGAGGCCATGCCACGCCTGGGGACACTCGTCCCCAACCCAGGGGGRACAAATGACCGGGACTCTCCCACGTTAAGTGTGGCGGGATCCGTTTTATCCGCTTGGAAGCGGCATGTGCGGAGCTGCCTGGTCGGCTCTGGAGCCAACGCCAACCTCTGCCCAGATGTGCAGCACTGGCAAAGCCTGGAGTGCCCTGCAGAGCAAGGCYGAGTCCCTGGGAACACCAGGATCTGCGTCCGGGCGGGATTCCTGCCCTGGGAGAGGGTGGTGTTCTCCCAGAAATTGGGATGGCAGCGCCTGCGGGCTGTCCCTGCCCTCACGGAGTCGTGCTGGGGGGATTTGGGGGATTTTACTGTTACAAGTTCTTAACTTGCTAAACTACTGAATTCTTGTGGGTTTTAATCCATAAAAAAGAATTGGAATTCCCATTGAGCCGCGTGTGTCCCGTGGGAAAGCCGAGTGGCTCCCTGTGCTTCCTGCTCCTCGTGCTTACAGAGGAGTTGTCTGTGTTCCTGGAGACTCAGCCACCTCCAGGGTATTCCCAGATGGATTTCCCTGRGGAAACAGTGAGGGGGGGGAATGCCACACGCTGATCCTAAGGACACTCTAAAGCTGCTCCGGGAAAACAAAAGATGGTCTTTATCCCGGTAAAGTGATGGTTCCTGGGCACGTCTGCTTTTATCTCCCATYATCCACCTCCTGAGCTTATCCCAGCAAAGCGGCCCTAAAATTCCTGGTGATGTCACCTGGATATGGCATCTGCCACCAAAAACTGTTTGTAGGGAGGTTTCAAGGCCTGGAAGCAGCAAACACTGGATTAAAGTCACTAAAATCCACTGAATCCTGGGAAGCAGGAAATAGCAGGTGAGCAGGGAATTCCGAGCAGCCAAGCGGTCGGAAACCCCAATTTTGGGAAGCTCAGCGGGATAACAAGGCTTGGGAATACCTGTGCCACAAGTAGGTGGGCTCTGTGCTCAGCAGGATTCTCTGTTTCTCCCTGAAATTGGGAAGGAAACACCTGGATGTAGCTCGGCGCTCCTCCCTCCACCTGCCCCGAGTGGTTTTTTCCTGGTTTTAAACTGGGAAGTGACTTCCTCGGCAGGTTTCTTGTCCCCTTGGCAATCAGTAGCCCAGGCTGGCACGTCCTTCCTTAGGTGAGTGATGCCGAGCTGGGATAAAAGCCCCTGGAAGAGGAAACAGGGAATTCGGGAATGCCAGAGCCTGCAATCACCCCCCCTCAGAAAAGACCCCCCAGTACATCCTGCCCCATTCCAGAGGGAAGGAATCAATCAGTGGTGGCCCAGGAGGAGTTGAGATCTCTCAGGTGTCCCCACAGCACTCAGCCATGGGATTTAGGGAGATTCCCTGACAAACCAAGTGCCTGAGGGCTTGGAAACATCTCTAGTGCCTTTTTCCTTATGGAACAGCCCCAGGGAACTGTGTTTTCCCACATGTATTCCCAAATGCTGCCTCAGGAACGGTGCCCTGGGTGGTTTAACTGGCATGTGGCAATTCCTGGAGTGCCAAAGCCAGCCCTACCCACGCTGAGCTGGCAGCAATCCCTGGGATCAGGAGAGGACAGGGATTCAGGATGAAGTTTTTAGTGTCAGTGGTATCCTTCAAGGGGCACAGGTTGCCCAGAGAATTCTTGGATGCTCCATCCCTGGAAGCGTTCCAGGCCAGGTTGGATGGGCTTGGAGCAACCTGGACTGTTGGAAGATGTCCCTGCCCATGGCAGGGAGTGGGACTGGATGATCTTTAAGGTCCCTTCCCATCCACACCATTSCAGGATTCCATGATAAAGATCATCCATCGGCTGCTTCCCAGCGAGGCAGCAGCGAGCTCCAAAGGGGTTCACAATTACAAAATTAAGGAGTCATGGAATTGCTTCCAGCCCCGTGGAAACAGCTGTTCGTATGGATTCCCCCCCTCCCCCCCAAAAACGCATCTCTGCCCCTTCCCCGTCCCCAATCAGTACCAAGAGAGTTCACAATCAGGCCTTTCCCGGAGGGAATTCTGAGCCGACCTCTCCAGCTTGGGGAAAAATCCCCCTCTAGCCAGCGGCAAAGAGACATTCCTGGCAGGAAGGAAGACAAAAAGGGTGGAAAACGAGGCCGTTTGGGAGTTCGTTTCAAAAGCAAATTCCCAACTCTTCTGTCCTACTGTTGGAGCTTAAAGCCTGTAAATAGAGACTATGGCGCCACTGGAAGAATTAAGGAAAAAAAAAACCACCACGTAAAGCACTAATTTTGTTGGTTTAAATGTTGCTGCCACAGCTTTAATCACTGTATTTTGCCAGCCAGTTTGTAGAGTTGCATTTGTAGCAGGTTATTCTTGATTCCTGGTTTTTATTTGTGGGGGAACAAGCGTGGTTTCCCCTCTTTTTCTTCCTGATTTGTATTTATATTTTGCTGAATTTGAGGGCTGAGTCTCCGGATTCCCCAGGTTTTTTTTTTTTGTTTGTTTGTTTTGTTTTGTTTGGCTTATTTAGACTTTGTTTTATGCTGGAGGTAAATGTGCCCGTATGAATAAAATATATAAATACTGCTTTGTATCCAAGGATGGCTCCTGGTGTTTTCCTCCCTTCCTAGGGAATAACTCAGGTGAGCGGCTGGGAATTCCAGGCCTTTAGTCAGTGGAAGTTTCTGGATATGCCCAAGCGGGGTCCAGTCAGAGTTGTTTGGAATGGGGATAAAAAGGAGAAAGGAAAGAGGAAAAAGAAAGGGGAAAATTAGGAAGGGAAAGTGAAGTAAGAAGGAGAAAAATGAAGAAAAGAAAAGGAAGAAGGGAAAAGAAAGGTTAAATGGAGAAGGAAAAAGGGGAAAAGAAAAAAGGAGGAAAGGAGGGAAAAAGAAAGGAAAAGGAAAATCTGCCACTGACCTCTCATTACTCACATGTCACATTCCAAAGGATCCAAGGGTCCACAGAAGGAAATCTTCCCAAATAGGAAAGTGGGGCTTGAATTTGTGATTTGGAACCGGAATGGTTTGGAAGCTGGGCGAAAATTCCAATCTGCCTCTTAGAGACCCATAAATCAATTCCTAGGCCAGGCAGTTCATTCAGGAATTAATGAAGGGCACATCCAGTGCCACAAAAGTCCTGGTTCGGGATGAGAGCAGGCACAGCATTCCCCCAAAAAAGTGGGAGGCAAAGAAGGCTGGGGGATTAAAAGCAGATTTAGGATTTATTTTCCACAGCCTGGCTGCACCAGGACACAAGGTGGCACTGGAACACTTGTGACCACACACAGCATGGAAATCTGGAATAACACGGGGTAGATCCCAAGGTACCTGCATCTTGTGCCAATTTGGATAAAAGGACACTCAGGGAATAGTTTCTCACTCTCCACAAATCCCTGAAAGGAGGGTGGAGCCAGTCAGGATCGGTCTCTTCTCCCAGGGAACAWGAGGAAACAGCCTCAGGGTGCACTAGGGGAGGTTTAGGTTGGGCATTAGGGAAAATTCCTTCATGGGAAGGGTTTTAGAGCACTGGAACAGGCTCCAGTGGTGGAGTCCCCATCCCCGGAGSGATTTAAAATCCATGTGGATGCGGCACTTGGGAACACGGGTTAGTGATGGCCTTGGCAGTGCTGGAGGAATGGTTAGACTGGATGATCCTAGAGGGCTTTTCCRGCCTTAGCCATCCCACAATTCTRTCCAAGCCCTTTGGAAAAGCCAGGCGACAAAAGACAAACCAGGAGCCCCCCAAGAGACGTGTCACAGAGCCACTTTTATTCACGTGCGTGTCACTGCCTGGCGCAGACCACACCTGCCGCAGGCATTTTTTTTCCTTGAAATATAAAAGAAATATAAAAAGAGCTTCCCAGAATCCCCCATCCAGGCCCCTTCCCGAGGGGTTCAGACGTAGATCCCGACCCAGAGCAGCAGGAAGAGGACGCCGAAGCCCATGAAGAGCGAGGCCACCAGCGAGATCAGCAGCTCCTTGTAGATGTCCCGGGTGTACTTGGTGGATGTCACCTCGTAGCTGCCAGGCAGGAGTTAAGGTGATAAACAGAGGCACAGCAAAGCGAGGGGACCCCCACCCGCTTCCCTGCCCCTGGAATGAGGGCGATAACCCGGGATTGGGAGGCATAGCAAGAGGGCGGGACCCCCCGCCCTCAGCCGCGGGGATACACGAAGAACCAGGCGGTGAAGAACATGCCGATGGCCAGCAGCACSACGGTGAGGTGCGGGAACACGGCCGGGTTCACCGGGCTCGTGTATCTGCTCATCGCCTCCAGCTCCTGCRGGGACACGGCGGCGCTCAGCGGGGCCGGGCAGCCAGCGGGCCGGGCCCCCCGTGGCCACCCCAGGCTCCCCCCGCCCCGGCCCTCACCATGTCGCCGGGTCCCCGCTGCGACACGTCGGCTCCGCTCCCGCCGCCGCGCGTCCTTCCCCCGGCGCCGCCGGAAGCGGAAGCGAGGGCGGGAACGAGGCGCGGCGAGCGCGAGCCGCTCCCCCATTGGCTGGCGGCGGCTCCCGGCGGGCTCGGCGGCGGAGCGCGGGAGCGGCGGCGGCGCGAGCGACCGGGTAATGGCGGCCGAGGGGCAACGGGGGAGCTGAGGGGGAACGGGGGCTCTGAGGGGGTAATGGCGGATGAGGGCGAGCGGGAGCCCTGAGGGGCTAGTGGCGGCTGAGCGGCAGCGGGGGATCTGAGGGGAAACGGGCGCTCTGAGGGAGCAGTGGCGGCTGAGGGGGAACGGGAGATCTGAGGGGGAACGGGAGCCCTGAGCGGGTAATGGCCGCTGAGCGGGAGGGAAGAGGGGTTGATGGCAGGCTTGGGGAGGTGGGAATGGGAAGGCGATGGGGTCTGGATGGTTATAATGCTGGAGATAGAGGAATTTTGGGGAGGGGGATTGGGCTGCGAGAGGCTGAGGTAGGAAGGGGAATAATGATAGGCCAGCGTAGGGGGGTAGTGAGGGATAAGGATGGCCTGAGCCTGGAACTGGGATACCAGCAGCCAGTAGAGGCCCCAGCCCTTGGAGCCGTGGTTTGCAGGGGAAGCACCCGCCCTCTTTGGCCCCCCCTCCTTGGGTGGTCCAACATTCCTCGTGCAGAGCCCGCTTCTGACATCCCCTTTTCCCTTCCCCAGGATGGGAATCCATGGCTTGGCCAAGCTTATCGCCGACGTGGCCCCCGGGGCCATCCGGGAGAACGACATCAAGTCCTACTTCGGCCGGAAAGTGGCCATCGACGCCTCCATGAGCATCTACCAGTTCCTGATCGCCGTGCGGCAGGGAGCCGACGTGCTCCAGAACGAGGAGGGCGAGACCACCAGCCACCTCATGGGAATGTTCTACCGCACCATCCGCATGGTGGAGAACGGCATCAAGCCCGTGTACGTGTTCGACGGGAAGCCCCCGCAGCTGAAATCCGGGGAGCTGGCCAAGCGCACGGAGCGCCGCGCCGAGGCGGAGAAGCACCTGCAGGAAGCGCAGGAGGCCGGGGAGGAGGAGAACATCGAGAAGTACAGCAAGAGGCTGGTCAAGGTGACCCCGCAGCACACCCAGGAGTGCAAGAAGCTGCTGGCGCTGATGGGAATTCCCTACGTGGAGGCCCCCGGAGAGGCGGAGGCCAGCTGCGCCGCCCTGGTGAAAGCCGGGAAGGTGTACGCGGCCGCCACGGAGGACATGGATTGCCTCACCTTCGGCAGCCCCGTGCTCATGCGGCACCTCACGGCCAGCGAGGCCAAGAAGCTGCCCATCCAGGAGTTCCACCTGAACCGGATCCTGCAGGACCTGCAGCTGACCTGGGAGCAGTTCGTGGACCTGTGCATCCTGCTGGGCTGCGACTACTGCGCCAGCATCCGCGGCATCGGGCCCAAGCGCGCCGTGGAGCTCATCCGGGAGCACAAATCCATCGAGAGGATCGTGCAGCAGCTCGACACCAAGAAGTACCCCCTGCCCGAGAACTGGCTGCACAGGGAGGCCCAGAAGCTCTTCCTGGAACCCGACGTGATCGATCCCGACGCCGTGGAGCTGAAGTGGAGCGAGCCGGACGAGGAGCAGCTGGTGCAGTTCATGTGCGGCGAGAAGCAGTTCAACGAGGAGCGCGTCCGGAACGGCGTCCGGAGGCTGAGCAAGAGCCGCCAGGGCAGCACCCAGGGCCGGCTCGACGACTTCTTCAAGGTCACCGGATCCATCACCTCGGCCAAGCGCAAGGAGCCGGAGCCCAAGGGATCGGCCAAGAAGAAAGCCAAGCCCAGCTCCAAGCCCAACAGCGCCGTGGCCGCAAAGACTAAAAAGGCGAAATAACCGAGTTGGGCACCCGCAGACCTCTGGGAGTGAGTTCTTTGGGGGGGCTTAAGGAGGAATTTTAGACTAATGACAAACATTTGCGTGTTAGTGCTGGCAAGGAACGGATGAGGCCAGGGGAGTGGAACAGCTTCTGGGCACAAACACTCCCCACATTTCAGAATTCCGAAGCTGAGCAGCTGCAGAGCAGACTCGGGGCAAGTTAGATTTCATCCCCGTCCCAAAAGAGGTAGATGCAAGCAGAAACTGGGAAGATAGGAGTGGAAGGCAAGCTGGAATTAGGAAGGAGGCTTCAAGTAATGAGGTAAAATTCTCCCTTTAATGAGAGTTTGTTAAGGTTTTTTCTTCCCTTTTTGTAGTCACTCTCGTTATTTAAAATCCAGTTGTGATCTCAGTTCCAGCAATGTCCTAGCCTGCTTTTAGTGCATAATCCAAGGAAAGCTGAGCCCAGACTGCAGCTCTCCCTGCCTGAAATTTGCTTAGAAATGCTTAAAAATAAAAATAGCCATAAGCCTAGAACAGCAGCCTCTTCAGTCCTCGAATTCCAGTGGCATATTTCCATGTTGTACACACTTGTAGGTCCCAGGATGGGAATTAAAAGTTAAAACCGTCTATTTTATTCTGTATTTTCTATAATTTTTTGCTTGTCAGAGCCACAGGCTGGGTTTTGTTTCCAGAATAAAATTTAAACTCAAAGACACTGTTTCTCTGGAGAAGTGGCTTAAATGTTTTTAAACGAAAATCCCAGTTTTAGAGGGAATTCTGTAACAGCCAACAAACCAGGCACAGTCTGGAACACGGAAAGTTCCAATTTTAAGCTCTTTAGATGGTTTGTAGACATAAAAAATCTGTGGGTCTGCTCTTTGCCAGTTTGGAAAGTAAGAAGCTGGCTTGTTTTGTGGGCAAATTTATATTTATTTAATATTTTTTATCCACTAATATTGCTAAACTTGTGATTTTTGTTTCCTTGCTGTGGGTTCTCTTAAATGTTTCAATCTGTAATTGTTTTTTTCCCAGGAGTTTTTTAATTAAGTATTCCTCTTTTATCTCCAAACATCTTCATAGGTACAGGAATGGTTTTGTGGTGGAGGGATAAAAAATGATTTTAAGATAATAATATTTGGAAATAAGCCTGGGAAATTTACCAGTTCGGGGCAAAATCTCAGTAGCAGAATCTCTCTTAATTGTTTATTTTCCTCATATCAGCATTTCCAAGGATTATCTTCCAGCTTTCCAAGTGCCACCACCTTGTTGGGACAAAACCTCGGCAAAGAACTAAAAGCTGCCTGTCCACCACCTCCTCCCTGCCTGGTGCTCCACGGTATTTCACTCTGTTTTTTCCTCCATTTCTCATTCCAAACAAAGATTCCCACTGCTTCTGACACTGATATTATTATTAATGAATTCAGGTAGCACTGTTTATCCCAGGAAAAAGTGGTAGGGGAAGGCAGGGACCCAGCAAAGCCGATCACAGAGGGCACGGGGCATTTGGGGCTCGCAGGGTCAGCAGGTGTGGTGGTCTTCCCACGGGAAAACTGGAATACTTTTCCACCTTTTTCCCTTTTCCAACACTTAAATCCAATTGAGTGAGTTTTTGATGTCTTCACCTTAGTTTTCCAGCTGGCTGTGCCATGACCCGTAAATTACCCACAGCATTCCCATCCTGAATCCAAACCCAACATGTGCCAGCTGCTGGGAAGAAAGGAACCCTATCCCAGTCCAAACCAGACCAGTGGGAGCTCACAGGCAGCTTTTGGGGAAACTTAATAAATTTATTAAACGTAATAAATTTATTAAACACAAATAAACCTACGAAGTGTGCCAGCTGCTGCCACGAGCTGCATCCTGACCCATGAGAACCATTTCCCGGGAGCTCCCTGGGAACGGGATAACTCCTTTTTCCGCTGGAGCCTCCTGTCCAGCACCGCCCGGAGGGTCTTCTCCCGTGGCACTGCTGCGATGTCCTGGGAGCCATGCACTGGGCACCAGCGGCTCAGGGACACTTCCTGCTGTGCCACTTGCTCCTGGGAATGCTTTGCTGGAATGGGCCAGGCTGCCAGTTGTATTTCCAGGCTTTTCCCGGCCGTGTGTATCTTGTGGGCTGAGTGGACTCTGCGGATGCCCACGGCTTCAAGGCAGCAGGGAGACCTGTCCGTGTGGGCTCCTCCACCTGGAGTCTGGCAGCTCTCACGGAGGCTCTGGCAGGGGTGGAGACCTTTGCTGGAAAAATCCAAGGTATGGAGATCTTCCTTCGCCTTGTGCTCCACAGCCGGCTCCAGGGAGCGCCCTGGACATGGGATCAGCTGCCTTTGCTGCTGGAGCCTCATGTCCAGCAGCGTGCGGAGAGTATTCCCAGATGGCACCGCCACAGGATCCTGGGAGCCTTGGACGGGGCACCGGCGGCTCCAGGAGACTTCCACTTGCTTCTTGGCAGGAACGGGCCAGGCTCTTCCAACTGGAGCATAACACAGGTCACAGAGGGTCTGGGAGGCAATGGAGGCGCGTTTCCAAGGGACCGATTTTCTTGGGCTCTTGGGGGATCTCAACTGGCGTCGGATTCTGTGGAGGGCCGAGTCCCTTCCAGAGGCGGATCTTTTCCGACGGACGGAAGGTCTTGTTGGGCGCCGGCTCCTGGCGGGCTGCAGGTTCCCAGAGGAGCCGGAGGAGCTGGAGTAGGCGCAGCAGGGCAGGCGGCCTCGCTCCAGCAGCTGCTCCAGGTCCTCCCACGCCGCCGGCCACATGTGCGARTCCCGCGGGAAGGACGCTCCGGGCCAGAGCGGCGCCAGCAGGGCCTGCAGCTCCCGCGCCGCCGTCACGCAGGGGGTGCAGGCGGGGCCGCAGCCGCACGG
>JACAXG010000277.1:322103-442799 GCA_018881555.1 Amblyornis subalaris | reverse complement strand
GGCCCCCGGCGCGCGCTCCCGTCCCGGCACCGCCCGCGGCACCGCCCGGAGCCCCCGCGGGGATGGGAGCGCATTGCTCCGCTCCTGCTCGGGCTGAGCCTGGCAGTGCTCCAGAGAGACGGCGAATTCCTGCCCGAGGGCTCCRAGGCACCGACTGAGCCCAGGTCACAGAGTCCCAGAACACGCTCAGGAATTTGGAATTGTTTCCCGGTGTAGGCAGGGAATGCTTTTTGAGAAAACCCAAACCTAAAGAATATTGGCATAACTCTCTGGATCRGGCAGTGGAGCCTCTCCGTAGTGTCCCTGTGGAGCTGGCACTGCTCAGCATTCCCGGCTGGAATTGGAGGGATCCCAGCACAGACCCCCTCCCAGCACATCCCGCTGCTCCCTCGAGTCCCCTTTAACCAGGATCGTTTCTTGGGCTGGGGGCACCCAAACCCAGCAGAACTGGCTTGGAACATTTTTGGGGGCTCTCCCCTCCTCACCCAATTCCTGCTGCCAAAACCCAGCCTGAGGCCCAGCTCCCCATCCCCTCAATCTCTCCAAGGAATTCGACTTGGATTTCCCAATCCAGCAGGGCATGAATGCTCTTCTCCTGCTTGTAAATCTTAGTGCTTAAGAAATAATTCAAAGGAATCAAAAGAATGAAGAGACAACAAAGAGGAGCTGCCAGCTCCAAACACGGGATGCTCAAACTCCTTCTCAATGATTTGCTTTAATTCACCAATTCCAGTGAACCAATTAAACCCACATTGATACGGTTTTATTCTTTTTRATCAAGTTATAGGTAAATGTTGCAAAACATAAAAGAAGCTTTTTAACCCCAAAACCTCTTCTAAGACATATACAGGGCAGGGCTGCACTGCACCCCCAAACYGAGGAGAACTGGGAGAAAAGACAARCCCAGGCTGACRTTCCTGGGARATTGGTGCAGCTCCTGCCAGCCAAAACAATCCTTGGTCTGAACACACACCTGTGAATCCCAGGAACTTGTGACACCATCAATATTCTCATGGTCCTTTTTATTAAAAGCAGATTTCCAGGGAGAATTAATGAACTACAGAACATTCAACTGAAATGTAAAGGAACGGTTCCCCCCACCCAGCAGGCTGCAGCATCCAGAACAAAATGAACAGAAAGATTATGGATTGGGATCATCACCAGCCCCAAATCCCTGTGTGGAACACCACTCTTCCGTATTTTATAAATCCCACTTCTCTCAGTGGACAAACCCTTCAACTTCACTTCAGGTTCACCAAGTTCCGAACTGCAGCCACCAAGATTTTCCTGCGCCGTGTCCACGGTGCGATCCAGGAAAACACGAAGGGTATGGTCCTCTGGGAATGTTGCCGAGGAACCACACGGACCTGATCTGTGACTGCAGCCCAGAGGGAGATCTCTTCCCAGCACCTCTGGCTGTGCTCGGGGTGTCCTGACAGTTCCCGTGCTGACACCCCACAGCTTCCTCTGCCTGCTGCCTTGGGAAGTATCCCTAAGGTGCCACAGAGAACATGGAATAAAGTATCCATTAATACAGCAGATATTCCCACATGCCCTCACCAAATTCAAACAATAAATAATATCCCAAGTTATTGTGATTAAAGTCCCATTTAGCTGGGAAAAGCGAGASGAAAGATTCCTGGTTCCAATCTCTGACACCTTCCTTTGGTAGTACCTGTACTACCCTGGCACCTGGAGGGCCTGGACAAGGGGGAATGGCTTCCGAGTGACAGAGGGCAGAGATAGATGGGATACTGGGAAGAAATTATTCCCTGTGAGGGTGGTGAGGCCCCGGCACAGGGTGCCCAGAGAAGCTGTGGCTGCCCCATCCCTGGAAGTGTCCAAGGCCAGGTTGGAGGTGGCTTGGAGCAACCTGGGACASTGRAARGTGTCCCTGCCCATGGCAGGGGGTGGAATGGGAYGGACTTTAAGGCCCCTTCCCACCCAGACCATTCCAGGATTCTGTGAATGTCTCTGCGCTGCTTCCAGTGCCAGAGCACGATCGTGCAGCGAGACCAACTTTCCCCCGTCCTTACTGACAGGGCACGGGCAGGAGCTCAGGTGTAACAGCCTGGAACAGCGCCCGCCCCGCTCTCACCCTGTGCTCCAGCACCACCTCGTGTTCCCGCAGGGAACTGCAACCAGCCGGGACTGCTTGGTCGCCTCTSTCTAAAGGAARAGTTGAGATCCAGAAACGAACATGAAAGAACAAGAAACTCATGGCAGACCTAAAAGGGATATATGGCCTTATATCGCCCAAAAAAATCTGTTACTTTTGTACCTGAACAGTCAGCATACTTACCCTTCCATAAAATCCGTAACATGTGCATAAAGATACATAAATCCAAGCAGAACTCCAAGTATCATGTGGTGTCTTACATTCCTCAGCTATTCAATTAAGGCTTCTCCTACAAGTGTTTATCTCAATTTACACAAATCAAGGTGAAACCCAAAACTCCAGTCTCTGTCCTTCATTGCAGCAACCTCTCTGTGCAAAAASAGCTCAGGAATACAATTTCTATCCAAGTATTACTCCCGGATCATTTCTGCAGCCTCAGTTGTTTTTAGAGCTCCAAATTCATTCCTTGCAATTCGATGGCGGACTGCTGTGTTATCATGGATTGGATGAAATACGCATTCACAAAAAGGAAAGGCCATAATTTGCTTCAAGCCCATGTGATGGAGTTGATCCTGTTTCTCTAAGTTTGCATTTACTGCTGAGGCCGGATTTATTTTCATGTACAAACCAGAATAAAATCSAATTGACTTCTTTTTTGAAGGAAAAAGAATCTATTTTGGGGCTAAGGCTGCTCARTATCCAAAGGGAATCAGGTTAAAACAGGTCTTTTACGTCTGACTATTTATCATTTGGAAGTTTATAAGTGCTAGATCGTTCTGCTATCCTACATACAGAGGGAAAGGTCTCCAGTTCTCTTCCACCCCTTCAAAACTAATCCACCAAGTGTCCTCTGCASTCCGGCAAGCCATGTGCTAAAAGCATTTTTCTCTTGGAAGGAAAAAAACCGGAAAGGATGCATTTGCTGTCAGTTATGCCAGTGAGACTTGAGGAAATCCATGAGGTTATTCAGTTCTAAATGGGGACAGAATTCGAGCAGAAGTTAATTTTCAGACACTTGGGGATTTTTTGGTCTGTTTCTTTTACTTCCTGCAGGTAAAATCTCTGTATTTACGTCATTTTCCCAATTCCCTGCTTGTGCCTGCTGGTTTCAATTCAGCTTTAGAGTTTCCCCGGCAGCTGAGGGGACGTGGCTCCTTTTCCTTGCAGAGGCCAAAATGAAGGTGAAACAGGCATGTCCCAGGTGCGTGTTACACCAGGAGAGGGTGCTCCAAGCTCGGGAAAGCCGTGAGGATCCTCTCCCTTGGCAGCTGCGCCAATCCCATCTGTAAAACCTCAAATCCACGTTTACCRCTGCCACGCTGAAACTGCTCTTTCTCCCCCTGCAGATTTGCTGACCAGCTTTTTGTAGCTCTGCATCACAAATATTAAACAAATATCATTCTAAGTTGGTACAGAAATAAAAAACAGAGCTTGATYTGGGATGGGGTGAAAGAGATTTCTTAAAATCTACCTGTAGGGTTAAACTTCCAAAAGCACCTGAATGTCTTTGGCAYGTAACGAAGAGCTTTTCAAGGTACTTAGATATATATTTGTCATCAGAAAAATACTTSAGCTGATCCAACTTTCTAAAAACATTTCTATGAGTACATTTTTCTTTCTCATGCAGATRTTTAAAGATGAACATGATTGCTCTACAACAATGCAAGAAGTTTGTCACCCTCCCCAGCCTCAGCAGACAAACCAATCCAACCAGATGGAGGGCAAGCTCAGATGGGCTTGAACTTAAAAGCTTACATTTTCTTGCTGTTCCTTACATATTTTTCCTCATCTCTTTCCACAAAGACGGGAGTCAAGAACACAGGATCTGGGGGCTTTAACAGGCAATAGCTGGAAGCAGCTGAGCTCTGYCTGCTGCCAAATTTTATTAGTTCTCCTCACAACAACAACAACCACCACTTCCACAGACACAATCTTTACCAAACATCACCTCCTCTGAAACTGAACACCCAGAACCCTGAAAACCGCCTGTGTGCACTGATGAGACCTGGGAGAAGACAAAGACTGATTCGATGGGATCGTTCCCATTCCAACAGCGTGGGAAGCACACCRGTGAGGGGATGGAAAGCACCAAGAGCTGAGCACAGATTGCAGTTCCAGGGAGCTCATAAATCAGGCTGCCGACAGAGCAGCAGAGGGAAGGCAGACAGACAGCAGAGCACTGACGGACAGGAATGGGCCAGACAYGGCACAGCCATGAAAAACAGAGCAGAGGAGAAGCACTCCAGCTCCTGCCTCCCACCAGCAACGCTCCGGGGGAGCAGCATCAGCACGGGGGGCAGGCAGGCTCGACCCTCGGCCTCGCTGGTGGCCAGAGGTGTTGGGTTGGCAATGAGGAGCTGCTGGAGAGTTCTCACAGTCCTGTGGGAAATGCTCCCTGGAGATATCCCAAAGCAGCTGGAGGGACTTTGCTTACATGGCAAACACAGGGCGCACTCCCTGCCCTCCGTTATTGGGCAAACCATGTGTGTAATTTCCAGGCAAACAGCTTTGCTGCAGGAAGTAGGGAAGCTTCCCACCTCTTGGGCTTGACCTTCAGCACAAGCACAGCTCCTGGAGTCCGGGCAGCYAGGGCAGCATTCCTCGGGGACAGGAGAGCAGGACGGAGCACTGGAACACTGGGACAGGAACACGTMTGGCCCAAGAGGATAAAAGCCTCCTTGGGAATCACGTGTGCTCGGATGTGCCTGCAGCCATTCCTTGGTTTCTCTCTCCAGGAGCAGCACAGACCTTGTGCTGATGGTCAGGAGATGCAAATGCACACAGCCATGCTCCCAGCCACTGGAAACCAGCCCAGCTTTTGGCTGCCGGCCAGGGGAAGGGATTGGTTGATGGGAGGTGCAAACCCAGACAGGAGCAGCAAACACTTTCCTGCCCCTGCTGCCTGGAAATGGAGTGCTGACTGGGCACTCGAAGACAATATCTCAGGAGCTCTTTTGCCTGACAGCAGACAGACAGCTAAAGTACTCCACAATTAGTGGGTTTATGACACAGAAAATTGATGACAAAGTCCTCCAGTGAAGAACATGTGATTGGTCCTTGTTCACCAGTGACGGAGGAAACAGCAGGTCCTGAGCGTGGAACCGCCTGGCTGGCAGGATGAGGACCTGGTGGCACATTCCAGCTGCTTGTGCTGGCAGCACAGGGCAGAGCCAAGCCCCGAACTGGGCTCCTGCATGGTCAGAGAGCAACTKCAGGCTCAGAGGGACTTGCTGACACCCAACTGCAACACCCTAAAGGGAAGGGCCAAGCAACACTGGACTGTGCACCTGAACTGCTCCTGTGAGCTGGGCTCGCTGCTGCCAGGTCAGCCCAGCTACAGCTCTTCTGCACCTGCAGCCAGCGCGGGAAAGGTGACGCCAAGGGACCCAGGGGGGACAGGCRGGAAAGTGCAAAGATGAAACGCTTCACACTGTAAATCCTAAGCGATATTCCAAGGTCTCACTGAAGGGTTAAMTTAGCTGTAATCTCTTCTGGCCTTATTTGCTGCATTCCAGTTTCCCCCCGAGCAGAAAGATGGGCTTCATGTCAGCAAAGAGGCTGAATTGCCCCATTTGGGGGTATGTACCCAATTTCCATTATAACCTGTAGTCATCTGTCCCTGCACCCGTGTGAGATGTGTTGACTGTCACCTCTGCTGCTGGGGGTGATGAGCTCTCTGAGGCAAAGGACACTCCCAGCCCTCGGTGGTGACCATCCGGGTCAGAACCTTCTTCCTCCTCCTCCTCCTCCTCCTCCTCCTCATTCTTCTGCAGATCTTGGTCACTGTCATCATCATCACCCTCATCTGCTGCACTGTCCTCAATCACCTCAACCCTCTCTCCAGCCTCTGGGTCCACATCAGTCTTAAACCACACAGCTTTGTAGCCATCATCTGCCACGTGCCTGTCTGTCTTGAGGATAGACTTCACTTCTTTCTCCTGTCCAGTCTCTTCTTCCTCTTCTTCCTCTTCCTTCTCTTTCTCTTCTTGATTGAAGATGACAGTGGAAGCTGTGGAGCCTTTTGGGAGACTCTCACTTTCCTCTGCACTGGAGGAAGGCAAGGCAAGTGCTGCCTGCTCTGGCACATGAGTCTCCGCCTGGACACTGCCAGTTTCTGATGTCTCGTCCTGTTTGGTGTTTTCATAGGGGTGTTCATCTTCCTGGTAATATTCGTTCTGGTGACCCCCAGAGGTTTCCTTGGAGAGCTACGGGAGGAGRGACACATTGTGATTGTAGTGACAGGAAAAGAAATTGAAGTGACTGAGCTCCTGCTCAGGAAAGTTCAGCGTGGTTTGCAGTTAGACCTACTTGAAGCCAGGGAAAGATGCAGAYCCCCGGAACTGCTATTTTTTACTGGCTCCATTTCTGGAGTTTTCTCAGATAAGTGGGCACATTTTCTAGGAGAGCTGAGCACCAGCACTGCACACTGATGTGTACCCACCCCRCTCTGGAGTGGGAATTCCCTCAAGGTGAAGGACTGTTGTTACCCACCTGAGCTGTGTGCTCTGTACTCATGCCTAGGCTCCTGGCAGGCCCAGCCTATGGCACAGACCAACATCTGGTCACATGAATCCCACCCTAAACTYCCCAGTGACCAATCTGCCAGGGACCTGAGGGGTCCAAAACGAAATAGCTCAGGTGCAGACAAGTGTCTGAGCCCAGGCTTTGGGATCAGACATGGAGGGACCTTCCTCTCCTTTGACTGTGGAGGATGAACAGTGCTTTATACCCCAGATGTGTTTGTCAGCGACCACCCCTGATATGTGTCATGTGTGTCCCAGATTTTGTGCTCCATGGAGCTGTGGTCCTCTCCTTACCATGTCTGCTCCTGATCTACCATACTGCTCCAGCCTCAGGGGCACAAAAGAACAGCAGCCGCCACCAAAGTGATGCCACCCCTGCAAACTGTCTCAGGAGTTACCCATCACCTTCACACAAACTTGTAGTATTTGGGCAGCCCATCCACACTTGAAAACCTCCTCAGATCCCACTTTCTAACTCTTACAAGTTCAGGTACAAACGAGGCGCTTACCTTTTTCTTCATCAGGTGTTTGACAGGTTTTCCATACCATCTACTGGATTTCCACACCAGCACTCCAAGCAGGACTAAGGCAATCAACAGCAGTGCTGCTAACGTGCCCCCCAGGACAGCCATGTCCCGAGCAGAGTACATCTTATCAGAGGGGGTTACAGCTGTGAGGAAAACAAACCAGTGTTACCAAACCTAAAACTGGCAGCCAGCATTTCCAACACAACCCTTCACTGTGGGAGAAACTCCAAGCACAGGGCTTTTTTTTTTTTTATATACACACAATATTGTCATTTCCAATAACTTCCATGAAGTGGCAAGAGCAGCCATTTACAGGACAGTGACTTCTACCCCGTGATTTAACTAAGTTAGTAAATACCTGACTGCATTAGGCAAGCAGATGCTACATAGGAGTAAAGCTATTTAGGTCTCTGACTTTCCCACTTCACCCTTTTACACCAGAATGCAAAACTGAGGTTGGTTTGTACACCTGTGTGTGAAAATGCAAAGCCTCCTTTCATCTGGAACATCCCCTCCARCACATACGAGCACATTAAAATAGGAAACAAAAAAGCATAATAGGAAATAGGAAAAGCATCAAAACATCCCCARGACAAGAAAACCTGTCCTGCCCTATTGTAGCCATAGCAACGTCCCCCAGCCTGCACAGGGGCAGCTTCTGCTTCCAGCCGCTGGTCAGTGTAAGGTGTTTGTGCAGAGATCAGCACCATAGTGGAGGGACAGTACCATCCTCAGCTTTGCTTGGTGGTGGTGGTGAGATTCTCTAAGTTTTCCAGTTTCATTTTGTCGTGTAAATGACTCTCATTAATGATTAATGAAACGAGGTTTTGTTCTCCTGCTGACCTGTTTATGATACTGCAATTTGAGTGTTCCCTCTGCATTTGATTCTGCCTTCGGTTTATCATTAACACCTCAGTGAGGATTTAGGACCTCAGTGAATTTCTGCTGTCTCTTGGGGAGCCACAGCCCAGAGAAAGACACAGAGCTGTGTAATTTTGCATCCTCAACAGCAGCCACACACTGCTTTGTGTGGCTTAAGCATCCAGGGCAACCTTTCCAAGCTGCCCGTAAGTGTTGGTCCGTGCTTGGAGCATGTGCAGCCCCGTGTGCTGACACCTGGACTCGTTTTCTGCTGAGTTGGGCTGTGCCCTTAAACAGGGTTTAGGTGGTTTTTAGCTGTGAAGTGACACTGCCTTTAGGGAATCCAAATTTACACCCAGGATCCCACCTGTTCTTCCCGCCCCATGATGGTGCTGATGAGAGAGGGTGAAGGGGTGGAACTTCAATCTCACATSATCGTGTACAATCCAGTGGGGTCTGGGCATTGTCTGCCTAGCCTGAGATGAAAATGCATCATATATTGGTTCATCTCAACCCAGAGCACAAGAAGTTTGATAAACTTCAAAGCTAATTTGTTTATAACACATATTGAAGAGTCATTTCTCAGAAGTATTGGAGTGTGAGCTATTTTTACACCAACRAGGTTAAAGAGTAGCTGGAGGGTTATGTATGAAGCCTCATGTCTGTCTTATTACTCATGGGCTATTTCTCCTGGTAAGGCCATAAAATCCTGCTGTAAAGGGACCTGACCCAACCTCAGCAGAAAATGCCTTGGTTCATGGGCAAGCCTGGCTTTGGGGTGTGCCAAGTGCCCTCTGCTCTGCCTAACACAGGCAAGAACGTTGCAGTTTCCTCTGTGCTTGGCTAAAAAGGAGCAATGACGTACCAAGGGCTCCTTGGCCGTGATRAGACATCCTGGGTTATTTCCCAGCATAAATCAACGCTGGGTTTATCTTTGGAAAAACAAGAAAAGACCCTACAACACACAGCACCACGTAGAGTCTGCTGAGGCTCTTCGAGGCGCGTGGTGACTGCGCTGTGAGGATGTTGTTGGGCTGTTTTCTCTCTTAAAGCCACCACAGAACCTCCTGCAGGGGCAGGGTTGGCCTCAGCCCAGGCCCACAGGCTTCAGCAGGTGACCCATCACAAGCAGTTTGCCCACAGAAGTAGAAAAGGCTCCCCAGTCATCTCCACAGAGCAGAAAACAGAGACCTTCCCTCTCCCCTCAGCCTACCTTCGGGACGGATGACCTTCACCACGATTATGGTGCTTGCCTCCTGCAGGCTCAACACATCTTTTCCAACRGCCTGTGGGAATATGGGAAAGAGAGGGCTTAGGGACTTCCAGATCTCCAGCTCACTCTCAAGGCCTGTGGTGGGCCCTTTGAGGACAGAGTACCTCATACCTATCCTCACCACAGCCCTTCACTGTAGCTGGACAGCCTGGTGGCAGGGGAACAAGAGCTCTGAAGGTTCCCTGTCCTGGGAAGGGATGAGCTGAACCAGGTCTCTCCTCTGGGTGTAGTTCCCAGTCTAAAGCTATTGACTGCTTCCTTCTACCCAAGCTAAAAACGGATTTTAATTCCTCCTTCTTTCCAYGGCCCTGACAAAATAAGCCAGGAAGCTGCCCTACCTGGATGGTCACAGTTCCTGGGGACTGCAGCTCCACGCCAGTCAGGATGAGTCCATCCCTGGTTGCTGTGAAGTCGGTGCTGTTTTGGAGGTAGTACTCGATGTTGGGGTTGACTTTCTGAAAAGCCAGAGGGTGGATGATCAAACCACACTGTGCTTCACCAGCATCTTCCCAACAACCCCGGGGCAGGACCTGTCCAAAACACCTGAGGTGCGATCGGGTGTGGAGAGCCATAAATAAATCTGGGCTGAGCAGGTGGGAAAGGCTGAACTCAACTGTGTTCACCCCAAGGTCACGAATGTATCACAAAAACATCCAAAAAAATCCCAAGTCTTAACCCAGGTTGTGTTGGTAACTTTAGTATTTGCCCAAGCAGAACACACCTATGTGAGTGATCTGTGTGGGACTGGCTTTGGAAGCGGGGAGTCCAGCAGCTTTTCCCCATAAGTGGTTCTGATCCCTGTGGAATTTCCCAGGGAATATAATTTGGGACACTAAAGAACAACACAGGTGTTTGCCTCTGCCCAGCTCCCCTCCCTCGTGTTTGCTGATCCTGCTTTGGGCGCGAAGCAGTGAGATGGAACACAGAGCACTTGCAGTTTCTTACATCAGGGTAATCCTCATCTGCTGCCATTATCACCAGGGGGCTGGAAGAATCCTCAGCCTGGTAGACAAAGCTCCCCGCGGGCAGCCCAACAAACGCCGTCCCCTCGTAGATCTCCTTCTCGAAGTAGGGTGGATAAAGGCTTTTATTGATGACCTTGATCTCTACAGTGGCCACGGAGTATTTCCGGATGTTGCTGACCTGGGTGGCCTGGAGAGACAGAGAGAGAGATGCCAGACTTCTCCTGCCCCCGAGGAAACGTAAAAGGACAGGCTTGATCCGAAGCCCATTGCAATTCCCAGCCCAGCAGAATGTCCCCATGGATGAATTTCCTTTGCTGTCACCACCCACACCCGAGGGAAAATTCTCTGCTGCTGCAAGAGCTCTGCATGTGGGTTGGTGTAAGACAGGTCAAACACTGGGACCCTCAAAACAAAGTGAGAAACCGAGTTGCTATTAAGGTCAGTGACTCCTGTCACAGCCAGGCTGCTGCTTCTTAGAAATCCAGCTGTGTTGGGTGGCTGTCTGCAGTGTCATCACTTACCATAACTTGCAACAGAAAGGAATCTGGGGAAGTCACTATTTTGTTCATAGTTAGATTCCCTGTGTCTGCATCCACTGAGAACACATCGTCTGTATTCCCTAGAGAAAATGCAAAGACCATCAGATTCCTTCATAAAGTGGCCTGGAGCTCACAGACTCATCCTTTCACATCTTAGTGACAACACCCCCAGGGTGCTTTCCTTGCCTGCCTGGCTGCTCCGAAGGCTGGGAGTGCTGGTCAGGGATGCAGAGGGACACGCTAGATGTGCGTGAGCCCAATTAAATGAGGTAGGACAACAAAGCTTTGCATTTCCAGTGCACAGGCCCACATATTGCTAGTCTAAAATATGATGAATGCTCAGGGCCTCTGGTGCGATGAGTTTGATGACGTGGGAATTTTTGGTTCAGCTCCAAGACTGAATGAAAGTGGTGTGACCAGACTGACAAAATTACATCTAAAAGCTTAAACAYGTCTCACCTCCCAAAAACAGGCCAAGTCCTTTTGAAACAGATTTCATGGAGATAGGTTTGTGGGACTGTCATTCTCTTTTTCCTCCTCTCTGTACAGTCTGTTTCCTCCACATAACCCACAACGCTCTGTGGATCTAGTTACATTTCTGCGGCAGAAACAAGGGGGCAAATCCCAGGCCCTCCCTCAAGTGCCCTTGGCAGGTACGAGCAATGCCCTCTGTGGAAGGTGACAACGCCTACTCACCCCCCACAATGCTGTACGTGATCCTGTCATTGATGGTGTAGTCAGGGTCAACAGCATAGATGGGTCCTGGCTCCAGGAGGAGCGGCTCCGTCTGCAACAACAAGGCAAACAATCACACACCTCGGGCCAGCCCCGCAGCAGCGACTGGAGCTCTCCCACCCCAGCGTGGATCCAGGGGCTCTGTCTGGGCGGAATGGGATGTACTGCTGGGAGGTGTCTGTGACAGGGCGGAGGTGAGACAGCCTTGAGCTGGCGTTCCAGCTCTCGCCTCTCCGTGACGTGCTGCAGCAGCCAAGAGAAGCAGTGCTGCTTGGGATGGGGGAATTCCACTTTCCAGGATGACGAAGGCTCCCTGCTCTGCTGAACCACCTGCACTGTGACTGGAGAGCAGCACGAGCTCGCGGAAATTATTAGGCGCTTCCCGGTGGGAAGGGCACCAGGGCGCTGCCTGGTGGCTGCTGCTCACCGCCATCTCGGAGATGTTGACCCTCCCGGCGTAGGGGCCGCTGATGCAGACGCTGGCGTCCGCGTGGATGAAGGTGCAGGGCAGGAACCAGGGCGCCCGCGTGTCGCTCTGCTCAACCACCACGGTTATTGTTGCCGTGGCCGTGTTGGTGACCTCCTGGCTGCCCACAGGCCTGTCCTGCACCCAAGGCAGAGCACACACTGGTGAGACACACCTTTMGCTGCCAAAGGAAGGGCCCATCTGCCAAAATCCAGGGGCCCTTTCGCCATTGTCACTCCTTTCTGTTTGAGGCTCAGCCATTTATGTGAAAGTAGCTAAAGCAGTGGGTTATCTTGTTCTGCTGACAAAGGTGGGCTGGCTGCAGGTCTCCCACTGAAATTATGGAGGGGGAAAGGCTGCTCCAGATGCATCCCTTCCAGATCCCATCCTCCCTCTGCCACCCCAGAGATCTCCCACCCAGATTCACCCTTCAGGTAAGGGGGACCAGGCAAACGAGGCGTTCTGCTCTTCCCAAACCACTTACCCTCGCATACAAGAGCAACGTTGTCAAATTAAATTTGTCGTAGTCCAATGCTTTTTGTAAATAAATTTCTGGGTTATTAACTCCTCTTATGGCAAAATAACCATCTGTGTCCTGGCAAGGGAAAAGGAAAAATCCTATAGCAGGCTCAATCACAGACATGTTCCAAATCCTGCTCGTTGCTGTGTTTGTCATCCCAACCGGACCTTTAATCCTGGGGACCTGGATGGGGGGCAGTGTGGGATTGTCTGACCTACTTAATCTGGAGTTGCCTGTCTTGTCAGAAAGGTTTGTTCCTGTGAGTGTCCTCTCCCAGACCCCCTGCTTCGCCTGCCCACCCGCTCAGCAGCCCCTGGATGAAATCTATCGCCTCATTTATTTCCTGCACTCAACAAGTTGCCAACAGTCCTTGCTTTTGGGTCCCTGACAGTCAAACAATCTCTCTTCCATGCACAAAACAGGTCAAAGACGGCTCAGCCTTTGAGARCTGGCAGGATCACCCGCCTGAGCCTAACACAGCCGGACTTGGGAAGAAACTGTAAAGCCAAGGTGAGGTAACATACATTGCATTTTACTCTATAACCTTCTGCACTTGCTTTGGTTCTCCTTTAATCTTATGCCTTTGGATTTCTAAATCCCTCTGGATTTACACCAATGTGAATGCCAAGTCTGGTCCCAGAGCTGAAAAAGCCCTTCAAATTTTCTGGGGATATGGAGGTAACGGAGGCAGAGCGTCAGGCACTGTCTGCTCCCTCCACAAGGCTTTTCAAAAACACAAACATACATTTGGGTTTTCTCTCTAATTTCCTTTTGGTTTTAGTTTGCAGCCAGCCTCAGCACTCTAGGCTAGCAGTGGTTTATGCACAACCCATTTCCTGTACTGCTGTTGGCAAACAGGGCAAGGACTCCTTTCCCCATCAGACTCAGTGCAATTCTGTGCTCCCTGAGGTACAAAGGTCTCCTGATATGTTTACAGATCATCCCAACAAGATTTCCCTGAGTCATATGGCTCTGATTATCCTAAATGAAAGTTTAATCTGCACAGTGCAATAAAAGTGTGAGCAGTAAGAGAATTCAACATCTGTGGCATTTGATGGCTGTGTTCTGCTAACCAAATAAATGTTTGGCTCCTGTAAAAGATGAGAGAGCTGAATGCAGTAACTTTCACCTCAAAGCTGGGGCTCTTCTGAATGCAGCTTCTCCRGAGCTAGTGTTTGTGCCCAGAGATGCTCACCTGCACCGTGGYTGTGAGTTCGTAGTAGATGGTGTCCAGGTCAGCATCAGTAGCACTTAATTCTTCGCGGGGTACAATGGTTGCACTCACTTTCGTATCCTGAAAAAACACATAGTTGTGGACGTTCTCTGTGTGAAATGGACTCGAGTCCTCTCCCTGCYGCCCCTTCCTCAGTCCCACAGCACTGGGTGAGGCAGTGCCCTCCTCCCTTCCAAAAGCYCCTCACCTCCGGGACAGTTGTGGTGAGGTTCGGCTGCGCAAACACGGGGCTGTTGTCGTTCTCGTTCAGGATGGTGACCAGGATTTGCAAGGAATCGCTCTGCACAACGGGCACACCAAACAACCAAAGACAAAAACAGGCTGATGGGGCTGATCCTGCTTTGCAGAGTGACCAGAGGGGATGGGGCAAGGATGGGGCTGGGGGTTGCAGCCCCATGGGCTTGTTCCCATCTCCTCCCCACTGGCAGAGCCTCGGGCGCTCTCCGTGACTGTGAGAGCAGTGTGTCTGTCCACAAGGAGAAGGACAGCTGCCCATCCCGATGTGGGGATTAGGAGGAGCAGAGGGAAGCACAGGCTGCCTGCAGAGCCCTGTGCCAGGCCCAGCGTTGGGAGAGCACTCACCTGGCCAGCAGAGTCCGTGCAGGTCAGGTACACCAGCAGCACGGGGTCTTCCTGAGTGAGAGACAAAACCACCCAATGTACAAACAGCACAAGTGGACAAACTCTGGCTGAAGCAAACGAGCCAAATTCATGCATTGCTGAATCAGAAACTTTTCAGAAGTATCTAACTTTTCCTTTCTTTCCTTAATGCTGGGAACTTGTTTATGATGGAGCCAAAGCAGCCYCATCTTCCAGCCTCTCTCCCTGCGATTCCTGTGAGATGTTGGCAGAGCTAATCTGCTGTTCTCTCTCACGTCAGGTGGATTCAAACAGGTTTCTTTTTAAAYAGAATGAATCTGAAATGTTCCATGCAGGAAGTGCAGTGGCACCTGAGGGCTGTTAGCTCTGGCTGTTGCTCCTTGCTCAAGCAAATGTGGGTTTTTACATTGAAAGAGAACTTAAGGGTGCTTGTGGCTGTATACAGAGCACTTCAGGGAGGTAAAATAATTTAGCAGCAACCTAAGTGAACACAATGACCTCTTATACTGCCTTTCTGCTTCACACAAGATGACAGGATCCTGGAATGATTTGGGTTGGAAAGGACCTTAAAGCTCATCTCATTCCAACCCCCTGCCATGGGCAGGGACACCTTCCAGTAGCCCAGGTTGCTCCAAGCCCTGTCCAACCCGGCCTTGGACACTTCCAGGGATGGGGCAGCCACAGCTGCTCTGTACCAGGTCCTCACCACCCTCACAGCCAAGAATTTTTTCCTAATATCCCATCTAACCCTGACCTCTGGCAGTTTGAAGTCCCTCCCCCTTGTCCTGTCATTCTAGGCCCMTAGAAATGTTTCTTGTAGGCTTCCAAACTCACACAACTGGAATAACTCATTTCCTTTAGAAACAGGTTAGGAATCCCTGGAAGCTCAAGACTCCTGGTTGAAACACGCTGCATCCCAGCATTATCCATCCCATCCTTACAGCCTGCTAGCTAAAGGCTTACCTCATAGTCCACTTTCTGTGCCAGCTGCAGCTCGGAGTCCTGGATGGCAAAAAATTGGCCATCGGGAGAATTGGGATCAATCGCTATGGTGTAACCCGGCTGCACATGGATGGTGGTCACCACATAGCCAGGATCTTCGTTTTCAGAAACACTTGGGTTGCTGTTACCGACAGAACATCCTGGAAAAACAGACAAATAAGACGCAAACTTGCCCCAGGATTCCCACAGTGAAGGAGTTGGGTGAGAGCTGGGACCTGTGGGGGATATCCCTCGGGGGCCGAGGACCTCGTGCCGGAGCTTACCTGTTTGCTGTGCCGAAACCCGTGCCAAGAGGGGCAGCAGGAGGAGCACAGACGTGAGGACCCACTGRGGAATGGCCATGGTGAGCTGCCAGCTGCTGAAAATTCCCTTTTCCCAGCCAAGTCGATCTTCTCCCTGTTCCTCCCCGTGCCCTTGTCTGCGTTCACCGCGCTGTGACAGCGAGAAACGCCGGCTGGCTGTGGATYGCTGTGCTTCAACCTTTGCCTCTTCGCCCCATTGGATGACTTATTGCAGGATTGGCCCATCATGGAACACGATGACGCATTAATTCTTGCTTCCTCTTTCTTCCCTGGCTCTTTCCTATCCTAAACTCTCTGTGGCAACAAGGATCTATTTGAAGCAGTTCAGAACTCAGAGCCCAGTTGAGCATGAAGGACAAGGGCTGGCACTTGGGAAGCTGCCCGTGTACTCCAGCCTCTCCCCGTGGGAARGGGGCAGATTTGGTTTCTGATGTGCCAGAGATGGGGTCTGTATCCCACAAGGTGAGCAAGTGGATCCCAACAGCGACAAGGCTCAGSTGCAGCCCAGGGATTGCCCAGCAACTTTTTATGGAAAACATGTTTCCCTCTACCTGTGGCCAGCAGTGGCTCCTTGCAGAGATGCTTCCCAGAATCTCTAAGAGATTCCRCACCAGGGAATCTCCAATTATTTGCATCTCAGCAGCTTCCTGAAGTTTTCAAGGGACTTCTGCTGTCATTGATCTTTCTAAATTCTTTCTGATTTCAGGAAGGTCTCAGATGCTGCACCTCAGCCAAGAGGTKGTTAGTGGCTTAATGAAATCCAGGCTGTTAACAGTCCTTGCAAAAGTATTCCAAAAGGACTCTTTCCTAGCAGAGACTTCTTACGGACCAAAATAAACAACTGCCAGGGTTTGTTCAGCGCCTCAGTACGGGAATGGTGCTTAGGTGAGCATTTGAGTGGGAACAGCTCCTTTTGCAGGTGTCAGGTCCGTCATAGATGGTGAAAACTGCTGGAGCAGGATGGGCTGAGCAGGGCTGCACTCAGCACAGGATTGCAGCTGAAGATCCTTATTTTAGAGCTGCTCTCCAAGATCCATTGGTTTTACAGGAAAGCTGGAGTGGCTGTTCTATCCAAGGGGGCAATCTGCCTGAGTGGCACAGGGACAGCACACAAACCTCACCAAGTGGTGGGAACAAATTCTTCCTCGTGGAGCTTTGTCTTTAGTGGCTGTGACAAAGCCAGGCCACCAACTCCAGGGGCAGAATGGAGTGGAAACAACATTTACAGGGAGCATCTCTCTTGTGCAGCTCTCAGAACACTTCTTTGCCATAAAATCTGACACCTGGCTATGTTCCTGCTGCGTGGAGCCCTGATTCTGACCCCTGTGCACAGCTGGACTGCAGGCACTCCCCAGTCCCAGCCACATGTCCCAGTGTGCCTCATGGGGGGGAATCCTGGCAAAATGCTCCTCCCCAGACCCTGCAGTCCTGATGATCCAAGACCCCGGAACGGAACCACCCTTATTCCGGTTTCCCAAAGAGCAGCCAAGGCACGGGCACAGCTAACCATCTTTATTTGGGATCAGCAGCAGGCAGCCAGATGCCAACACAGAATGGAAGTGATGTGCTTCACCCAGGCTCCATCTGCTGACAGCAGTTCAGACCCACATACATTTCMCTTTGGATAATCTCAGAGGTTTCACTGGCTTTTGGCTGCTTTCCAGGATTATTTTTATTTATTTGCCGATCTCAAGAGTTTTCCTAAGCAAATTCAAGAGCTTCCCTGTTTATTTACAAGGCCATGCATGTGCAAAGCTGTTTCCTTCCCTTCACCTTCAGTCAGAGCCATCTGTATCTTCCTTCACGGCTGCAAGCAGCAGCTTYGGGAAGGGGCAAACGTACTGGCTGGAAACGGCAGCAGCTTCCCTGGCATCTCTGTCCGAGCAGCTGTGAGGAGGCAAAAATGAGGGACAGTTCATTATTCCCGGGGGCATGGACTACAGGAAGTGTGACAAGGCCACCTTGTGACATTCAAGGATGATTCCAAGGAGCAGGGATAGAGGGATCATGGCCGCTTGCTGCCAGGCACTCCATAAATGCACAGTGGTGTTTCACCCCCACTGTGGACACAGGGGGCACTAAGGRCCAGTTTATTCCTCCTAATTTGAGTGATTTAAGGGTGAGATATCTAAGGGAAAGTGGTTGGTCACTAGGAAAAGACAATATCCGGGTGCTGGGACAGCCCATCCTGAGGTGTGTGTTTGAATCAGCACCTGAATCCAGACAGGGTAGCAATTTTATTTTAGCAATCTTTCCATCTTAACTGTTAGATCAGATTTCCTAACGGGATGAGTAATTGCTTCAATCGAGGATGACAACTCTACAATTAGGAAAAGATACTATTTTGTTTCCCTGGGTTTTACTATTTGTAACAACTGACTCGTCTACGGCTGTCTATAAAAGTCCTTTTTTGGCTTCAGTGTTGTGGGGCTCGGGGCCACAGAGGTGACCAATCTCTCCCACCTACCTGGTGTTCAGAAAGCTCTGGTACAACCAGAGGAAGCAAAGTTCTTCAGGGTTGTTTACTCCCTCTCTCCACTGCACGTCCGTGTCGTTCGGGCCGGGCGAGCTGGTTTAGACAAAGAAAATGAATAATAATCGAAAAACCCAAAACAGCACCACTGCAGCAGAGCAGCACTTGCGCCTTGCGTTGTGTCTGGTGCTGTGCTCAGAGGGGGCTGCCGGCCCAGCGTGGCAGCCAGAGCCCCGGGCGGGCACTGCGGCCCCGGGGGGGTTCCTCTCACCTGCGCTTGCGGCCCATGAGGTTTTGGATGAATTTCTGCACCTGGGCGTTGCCCCTCATCTTGCTGTACTCGCTGGTGAACAGCCCGTCCGAGTGCCTCTGGGACCTGCTCCGGGGACAGCGCGGGGCAGCGGCTGCTCCTCCCGGCCGGGGCGCGCCGGGCTCGCCGCGGGACACAGCGGTGCCTCTGCCCGCACCGCCCGGCAGCGCCGCAGCCCTGCCCTTCCCCGCGTCACCGTGCAGCGCTCGGGCTGGCTCTGCGGCTGGACGGCTCAGCTCCACGGGAAACCCCTCCCGGGGATCCCGCTGGAGGCTTCCCCGCSGCGGGAGGGTGGGTGTGGCTGCTCCTTACCTGTCCTTGAGGCCCACCAGGTGCTTGACCAGCTGCTGCACGTAGGCGTTGTCGTTCATCTTGCTGAGCTCGCTGTGGAAGAGCCCCTCGGCGTGGCGCTCCGACCTGCGGGTTGGAACAGGGGAAGACGGAAAGGAAGGGCTTAAAACCGGGGGAGAATGGGCGCTAAAAACTGTGCCCTCGAGGAAAGAGARCCCCAAACTAACCCGGGCAACGATTTGTGCAAAGTTTAGCAAAGTTTCACAAAAAAAGGGGAAAACTTTACAGGAGYTTAAAAAACATCGATCGTTGTTAAACATCGCACAGGAAAAATGACCTGGACTTGCTTTTACTGATGTAATCGCCTTGCCACAAGGATGTGGTAACGGGGGGATATCGCTGATCCAGCACAAAAGAGTAGGGAAGAGGCTGGAGCAGCAATGAACAAACACCCAGAGACACAAAGCTGAGGAACACATAGATAAGGGCAGCAGAGACCAGCCCTTGCAGACGACTGCTTTGGTGACCAGGGTTTTATTTCTGGTTATGCTTTCCTGGGACCAGGCTATGGGAAAGAGAAACTTTCACCTCTGTCAGGCTGYGTAAGGGCACAGCAGAAAACCAGACTCAAAAGTGTCTTTGCAACTGTGTTTTGTTTTGGGGTCACGAATTTTCTCCTGAATTAAGCCAAATCAACATTCCCATTTCTAAGCAAGAAAAAAAAAAAAACCATTGCAATACTTTCACACATTTAACTAAATCTATTTAGGGAAGAAAAAAAATCCACAGCCAAGCAGATGCAAGTTCAGGAAGGCAGCAGAAAGGCTGGGTTTACAGCTAGCAGGCTCTTGGAAGAAAAACCAGGGAGAAAAAGGAAGCAGAGTCACAAGGAATGCTTACCTCTCCTGGGATGCCAGAGATGCTGAGAAGTGGGACAGGACAATCATGGGAATAATTACTCGCCACAGAGCTGTCATCATGGAAACCATGCTCTCTCCTGAGATAAAGCACAAGGGTTTGTGAGCGGCAGGACGAGTGACCTTGGTGCAGTTCGTGTGCCCCACAGAGGCAGGGCTGTGGAAATACCACCAACCGTAATTAAATCAGGCAGGAACCGCTGCCAGCAGAGATAAACATCTGGAGACGGCTGCAAGGGGCTTTCAGACAAAAAAAAATTTACATGTTCTAAATAAAATTCATCCACACACAGAGGAAGGGAAGGGATCATGTGTGTGCCCATATCCACCTATCCTCTAAACTTTCAAGAAGGAAAAAGGAAATAACACACATCTGCAGTCACAGCAGACCCTCTTATTTTGTTTTCTTACCGAAATAAAAAGAAAAGTACATTTTGTTTATCAGAAGCCAGTGGATGTTCTCCCCCTTTATTCCCAGGTTCGTTCCCCTTTTATTCCCGGGTGTTCATCTTTCCCCAAGGATCATGCAGCAGCCCTATCTGTAATTTGTAACACACCTCTTTTTTTTTTTTTGCCTTCCTTCTGCAAAGGAACAAACCGTCGTCACTTTCCTGCAAACTCTCAGAGAGCACTTGCTAACCCCAAATCAAAGTCCTCCCACTTGGTTTTTACTTTATTCCGAAGCTAAACAGTACAAAGAACATGAAAGGACCATCAGAGAATCCTGAACGCTTTCCAGCCACCCTTCTGGGACTGTTTGCTGCTCTGGAGATGCTGCAAGATGAGAAGAGGCACAAGGAGAAAGGACAAGAGCGAGGGATTTATGCAGAAATTTATTCACTGTAAACCACAGGACAAATATTTAATGGGGGCTGCAGAGCAAACAGATGAGAGGATGAAGGAGCCATAAGCTTCATCTCACGCACACTTTGAGCTTTAGTGTTGTGTTTTCCTGCCTGATCCAGCTTTGAGGGGACAGAATAGTAAAACAAGGACATTTCAAAGATCAGTCTCTTTTGGAGTCCAAACAAGGCAGACTCCAGAGCCCTGGGACGCAGGAGGAGCTGAAAACAGCCACCAAAACCAGAGCAGGAACCAGAGCAAAATGCCACCCCCCAAAGTGCAAGAGGGGGAAGGCAGCCCCTGCAGCCCACCCAGCCCAGGCGGGACTCACCACCCCTGGCCGCTCCCGGCTCGCAGCTGAGGCTCCGCTGCCTGCTCCTCGCAGGGACCCCTATAAATCTGCAGCCTTATCAGGAGCAATTATTTGGGTAAAGACACGGATATGAGCAATCATGATTAACAGCAAATAACGCAGCGGGGTTGGAATGTCCTTTTAATTACCTGATGGGGCCATTCACAGCAATTTTATGGACTATTTCTGCTGATGGATAATAATTCCTGCTCCTGCCTATAATGACATTTGTTGGGCAAACATCCCTATACCAACTGATTCGCTGTGATTGTCATCATTATCTCCTGGCTTTAATTACCTCTTGATAGGAGYTTAATCTTCCATTCTTCTCTTTTAATCCTGGCTTGGGCTGTGTTTGCAATTGCCAGGATCTGTTGGTGAGTCCCTGTGTGCACCAGTGATTTAGCTGAACGATGTGTCACGTTTTAGGGCAAGCTTTGCCTGATCAGTAGGATCAGAGCTGACTTTTCCWTGAGGGGACAACACCTTTTGAGCTGTGGTTTCACCTGGGAAAGGTCTGCTGAGAACAAATAGTGCCACAGCATCTAAAAAAMCAGCATACTTACACATGCATGGAAAGCATCCTGAATATATTCTCTGCCATTGCTGGGGTTTGGAGCTGGTTGGTCTCAAATACTGCAGCTAAAGGTGGCAAGGAAACGGAGGAAGAAAATAGGATTACCCTTTCTCTCCTTCTTTGAATTGCAATCCTCCACCTGCAACAGGGAGGGGGAAAAGCAGCAGGGACATTCCAGGTCCCATTCCAGGACTGGAAGAGAGAGGCATTCCAAGGTCAGTGYTTGGACAGGGGAGCCCATCTCCTCCTCTGGGACAGTGCAGCTCAGTCCTGCACTGATCCAGGCATTTCCCAGCCACTTTCCTCTCCTTTCTGTAACTGCTTTCTCCAGCTGCAGCCTTCTGCCTCTGCTTCTGCCTGCAGCTTCAGGTTTATAAAAAAGGTTGAACAACAGGTAGGAAGCTACAGATTACTAATGTGATTTCCTTTCCTTTGCAAATGGGTCTGAAATGCCCCCAGGCTCTGGGGAAACTCAGTTTGCCATGAGAATCAGGATGAGAACAGAGAAGAGGTCGGAATGACAAAGTGGCCCCACGATGGCAGCAGAGGGTGAATGACAGGACACTAAAAGCTTCTGGGGACTGGAAGAACATGGAATAAGTAACCTGATTTATCTACTTTGCAACAGAGGATGGGGRTTGCCTCCAGCAGCAGGGGCAGAGTGAAAAGGTGATGGGGTAGAAAACGGTGCGGCCACGCCCAGCACTGCTGCAGCTTCATGCAGGTGACAACCACGGGCTCGAGCTCCAGTGCAGCTCCAGAGGCTCCTGACGAGGAAATTCAGGGCCACGAAGAGAACTCAAAAGCATTTGCAAGCTGAAATTTATAACTGAATAAACCAGAGCCCAAACCAAATCGTCAGTCCTGAAACAACACCTGATTCTCCTTAACCAGAATGAACATCGAATTGTCATCAGGAGACATCATGRAAACAGGAGGAATAAAGAATCCTGCTTAACAATACCAGTTGAAGGGAGATTTGTGAATTTGCACCTTGCTTCTCCCATTCTCCATYTGTATGAACATTCCAAGTGGGAGCGGAGATTCCCCTGCCTTGCATCCAGCAGGCACAAAGCAGGACTAAATCACCCATTTAGATGGAATCTAAGCCATCCTCTCTGTGCAGCATCACTGCAGGGGAAAGCTCCTCAGCAGTGGCTCTAAGAATGATACAGGGAATTATTGGCCTCGCTGATCCCTGCTCCTGTACCCCTGTCGCACCTGCAGCCCCAGGAAGCCAGGGCTGGACTGATCCCAGCCCCCAGCTGCCCTGACTGGTCTGCCCACGGGACATAACACTGTTCCACAGGATTTCAGAAAAGTGCCACGAACAGGTGACACTGAGCAGTGCCGAGRCCGTGCATCCACACTCCTTGAAGACAGCAGGGAGAGATGCTCCGGGACAGGATGGAGAAGGGATCTGTGAGCCTTGGGGCCAGGCCTGAGCTGCCCTGGGGACGCTTCCAGGTGTAAAGCCTCCAGGATCTTTGTGCAGTCACTTGTGCTGAGGCCTGACACCGACTGACACGCGCAGCGTGGAGGGACCTGTGATGGATGCATTAAGCAAATCCAGTTTCCACGGGTGCCAGGGCTATTCCCAGCAGCCAGGCTGATGGCTGGGACACCCTCATGCCCACAGAGAGCAAAGATTATGAAACAGAGGGGCCATCCCCCTTCAACACCCAGGCTCTGGTTACTGCTCTGTCCCAAAGGCAGCAGAGCTGAGAATGGAATTGAGGAAGGTCTTCCTCCTCCTCTTTGCTGTGGGAGGGGTCACCAAATCTGCAGCGTGAAAGGCAGCGTCTTAGAACCACATTAAATATTGCCCCAAATCTGGCGATATTTAAGAGAGCATGTGAGTCTGGCCTTTTTCAGTGTTTGAAAGAAGAAACTGCAAAAGAGAAGGTTTCACCACAAAGCTACCTATTCTGATCCACAGCACAGGGCGGTGCAGGCAGACTCTCCAAGGTCAGGACTCGGAGCTCTGGGGGGTCATTCTGAGTTCTGAAGGGGAGAAATTCCCATTCACACCTCAAAGCAATCGATGCAGGAGATCAGAAAAGGCTTTTCCCTGCAGTGTGGATGCATTCAGAGTCCCCCTCCAGAGAGCCTTAAGAACAGGCTGGATAAATGCTGCTGTAGTCACGTGGACATTGTTGCTCCTGCCTTGGACAAGGAAAGCCCATCCAGCCTCTGGGGTTGCTGCTTATTCAGGGCAGCCCTTACAAAGTTTATCCAATCCTTGCCAGCCTGCCCACAATCCAGACCCCAGGATCTGCTGGAGCTGCTCTTCTTCACAGAGACACCTTGGCTGGCCAAAAACACATCCCAAAATCCTACAGCCTCTGCACCACGCTCTGAAGTCTGTGGCTTTGGGATGGCAAAGTGCACAAGGGTCAAGCCAGGCCAAGAAGGGTTGGGGARGACCATCTCATACCCCACACATGTCCAGCAATGGTGTCCCAAGTCCCGAGGAAGCTGCCCAGGTGCCCAGCACAGCCTGTGCCCCAYGGAATGGCAGCACCCGCCCATGGCAGGGCAGTCTATTGAGGTCAGATGGTACTAGGAACCGCATGGCTAAATCCTTCCTACGTAAAATACCCTTTAATCAGCTTACAGGGTGTTCAGGAACTTCTACCTCCCCCACTCCTTTTCCCCTCCTTGCCGTGCCTGTGTGAGGCCATGTGGGCASTGGGGATTGTCTCTGGTGTGTGTGCAGGCGAGCCCGGCCCACGCCGCCACCGCGGTGACGGTGACGCTGCTGCCGGCCCACAGCAGATTGGAAGCATCTCCTTGCATCACTCCCAGGTCTGGGAGAGAAAGGACCCTAACTGGAATAAGGGGATTGGAGGATTTAGCTTTCTAAATGCTCCTTTCTTGCACAGGATGCTTTCAGGAGTGGTTTTAATCTTCAGCACCTGATTTCATGATTTTGGCTGCAAGAGGGAAGAGTGGGATAGGAGGAAGGGGCGAGCAGGGGCAACTCAGGCGGGCTTGGGAGAAGAAGGTAGAAGGAAAATCACAGTCCCATATGGTCATGGAACCTCAGAAAAACACATAGCCCAGTCTCAAAGGGGCAAATTAAGCAAAGAAGGTGTTTAGATCCAGGATGTGTGTGCTTCTCTCCCTACCTGCCTCGGAAGCTCAGCTCCTGAGTTGGCTTGGATTGCCTGCATCTCTCCCCTGCTCTGTTTGACTGAAACACGTGGCACCTTTCTGGATCAGCACCAGTTTAAAAAGAAAATCAGATGTGAGGGGCAAAAGCACAAAATGTCACATACCTGGAGTTGTACCCACTTGCTCTGAAGTCAGGAGGGAAGGTGCTGGACACTCTGGTTACCTCCATGGCTGGCAGCATTATCCAGGGGCAAGGACAGCAAAATGTGTCAGGAGCTCTGGGCTGTGCTGGAGCACACCTCAGTCATTTTGGTCAAAGTTGTGTCTGCTTCCTGGCGAACCCTTGAGTGAAATCTGCAGTAAACCTCAGCTCCTTTGAAAGAAAAGATTAAATATCAGGTGTTTGTCTCAGGGCACAGTCTTTTTATAGGAAGATGAGAACTGTTTTCCCAACCTGTGAGTGCATCATGGCTGTCTCCCTGTCACCAAGGAAGCCCAAAGTATTTTTTAAAGACAAGCTGCCACGCCCATCCATCACTTGCTGGAATTTTACACTCTGTGCAACTTCTTCCAAACCTCCCATGGTTTTCCCCGGGCTGGTTTTTCCAACCGAGCAGGAGCACCCTGCCTGGTCCCAGGGTGGAACAGMACATCCCGGTGCAGGCACACGGCTRGACAGGACTGGGTGGCTTCCTCCCCAGGCCTGCTTAGGCCATCCTCGCCCTGCTGGCCCAGCACTGCTCCCTGCCCAGCTGGAAGCTCCGTGTACCTGGACACAGGAGTGYCTCACACTTCCCACGTGTCTGGCCTTATCACAGCTCTAACTGTTAGAGCTTATCACAGSTCTAACTGGCATCAGCGGTGTAATCTCGGCCTCCAGCTGTTTGCTGCGTCTGGGGAAGAGGGGAAAGCGCTGGGGGGAATTAATTGGAATGAGAAGAACGAAGTGGTGTGTGTCCTGGCTGGCAGGCCCCGCTGTTCCAGGTGTGCCGTGCCAGCACCGAGCACAGCTGCTTGGGCTGCATTTCAGCTCATCCCTCCCTGGACTTTGCCAGGGACCTGAAGGGACACCCCTTCCAGCGAACGGGAACAAGCTTTGTCCAGATGAGGGTGTGCACTTAGAGGTGCTTGCTGCTCCCAGTCGTGCCTTTCCCTGCCTTTGCTGCTTGTGTTGCCTTCCACTTCTCCACCTGCCCAGGAGGTTTTTCCTAACAAGTGGCTCTAATAAGCTCACTGATGTTTTAAACCCAGGAGGAGCTCTTCAGTTCCATTATTTTGATCCGTCCTGTGCCACAAGCCCTTCTATCTCAGCAGGTTACCCCTGTGTGAGACCAATTATGTTAAACTGGAACCGGGCATCCACAAAAACATCTAGTTTTGAGTCCAAGCAAACAGAGATGGAAAATCCAGCCATTTTCTCCATAGTTCCACCCCCACAGCTAACCACTAGCATTAGTTTTTACATCTTACATGGATTTATCATAACTTACCAGAATGGTAAATGTCAAAAGATCCATTCCGTGTGTAAATAAATCCCTGCAGCTTCTCAGAGGGGGATTTAAAGAGCCTGGAAAGCCCAGAGAGCCGTGCCTTCCTCTTCCCTCTCTTGCGAAAGTTCACCTGAGAGGAAGGATGCTGCCTCTGCCTCTTTTCCGGGAAATGCATTACAGGAGATTGGAAAGCAGGACGGCTTTGCTGCCGATGAATCTCTCACAGAGAATTGCCCGGCTGAATACGCCAAATAAAAGGAACACGATTGGCCTTAAAAGCACTTTGTTTTCCTCCCTTTGTCGCGAACCTGAAGGCAGCCGGGAGAGCCGATGCTATCAGGGCGCTATTCATCGGCAACTTCGGCAGCCACATTGTTCCCCGTTCCTATTTAAATATGTAGTGCCTCAGATGTGAAAAGTTATGGTGATAAAAGTTCCATCTCTTTGTGCAGACTCTGACAGATGTCTCATTCCACGACCTTCCTGATCCTGTGAACTGGCTGGGAATCAAATCCTCAATTATTTCATCCTGGGGGAGTCTCTGGGGGACTCCTCCCGGCTCCTTGGCAGGGGACCAGCTCCACCACAACCACGAACCACACTGCTCATCCTCCTGAGCTTCTTTTCCAAACATTCCAAAGCACTCCGAAAAGGCAGATGTCCCCCTGGTTTGTTGGTTTGGGTGTTTTCCTGCCATTTTCCTGACGCAAGGAGCTCCTGTCACAGCGGGACGGGGAACAAGGATACTGCAGGCTGTGCATCCAAACAAAAAAGGGTTGTTCCAAAACACCAACCACACCAGACCCCCTCCAAAGGTGCCCTAAGCATTCCCAGTCCCTCACTTTGACATAACTCCTGCTTTCCACGCAGGTGACCCATGACTCTGTCCTTTGTTTTTTCAGGCAGTGACGTGATATGACTTCTTTGGATATGTTGATGCACGACAGACCTTCCTCCTCCTCTGCTAGGAGGGYGGTTCCTCTTATCCAAGAAAGGAATTGTGTTTAATGTCTGTAGCCTGTTTGCCATGGAAGCACTGTCCTAATTAGTGCTTTGCCTGGCTACTCATTTTTGGAAGTCAAAAGCTTTATTTCACATCAGTTTAATCCACTCCAGGATTAAACTAATTTAGGATTAAGGCCCTGTTAGTCTGGAATATGGGTTTCCACAGTGAGAATTAAGAGCCATTCAGCACTAACCCACAGAGAAAACGGAGATAATGAACGTAAATTAACTGTTAAAGGGGATTAGATAAATGGCACTAATCCCTGTGGGAAGGCAGGAGGACAGCAGTCACGTTTCCATCCTGCTCTCTTGGCTGCTCAGGTGGTTTAAACATAAATAAATTACGAGTATTCTGTCCACACAGTTTCATTAATGCACTTCAGGGCCTCCTTAGACTAATTCGAGTTGATTTCTCAGAATAAAAGGGGCTCTAGTGAAAGCAGTTCTGCTGTCCCAGCTCCTCRCTGAGCGGGGGCTGTGTCAGGAGTCACATTTTAGGGATCGAACACAGACAGGAAAAGCTGTGACCGGATGATGGAAACCACCTTCCCTGTCTGAACTTCCCAGCAGATGASGTATCACCAGGTGAGCTCCTGAACCTGACAGGTGTGAAGCCACATTCGTGCCAGCCTGAGTCCAACACAAACCTTCCCCAAAACCTTTCCCAAAAGGAATGCAGAGATACAGGTATGTGAGTACCCACTCCAGTGCTGGTGAGAGATGGATCTGGAGCAAGGACTGGTCCCACTCAGGGCAGGTGGAAGTGTCTCTCCTGTCTTCGCACACTCGAAGAGGGAGATGACTGGAAAAAMAAATCCATGGGTATTGGGATCATCAACATGAGGATGGCAACCCACACTGGGATGGGAGAGAAGGGTGACACAACTCCGTAGCTACTAAAGACATGGCATTCTTGCTGGCTTTAGAAAAGACCTGGAAGACAGAATTTGGCAAACCAGATTGTCATCAAAGTGCTTAAACCAAGGGAATATTCTCCTACTCATGCATGAAATTGCAGAGCCACAGCAGCTGGGCACAACAGACTGCGTGGATCAGCCGCTGTTAGTCCACTCCAAGGGAAGCACAGTGACTGGATCTGTGTCCCGTGGCTGGCACCAGGGCTGGGGCCTTTCCGTGCTGCACATGCTGAGGGGTAACATGTCCCTTTCCAAAAAAAGAGTAAGGGAACTGGGGAGAGCAAGGGCAGGGTTTGGAGAGAGGATTTCTCCCATAAGTCTCAGAAGTTTGGATGAAACTCTGATATCTACAGTCTATAAACAGATCTTGGAAGCAACTTGTCTCAGAAAAACCTTCCAACAATGTCATTTTCCCCCTGCATGCAGTATAAGTGTCCCTTTACCACTACTTCTGACTGCCTGCCACAAACACCAGGCTGACCTGAACGCTTACCTGGCACTAACATCTGGGCTGTGGTTTGGTGGCACAGCTGGAGAGATGCCCACGGAGTCTGGATCAGCTCCCACATCTCCCAAACCATCTGGGCTAGAAATGGGAGGTCACAACTCCCCGTCTTTCCTGCCTGGCCCTGCAGGTGCACAGGTACCCCTCAAACAGCATTTTTCTCTCATTTTCTGCAGTAAGACACCGCAGCCCTCACGTTCAGCTCATAACCTGCCCCATTTTTGCTCCCACACTTGCTRCCTATCTGGTTTCTTCCTCTATCCTGCATTTCTGCAGTTGATTATTCCTGCCCAAGCACAGGTAAGGTGCAAAATTCCTTTTGAAGTGCATCCTGCATTTGCCAGCTCATCAAGACCGCTTTGAATCCTTACCCTGCGCTCCAAGACGCTCACAGCATCCTGTCTCGGCAGTACCTTCAAATTTAATTACGGACTGTCTGGATCCTCACTCAGGTTACTTATAAACTCCTGAACATCACCAGATTCTACACGCACCTTGGAATACAATTTCCCGGTTATTCACCCGATCCGTACCAATTCCAAGTCTTTAACGCTGCTTAAGAGAACAGCCCGATGTGACAACACAGCAAGAGCTCCCCGGGGCTCGGCGGGGGACGGGACACCGGGAGCCGGGACACCGGGAGCCTGCCCCCCCTCCCCGTCACCCCTTAAGCCGCTTGGTGACCCAGTTGTCCCTCGGGGCCGGGGCCGGGGCCGGGCGGGGCGGCGGCGGAGGCTCCTCCCGCGGCTCGGCGGCAGCTCCCGGCGGCCGGCCCGGCTCCGAGCGCGGGGCTGCGGGGCAGCGCCGCGGGGCCATGGGCAACGGCACCGCCGGACCCCCGCCCGCCGCCGGCCACAGCGTCGCCGCCCTGGTGCTCGGCGTCCTCCTCATCCTCCTCATCGTCGGCGGCAACGGGCTCGTGTGCCTGAGCGTCTGCACGGAGCGGGCGCTCAAGACCACCACCAACTACTTCATCGTCAGCCTCGCCGTGGCCGACCTGCTGCTCGCCCTGCTCGTCCTGCCCCTCTACGTCTACTCCGAGGTGAGGTCGTCCGGGGTGGGGGACACCGGGGGACGGCCGGCTTGGGGCTTGTGCGCCCGCCGAGCCTGGAGGTTGCGGGGCTGCGGGGTGGGATGGGCAACAGACCAAGTGCCGAGGGTCAGAGCCGCTCSCCGGGCTCGTCCCCACCGCCACCCTGCCGGTCCTGGAGTGCCCCCGCCCCTGGGACAGCCCCTGCGCCCCGGGACGCGGCGGTCGGACCCCCACGGCTCTTACCTGCGGGTCTCACGGCGTCGCACAGCGCTGCGGGACCGCGGGCGGAGGGAGCGGAGCCGGCTCCGGGCGAGTCCCTGGGATCCCCGTCCGAACCGCGCCGAGCGGAGGCGCCGCGGGGTGTCTGTCCCGGGCCAAGCCGGCAGCTCCGGGAGCCCTTGGCCTGCGCGCTTCCCAGGTTGCCATCAGCAAATGGACTGGAAGGGACGGAGAGCCCCTGTGCTGTGCTCTGGTGGGCACGAAGAGAGCAGGTCTTGGTGGTAAAGGGAGATCTGTACCATCTTTAGCCAGGAAACAGCTTTCCATGTTGGCTGAGAAAGAGAAGCTTTTAGAAGCTGTGGGGTTTTTTTGAAACTTTTCTTTTTAGGGAGCTGGGTGGGATTTGGTCACCCTGCACCAAGGTGGCTTTGGCTGGCAGGGCGTTGGTTGGCACAGGCCTGACCCAGCGTGGATGGTGGTCATGGAGAGCCAGCTCGGGGACATGGGGCAGATTTGCTGTTCTCTCCCAAAAAACCTTTTCACCTCCAAGACTGTGACAGCTGAGGGAAAGAACAGCAGGCTCTTCTGAGGTCGAGTGGTTCTCTCTGTAACATTTACTGCCAGGGATGAATGAATCCTTGTGCTTGCAGGGAGATGTTTTAGAACCTCTCTGGTAGTACCAGCTGGTGGCTCTTCCCTGCTTAAGTGGATGAAAGCATCCACTGGACAAAATAGCAGGTTTTTCCACCCATCCTGGCAGTGTGCATCTTCTTCCCAGCTGTGGGAGAGCATTTCCCCTCTCTCCCAGGCCRTGAGGAGCACCCCATGGCTCAGCAGGCCCTGGCAGGGCAGGCCTGTCCTCCCTTAAGCAAGGCAGGCTGCAGATTAGAGCTCAGAATGGGCTCTRCCTGGTCCTAGGATTTTGCAGGACATTGTAACCTCTCTGGAGACAGGTATTGTGGAACAGGTTCACCTGGGACCCATGAGCAGAGCCAGTGAAGAACAGGAGCATTAGATCCCCTCTTTTTCCRCTGTGCTTGGTTTGGGTGGGTTTGCTTTTCCCTCATTACCTCCATTTTGCTGGTTACAAAGGCACATTCTTCATCATTCTTCATCACTCTTCTCAGCTGCTTTTTGCTGATTGGGATCCYTTTTCTTCCTTGCTCTTTCTGTTGTCTCTCGCTGCCTCCACTCCCCAGGTCTGGACACCAACACCAGAATGGGATTTCCTCTTGCCTGCAGGCGGGATGGGAGTTTTGGTGGAATATATAAAATACAGGTTAAGATGCAGGGGCACCTCTGAAAATGCTTCCAATGGGGCAGGAGTATTGTGGGGCTTTCCTTGGATACCACAGGCATTCCACAAGAATTCTCAGGTGACAGGTGTTCATACCTGTATGAGCTTTAAAAACCTGGGCTGTCCAGCCTGTGCTGACACTCGGTGTGTTCACTTCCGTGGTCGCTCATAAACATCAGTTCTGTGAGGGAATTCTTGCATGTCTCTGCTCCCAGGATATCAAACACAGGGAATGCACCGTCCCAGCCCCCTCAAGCAGGCAGTGGGTCTCTGATGTGTAGGGCAGCTCCAGCTGGTGTCCATGGTGCAGCAGTTCCCATTCCATGCCTGGAAGCTTCTCTGTGGGTTCAGAGCCTGCAGGTGCCCATGTTTATTTTTAATAATCTCCTGCACGCTGGTGCAGGATTTCCAGCTCATTTTGTTCGGAATTAAGATAAGGAAAAGGGAGAGTAACCACTGAGCCTGTGCCAGAGGACAGAATTTTTGTGGTTTCCTTTTTTCTTTTCTTTTCTTGGAGGCAAACCCCAATCAGATTAGATGTTGGGATGCAGGATGCAGGGTTGCTGCTCTTTAAAACTAGCRTGGTTTCAACTTGCAGTCTGTACCAATCATTTTAGCCACTGAAAGTATGGCCTGGACAGTCCTGAATGTTCACCTCAGCCTTCATTTTTGGTGTGGGGTTATTGTTGTTTAAACTTTAGTACAACTCTTGCCACAGTAAAAGTGGACTCTGAGGGCCTATTGGAAACTTCAAAACCAGCTGAGGGGGTGGTTTTTTGCTTTTTTAGCAGGAACAGAACAATAAAACTTGCTCACCTTGTGCTGTTTTCCTGCGGGGTGGCACTTTGTGTTCCATTTTTGGAAACATTCTTCCCAGCCAAGGCTTTAGAAGACAGCTGGAGGGACTTAAGTTTTGAGGTGACATCTCATGTCCCCACAAACAACAGATCTCCCCCAAGCCTCGCTGGGGATGGGATTCCTTCCTGTGGGGTGTGGATTATCCTTTGCTGCTGTTCACAGGAGCCGGAGCACAGTGGGAGAGTCCTTGATCTTGGCTGTTATTTCTGGTTGTTAAGAAAGCTCATTCCAGACGCTGGCAGCAGTTGTGGACACACGCTCTCCTTTTGTCCTTTGGGAAGAGCCAGCACAACTTCTCATCACAAAGTCCACGGTGAGAATTCAGAGGTTGTGGAAATGATACTGTGTCTGGTCTCTCACTCACATTCCAGATCACAGTRTGGTGATGCTGACATGTCCAGTTTCTTTCCACTGGACTCATCCAAACACGGAAMAAAGACACGTTCCAATGTTTTCCAGCTGTAGTTGGCACACAGCAGGCTGCCCTGCTGGGCAGAAGGCACTTATCTTCCAGCTTGCTTGGGAATCTCAGGTCTTAGCAGTATGACAGGGAGAGGTAATGGTCACTTCCATGGGCAATTTGGACTGCTCTTCTGCCAGCCTTGGCTTTCTGATATGTCAAGTGCTCGCCAGCAATCAATCCAGTGCCAGCAAGGCAAGGGGGAAGGAGGTGGCCTGGGGCACTCCCAGGCATTCCTGAGGAGCAGAGTTCTGCTTTCATGTGCAGAGAGGCCAGGAGAAGATGCCAGAGAGTGCCTGGAGCACTGGTGGCACTGAAACAGGGGTTACCTGAGGAAGCAGRGCTCCAGGTACTGTGGAGGTACTGTAGGATATCCACTTGGCCTCGGGTGGTTTTGGCAGGGAGCTGCAGGGCTCCAAAGGCTTGCCTCATGTGTAACTGCTTCCTCTTCCCAGACACTGTGACACAGGCAGGAGTCCCAAAGACTCTGGGATACTGGCAGGAGTTTATGCAGTCCTCATGAAGCGGAGACATCCCAGCAGTTAGGGCAGGCACCAGGACAACTTCCACACGTGGGCTRTGCTGTGGAGCACACCTGTACCTGTACCTGTACCTGTGCCTGCTGCCCCTCTGATCAGCTCTCCCCTAATCCCTGCCAAGCACCRGAGCTATGGAACAAGCCTGAGCCAGGAAGCTGCTGGCAGGAGCTGAGGGTGCTGGTTATGTAAACATCTTTGCCACTAAGACCTCTGCAAGTGATTATGGAAAAGAGGAAACAGTTTGAGCAGATTTGCATGTTTACCTGGCTCCTTCTCCCAGTCAGGGAAGACGAGTGTTTCCCAGCAGGCACAGCGATGGAGCAGCCAGTAAAAACCACACGAGCTATCTTCTCATCTTGCTGAGGGTGATGCTCTTCTGCCCTAAACTTTCAGGATATCAGTGGTATCAGAACATCTTTCCTTGCAGTATTTTCTGTGTGCCTGTGATGCAGCTCTTCTAATGAGAGACCAGACCTCTACCCTCTCCAAATTTCCCCTGGCTCTCTGTGAATGCATGTCAGCTTGTTTGCAGCAGGATTCAGGATTAGTCTTTCCTAGAATGTTACAGCTTTAGTGGAAACAGATGTTATTCTGGGTCTGGCTGGTGTCTGAGCCACACAAAATACCAGGGAGGTGAGACAGGCCAGCAGTTACAAACCAGCGCTCAGGGGTTTATTTTCAGGGACCAATAGCTGGGGAGAGGTGTCTTGGAATTTTGGGCCCTCATAATGTCTCAGGTGGATGATCAGACTTGCTCCTCCCCTCTGAAAAACCTTGACCTCAATGATTTAAGTTAAGAAAGAACATCAGAGCAGACATGAGACACCTCTGTCTCACGTCCCACTCCCTCTTCTCTCCGTGCAGGCTGTGTTGTGTCTTCTGGGGACTGTGACACAAAAGGCCCCAAGTCAGCTTCTGGTGGACATGGGGAAAATTCTTTGGCTCTTATGCTGGACTTTGCCCACTGGCAAGGATTATTCCTCTTCCAACTGGGTGTCACAGCCTTCTCACTCCATGCCATGTCCTCAAGCCATGGCTGCACTGAGGCAGATGCTTGTTCCAAGTCCAGCTGGGCCTCTCCTAACTCCCTTTCAGGCTCCTGCTGTTTCCTGCATGCGGCAGGACTGAGACAAGAGCTGGTATCAGAGGAAACAGGAGTAAAACCTTTGGCTCTGTCCTGGCTCATGCCCTCAGGAGCTCTTCTGGCACCAGGCTGGTTTAGAGGGCAGAGTTTTCCCTACAAATCAGCTGTTCTTAGGAAAAAGGATACGAGAATGGGGTGACTAGGAAGGCAGCTGCAAGGGTGTTTGAGAAGCCAAGCCTGTCTCCTGCCATCCACCATCCTATAAAATCTTCTCCATTGTGTTCTGGAAACGTGGAGAACCCAAAGAGCTGCTGAAGGTGGAGCTGCTCTGGAGCAGTTGCTAAAGGCAGCTTGAGCTGTTTGTGATCCCTAAAGCTTTACACTGTGTACCTTGATGGGCTAATCTGCTGCAGCCCCTGGAATTACGTACCCCTTAATCAYATGGCCCAGCAAAGCCTCTAATCCAAAGTCACTCTCCCACCAGAGGGGTCCTTGGCACGTTTTGCCAAGGTGGGCAGGCAGTAAACACCGTGGAATGGCAAGTTCTCTTCCAGCACCTTCCCTAAAGCCAGAGTCTTGGGGGTTGGTGGAGAAAAGGAAGGGTTTCTAGTATTTTCCAAGTGCCCATCTTGAATCTCACATGCTCCAAAGGTGCTGCAGCCTGAGGGCCCTTGAACTTTTCAGAATCAATTAGTTCCCCCAAATCACAAACAGGTTTGGAACACTGCGGCCCACAATCAAATTTTCTGTCTCGTAAGCTGAACTGAACTTGTCAGGATCCCAGTAAGCTGGGCAAAAATTTGGGTTTTGATGATTCAGGTCCCAAATTCAGTTTGGGGTGGCTGCTCTGTGCTAGAGAAGAGGCTGAATGAAGCACTCGGGTCTGACTCCAGCACTCCCCAGAGCTATCTCAAGGAGATGCTGTACAAAAATAGCCAAACTGTTACTTCACAGTCTCCTTTGGCTTTACAGCTCCTCTAATCATAATCCTGTGCCTGACATCATTACTGACTGATATTAATCCCTGCAGAGCTGCCTGCCCTGCTCCTGGCAGGGGCTGGGGGTTCGGCACCTTCCCGGCATTCCCTGGAGCGTGTTCCCCACGTGGCTCCAGTCTGTGCTGGGATGAATGAAACCAGAATCTCTTGTTTAGCACCTGTACAGGAACAAATCCATACCTGCTTCCTGAAACCTGCACATGGGCAGCAATGTTACACTCTATGAGCACTGGCTGACTATTGCTATATGGAAAAAAGTCCCTGGGATTTATATATATTTTTATATACATATAAAAAAAAGTTTTATGCAGCACATTTTCTATGGATAAAAATATATGGTAAATTATATATATTAGATGATGCACATTGTCTATAGATAAGCATATATAGTAAATACATGTAGGAATATATATACTATAGTAATGTTTATAATCTATATTTTAGTAAGAGCATAYAGAGAGTATAGATAGTGTTGGGTATTTTGCAACATGTTTGAGTCAGACATGACAAGGGGCCATTGCTACTAAACACTTTGTTTTCAAGCTAAAATCATACTTATTTGTGCAGTGTGTTGGGTTCTTAACTGAACCTATCTCTGCAGAGGGAGCCAAAGGATGGTGGAGTTTTCYTCACAGTCTCAAACTCAGAGGAAAAATTCCCTGCTGCTCTTGTGGTAAGAGCCTATTGAGCCTCCTGGTTTACCTGTGCAGGTGCAAGCAAACTGATAGGTCCCTGCCTGTGAGGAGGACTCGGCTTTGGGCTTTGTCTGGGCGGAGGGACCCAGGCACGGAGGTGTTCCCTGTYGTTTTAAAGGCAGGGGGACACGGCATCTGCTGACCCCAGGGATCTTTTCAGTTCCAGGGAGGTGTGTGGTCCCTCAGCACGGTGCTGTGCGATGCCCTGATGACCATGGACGTGATGCTGTGCACGGCCTCCATCTTCAACCTGTGTGCTATCAGCGTGGATCGGTGAGTGCCTTCCTGCTCCGGCTGTCCCTGGGCGGCACGCTGCTTCCATAGGCTCTTGCCAGGGTCCCGAGCAGGGAGGATCCTGTCCTCCCCCAAGGAGGGTGTTCTGCCCTCCTGTCCCCCACCACTGGGTTTGTGTCCCATCGGTGGTGGCCGAGTTGCAAGCTCGTTGTGTGACAAGGCAGAGCTGTCCCTTGGCCGCCCTGGTCGTAGCCCAGGCCTTGGCTGCGTACAGCGAATTAATGGGGGGAAGGACATGACAAGGAGCTTTGGGGCCTCTCAGTTACATTACCAGTGGTGCCACCACCACAGCAGGACCGACTCACCTGGGGCTGTGTTGGCAGGTTCATCGCTGTTCAAATCCCGCTCAACTACAACCGGCGACAGATCGACCTGCGGCAGCTGATCCTTATATCCACCACCTGGATATTCGCCTTCGCTGTGGCATCCCCGGTCATATTTGGCCTCAACAACGTCCCAGACCGGGACCCCAGCCTGTGCCAGCTGGAGGATGACAACTACATCGTGTACTCCTCCATCTGCTCCTTCTTCATCCCGTGCCCCGTCATGCTGGTGCTGTACTGCGGCATGTTCCAAGGACTCAAGCGCTGGGAAGAAGCCAGGAAGGCCAAGCTGAGGGGCTGCATCTACGGAGCCAACAGGAAGCTCTATCACCCCTCGGCCTTCGTGGAGAGAGAGCAGAGCCGGCCGGGGCCGCCGGAGCGCGGCCCTTACGCCCGCGCCGGCCTCCCTGGGGAGTGCGGGATGAACAATGGGATCCAGACTGTGTCCTACCCGCACCTCAGGTACCCGCAGCCCGGGCACGGGCGCAAGCGGGCCAAGATCAACGGCCGGGAGCGCAAGGCCATGCGGGTGCTGCCCGTGGTCGTCGGTGAGTAGCTATCCGGGATGGCCGGGGAGGGGGGGGAACAGGCCACCTTGTCCCACCACAGCGCTCAGCCCGGCAGGGCCCGGGGGAACCCACAGCAGTGCCAACAAGCACCAGCCTTGGGAAAGAGCACTTGTAGTGTTCACAACCAACTTCCCTTCAAGGCAAACCTGTGACATCCAATATCTTAAATGTGAAGCCAAAGTGAGGCTAACTTTACACTTTTCATCAATGTTTAGGACAGGAAAGACATCCCAATTTTTTGTCTGGGCATAAGCCCAGCTCCACATGTCAGCACAGCTGCTGAGCACCTGAGCTGCCTCCGTCTTGTTTGGCTCAGGCTTTGTTAAATTAAACCCTTTTGAACATTCACATCACCTTCTCTCTTTACTGTCCTCCTGGCAGGTGCTTTCCTCTTCTGCTGGACACCTTTTTTTGTCGTGCACATTACCAGGGCTCTCTGCAAGTCCTGCTCCATCCCCCCTCAAGTCACCAGCACTGTCACTTGGCTGGGCTAYGTCAACAGTGCTCTGAACCCCATCATTTACACCGTGTTCAACGCCGAGTTCAGGAACTTCTTCCGCAAAGTCTTGCACCTCTTCTGCTGAGCCCTCYGGGGAGGAGGAACCACAGGGTGATTTTTTGTATAGTTCATTAAAGATCTATTTCTGCCTCTGGTCTGCTGTCTTTGCTGGGGACRAGGGGAGGATGAGGAGAGCTGGCAGCCGAGGGAAGCTGCTCCCCAGCTCCTTGTGGTAAGGTGGCACAGGTGAGTTAGCAGCGGATGCAGCTCGGACCCTCTTCCCACTGGAAACTGCAAGTGTAGTCACTTCTTTAACACTTGGTGCTTGATGTAAGCAGGGACRGTAACAAGAATTTCTGATCTTCTGACTTCTGGGGTGGTATTAAGAAGGTTGTAAGGTGACTTGGACAGGAGTCTGGGGGAAAAAAGGTTGTTAAGTTCCTTTCCCAGATGTCCATATGACAGACAAGGGTGTGTCAAGCTCATTTCCGGATGTCCATATTCCAGGTGAGGATAAATTTACTTGTGCAACCTCCTTTCCCCTTATCCTTCATAATTTTAAATCTAAAAACTKATTTCAGTCACATTTAACAAGGGTCTTACAAAGGCACCATAATGTTATTGCTAGTGCTCCAGAATTCCTTATCAAGCCAAATGATTCCTGCCAGGAATCAACATTTCCAGCCTCAGGAAAAAATCCTTCATACCTTTAGGTGAACCTGCATGCAGTGACAGCCACAGCAGCCAGTGGCACAGGTAACGCTCGTCGCTGAGGCTCACAGGGAAGAAAAAGAATATTGCACAAAATTACAATCTTCCAAGTCAGGATTTTGTATGGCATTGTTGCTTTCCAGGGGGAAACAAAACAGAAAATGGATGTCTTGAGTGTTCCTTTGACTAAAAATAGCAAATGCTCAATTTCTCATCAGCGAACAGACTCAATTCCCACATGATTATATCTTATATATTATATATCTACCTGGGGCACAGCTGCCCCAGCTACCAGGGCCCCATGGGCTTTCTTGGGTCCCCGAGAGCTTTAATGACAGCCGAGTCACACCTACAACTCCGTCATTTAGGAAAGTTGCCCCACTCTCTTCCARATTTTTTCCTCTTGAAAGGTGCAGTAAAGCCAAAATTCAGTGACCAAGGCTTGGCTATACCTGGCCACAAGCTACTGATTAAGGACAGTGGGGGACTCTCAGTTGCTGCCCAGTCACCCACACAAGCAGGAGRGCTGGCAAACCAGTGTACTCAGTGTGTCCCAGCTCACCTGTCCATGGAGCTGTGCTTGTCCTGAATCCAGGCAGAGCTCCACTGCTCACACCAGCTCTGTGGAGTGAAGCAACAGGAATAGTTTCCATCCAAAAGCTGCTTTTGATGCTGGAAGTGCAGCTTTAGCACTCCAGAGGTGCCATCCAAATGTGGGATGCAAGAAGCCCTGTAAATGGGCTCAATTAGGACTGTCTTCTCAATTAACTGTCTCCAAGCTCTAGAAAACAGGCAATCAGCATTTAACTGAGCAGAAACCATCACTAATACTAAAGTATTACTTTGGGAAGCAGGAGTGAGCATTTTGCTATAGGAATGGAAGGAGTTGCCTGTTCTTTCCTTCCCAGGAGTATCACAGGTAATGTCTGTTCCCATCCTGTCTCAGTTCCTGCTCAGCTTTCCAYGGAAGCACAATTCCCTCTGGAGGAGCTGCACACTGTGGCTGCCAGCTCCTTGCCCTCGATGGCACAGCGGTGCTGCCCCCTGGGCCCACCCAGATCTGTTAGGAGGAATAACTTTCCCAGGAAACAGCCAGGAAGCAACACTCACCCCCTGCCACCGACTGCTGGAGCCCTGTCACCTCTTCCTGGGACAGTCACGACTGAGAGCCCTCAGGAGCCGCTGGCAAACCCACCAAGGGCACTTCTTAGAGACCCCCACGGTGCTGGCAGAGATGGAAAACCAACTCCTACTGCCTTGGAGCACGTGGAATGCAACCTAACAGACCTTTAGGATGCACAGGGGAAGGAATAGATTTGTCAGAAACCTCTAGTCTAAGACATAAGTCTTTTCCATGGCATTTTTCACTCTTTTTAAGTTTCCTGTAACTCTGTATAGAATTTTCTCCTGTTGACAGCGTGTGTGATGCTGAGTTGGGTCACTCTGGTTCAGGAGCAGGAGCTGGACAACCATCCTTGTCCACCATCACAAAACTGGAGCAAACAAGAGCCAGGACAAGTGACCCCTCACAGGGGCTGTGACCCTTCAGCCAGAGCAAACAACAGCCAGGACACTGACCCTTCATGGGAGTTGTGACCCCTCACAGGGGCTGTGCCAGAAGCTAAAAACCAACCCAACCAACCAGAGGTTTGTGCACCTGCCAAAGTCTCCAATCACAAATTAAGGTTTAACTTAATTAACAAATAAAGGATTAACTTAATTATTAAAGAAGTACATTAATAATTAAATGATTTTGTTGCAATGAACCAAGCAAGTAACTCCCTAATGGTCAGCACATCTCTAATGACCAGCTCCTACAGGACAGGAACAGGACAGCCCCGTATCCATGTGTGCTCACCTTGGGCTGGATCAGATCCAATTCTGGCCAGCTGGATGCTATGAGTGACATTCCAGGCACGCCGTGAAATGGGGCTGTGCTTCCCTGTGGAGAAAACACCTCCCAGGCAGACAGGGAGTACAGACACACGTGCACCTGCTGCTGGACCCACCTGTGCAGTTACCTGTACCCTGAAGTGCTGCCCTGGGAATTAAAGGGAACCGCTGGGCACGTTCGTGATTTCACCGCATTTTATTTAACAACATGTTGTTTTTCAACTATATTTAACTGGAGGAGCTCCAATGTGTTCCAAATTTGCCCAGCACAGACGGAACACAGGAAAACCAAAAATCCTTTCAATGCCAAACTAAGAACTTGTACCGACTTTGTCAAGGCAATTAAATAAACCAAACAAATGTTTGTTTCTCTTCTCTAACAAGAGGTAGGGAGGCCCCGGTAGGAGGAAGCACTGGCAGATCTCCTTGCAGCACCTGCTTTAGATCCATCTCAAGAGAGATGAGGAGACTGCTGTAATCCACATGGTGGAGGATCCAGTCAGGCAAAGGCAAAGCCTCCCAAAGCCAGTCGGGGCCGGAGCGGGAGGGAGAGGGCTCCAGATGAGGTTTTCACAGTCTCTGCATTATCCAAAGTTTCGGAAGGGGGTTGGGAGTAGCCAAATGCTGTCACAGTATCAAAAAGTCAATGCAAAATGAGTCTGCTAGTGAGGAGAGTGCTGTTGGCACAGGACAGACCGTTCGCGCCGGTCGCCGATCCAGCCGGCCCCGCGTGTCCGTGAACGGCTGCGGAGGTAGAGCGCTCACACGGTGACCTTCTCCATGACATTGTCCGGGACATGCACCTCGTCCCCTTGCACCGTCACCGTGGCCGACTGGCCACAGATGTGCTGGTGGTCCTTCCAGTCCTGCCAGGGGAGAGAGCAGAGGGAAAAGCTGTGAGCAGAACAGGCCTTCACTGTGTGAGAAGCAATTTCTGCAAACCACAATGATGGAGGGGAAGGAGCCAGGCACTGGATCAATAWTAGAGGTGGAATCGGACTAAGCAGAATGCTGCCATCTCCACACAAACCACAACCCAGGATATCAGTGTCAGTCAGGTGGAAAATTCACTAAAACGGAGTCAGAACCTTGACTTAAAGCCTCTCCTGAAAGGCAGTTCACAACACGCACTGCTCCCAAGGGATAGCGCCGTACCAGGACCTTAGCTCAGCTAGGACAGCAACAGATTCCTCCTGGAACTGACTGAATTCTGGACAGCTGACCCAGCCCGAACCTGGCCAGCCAGCAGAGCTGTAACTGGCTAAACTGAGCCATCCTTCCCTCCAAGCAGGGGCCAAGGGTCGCTGTAAGGAACTGGTTTGAAACATGACACACAGCAGCTTCCTCCACTGCTCTTCCTCATACCCATTTCCACCTCCCATGTTCATAATCATGGAGTCTGTCCCCCTCAATCACCTGTAGCATCACAAACAATAGAAAGCAGAATTCCCGTAGTGCCATGGCAGGACCAGCAGGGAAAGAAGGAAGCAGCTCACCCAGAAGCAGCAGGGAAGGTCTGCAAAAATGCTCCCAGCTCCCCACAGCTCCCAGTGTGGTGTCCGTGCTTCATTTCCGGTGTCGCTCTGATTTTTTGGATCACCTTTGGGAAGGTGTGTGCAAACCTTGGGACCTTTCCTACCCTTTTAACCCCATGCTGACTTGTAGACCTGCCCCATCACTACAGCCTTGCTGGCAATCCCACTGTCAGGGGATCCACTCAGAGGATTCCCACTCAGGGAATGCTTGACCCATGCACGGTTCTGTTCTGGCTGCCTGGCTCTGCTGCCCGCTCCTCCCTCCGTGCTGACACCCAGCCTGGCCCACCCGGCTGTCCCAGGGTCACACAGCCCTCTCCAGGGAAGTGAATCCCAAGTCACAAGAGGCTGATACCTTCCGCTGGCAGAACGTGGAGCAGTAGTTGACTTTGTGGCATCCCGTGCACTCGTTGGTGGCCTCCCGACCGCAGTTGACGCAGGATTGCTGTGGGAAGGGATGGAGAGGGACGTGTCACACAGAGACAAACCAGGGGTGTCACTGAGGTGCAACAGGGGTGCTGTGACCTGCTGGAATGCCAGAGCAGTGGGAAAGCTCCCGTTTCCCAAAACACCCTCAGCACACCAACACAAAACAAACAGGCCCAGTGGCTTCCGGATACGTCCTCAGAGACCCGCCCTCCTCGCTGTTCTAGCAGGGATCACTTTGGAAAAATGGAAYGCACCTCTGTTTTCCTTCCTGTTGGGCAGAAAGCCCTTCAAAACTGTAGGTGGACACTGAGTGGTCATGGAAATCCATCCCCACCACTCCCTCCACATAGGTCAGGTATCCATCAGCCAGGTAACTGCAGGCTTCAGCAGGGGTCGGGTGTATCCCAAGGGCAGGTGTATCCCAACCCGACACATCAGGCAATTGGCACACAAGCTCTGCGTTTATCCCAGATTTGAAGGTTTAAAGGCGGTGGTTTCGTTGGGTTTATAATTCTGTGTATGTGTGAGGGAGGGTCTGAGGAAGGACAACAGAGCAGGAAAACGGATGGGACTCTTCAGGTTTTTTTCCTGGAGAGAGGAAAAAGGAATCTGCTCCTATGGGATATGCTCCTTAGTCCTTTGCCAGTCATGACTACATAAGGAGTGTACCAAGAGGGAAACAGGAGTCAAATTAAGAAGGTTCTAACAGCGGCATGGATTTAAATCCAGAAGCCAAACAGGATACACAGGTGAAAAATCACACCTGCGTTTTAAGGGATGTTTTTGTGTCTATCGCTTTCATCTTATCTTGGTGACATCAATTAACATAACCCATATATTTAGGTAGAAACATCATTGAACTGCCACCAAAATAAGCACTTCACAGAGCATTCCACTTCCAGCTCATTAAACTCCTGACAAATCATTAGCACATCAGCAGCAGTGGCAGGAAGCATTGCTGAGCTGTGAAAGTATCGTGGGCTCTTTAGTTCCTCTGTCTCCTTCTCTCCTTTGAGCACAACCACCCCAAAAGTCAGTGCTCTGATTAACACCCCCTCTCACACCTCTCCATGTACCTACAGTGAACAGTTGGTGTGACTGAACTGTGTTTGTGCTCCTGATGTGCAGCTGGGGATTTGGGCCACCAAAAATGCCTTAAAGCTGCAATTTGGGACTTGCAAAGCCTGTCCTGAGGGGACACATGACTGGAGCTGTTTGTAACCTGTACAGCTACTGGAAAATGTGGAAAACACACAGTGCATGGTTGTGTCCGGAGACCTGAGAGAGAACTGAGTAACACACACAGCTCTAAGAGCTTCAGTCATGGGTCCTGAACTAACTCCCATTCCAAAAGCCAGAGGAAATAGTGGAGTTATGAAAACCAGCTCACAGGACAGAAAGGCAGCGAGTTCCCTTCCTGTCACAGCTCTGTGACAGCCACCCACCAGAGCTGCAGCACCACCACTCAGAGGAGAGAGACACTGATGAACCTGGCCAGGTGACAGTGAAGGAGTGTGAAAGCCTGSCAGGCTCGGCAAAGGGGAGACACTGCTTGGAGCACTGGCCCTCCTAGGGAAGGCTCAGATCCCTTGCCAGCAGGCCAGACACAGAGCACAGGATTCCGTGGCAATGACAAAACCTCTGCGTCTTTAAACGGAACAAGACAAAGACCGAAAGACTTCAGAACACGTGAGACATCCCCAGCTTACCTTGATGATGATTTCTGTCTTCCCATCCACATCCTCTGTTTGTTGGAATAACTGGCTCTGGTATTGCTGCAAGGAAAACACACCAGAAGTGTCATTTCCCAGCCCGGAGCATGACATGAGGGGTGGGAAAGGGCAAAGGGCACTGGGATGGAGGGTCTCCGTGCTGAGCTGTGTCTGCCCCGCCCCACACTGCAGCTGCACGAGGGCAGAGGGGCCCTCACGCCTCCCTTCTAGGARAGGGACACTGTCACCTGATGTGGAGACAGGGGAAAGAGCCTGTGAGAAAACAGCTGAGGTGACAAACTGCCAGTTCGGTACAGCATTTCCTCCAAGCCCAGCTCCCCACTCCATCCAGCCACACACTTGTCCTGAAAATGGGGTGCTTAACTGCACCCCCTCACATGGGAAATGGGAAGTTAGCACAGGAAACATGAGGAAAACGCCAAGGTAAAAGGGCCAAGAGGCACATTCTGGGGCCAAATTTTGGGTCAAGTCCAGTGATCCTAATCCACTAAGAGGCAAAGGAGTCTGGAGGGAAGGCACAGCCCAACAGAATGGATCAGGGAAAAAAAGCCCCAGACAAAATTAACACCCCTAAGCCTTTAGAAACAGCACTGACCATAGCCTTCACTCCTCCTTGTCACATAAGAGAGCTGTAGAACAAGTTGTGACTTCATCACTGAATCACTTCAGTTCAAGCCCAACAAGGTGCTGCTGTACCTGTTGCAGCAGCACTACGCTCAGCAAGGGGGACAGGAGGCCCAAACCGACGAAATCCAAACCCAACCCCAAATTAATTATGTGCTAACCTTGTCTTAAATGTATTTGGAACAGTTAAAAAGTCCAAAAAAAGTTGAACTCCCTCCTCCAGGCGAATCAGGTTCATCCAGGAATTCTACTCAACATATAAGGAGATTAAAGGCTTAATTTACAAGTGTATGACCTGAGAGCACAGTATTTATTCTCCTGTGAAATCACAACCTTCAAAACCTTTATATTACCTTGACAGAAATTAAGTTAAAAAACTCCAGGCACATGGAGGCGGAGGCAGGGAAACCTCCTGCTGTGGCCTGCCAGGGGTGTGATTTGGTTCTGCCCTATTTGACACAGCAATTCCAGCCATGCTCAAACCATGGAGAAGGAAAAGGTGTGACAAGAGAGAGGAACAAGCCAGACACATCCAGATCTCTCACAAAAACAGCTCCACAAAACCAATAAATCCAATTCCCAAGTGTATAACTCCCAACTCCCAAGTTTGGAGTACACAAACCACTGTTTGCTGACTGGAGCTACATTTCTTAACTGCTGACCCTTTCTAGGTTAATTCCATACTCTCCAGCCCTGAATCGGTTTGATCTTTCTAAAAAAGAATTCAGATGCTGCATCTGTTTGCTGATTTAATTTTCCACCTTGCTTTCAAACGAGCTGGGCTCCAGAAGCATCCCTGCTTTACAGAGGGCTATTCCAATTAAAACAATTGTCAGATTTCAACACTGGTTCTCTTCAATTTATACAGAAAATCCATTTAATGCACTTCCTGGATATCTTTATTATCCCCCAGCAATTCTGGCACAGAATTTGGTGAGTATGTGTAATCTCCCCATTCTAAAGTTTATGTGATATAAACAATGGCTTAATGTACACTCAAAAAAATTACATTGCCCAAGCACACCAGCCCATGTCAGTCCTGCCTTTAATCTGCTCATTTTGGGCCTGATCTGCAGATGTCAAATATCTWTTGCAAAAAAACATCAAGCCTTTGTTACCCCACTCACCCTCTTCCTAAATGTCTTTCCCTTACCAAAAAATGCAGTGAAGCCAACATGGAGATATTAACCAAAGAATCAGATATTCAGTCACAAACTAATTACTAATGATACTCAAGAACTGTTTCTTAACAGCCATATCAAGTTCCACCAGCGCAGTTGTATTTGACTAAACCCCCACAAAATGCTGCAATTCAGAAAAACCTTACAAATATCTCAATATTTCCATTTTTTACAATATCGTGACACATTTCGGAAGTTCATATAAACACGGAGCTGCAGGGCTCACGGTTTGCTTTTCTTTCAGGATATCATTCCCCATGACTTCTAAGGAACACAAATGTAACTTTACTCACAGGATCGAAACACTTTGCAAACTTGCACACAAGCCCTCTGGGAAGGAAGTGTTATTTTCACCTGAGGCACAGTGAGGCCCAGGACTTATCTAGGGGCATCAAAATGACTTGTGGCAAAGATGGAAACAAAATTTGAAAGAGATCCTCAGTCTTGAAATTTGCCCAGCAAACCAYGAGCCTTGGACAAATTTACAGAAATTAAGAAGTACGAAGAGAGAAACTGAGTTCATGTCAGAACTGCCAAAATACTCAATTATGTGCTAAAAAAACTCCCTGCTGGTGAAGCCTTTAGCTCCAGCACTTGGGATAGTTCCTTCAGAAGGGATAAGGACGCCCCCAGCCCCTGACACAGGGCTGTGATTGTATGAGTAGGGAGGCAGAGTGAAACCCCCCGTGTCAGACACAGCTCAGAGCTGTGCGAGTCCCACAGGCACCAACACTGCCCAGCACAGAGCACAGCTCCTGCTATTTAAAGCTAAGGCAACCCAGTGCTGCTTTGTGGGAGCAGAACAGCTCATTTGTGCTATTTAATGACTCCAAAGCTCATTAAATACTAAATATAATACTGAAACACACTACAGTGAGTGATGTGTAACATACATCAAGGCACCTATGTTCGTGTATCCAGTTGGGAACCAGCCTGTTCCTATCAGATCTCTCCAATCCTGCTCTGCACTAAGTCATTCTTCCAGGAAGAGCTGAGTCTGCAGCTCTGTTATCATCTCATCTGTGGTGTGGTCCACTTTGCTCCACAGCTCCAACACAACGACACCATCGGGGGTGGTGGGAAGGTTCCCCCTGTTTTCTCACCCCTGGAACTTCTGTCAGTGGAACAAACACAAAGTGGTGATAAAGCACCAATTTCCTTTGTATTAAACTGGTCCAGARAAAATCACCAACCTCAAGGGCAGGAAGACACCTCTGTCTGCCTCTCACACGCCTTAACTGCCCAAAAAGCCGTGGGACCACACATGTACTCGGAGTGGGAAAGAGACTCWTGTTACAAACCAACAGGAAAAGGGAAAGGCCCTTTGACCAACACAAAAGCAGAGAGCCAATTCTTTGACATTTAGTGTAATTGTTTCCCTGTAACCAGAAACACAGAGTTTTGTCCAAATATGGAATTCACAAGCTGGAATTCAGAGACAGCTACTTGTGATACTGCCTGGATGGTTCCAGAAGCCAGCGCAGCTTATGATTGTCTAGGTGATAAAAAATATCACCATGAGCACGTGTTTTTACCAAAATGCAGAAGTGTGGAGGTCCCCATTGCACACTGAGAGTGGTGAGATACTGCAGTGTAACTGGGGATGCAGTAGTTCCTGGAAAAGGGGGTTCCCCTGGAAACAGTCAACGTGCTCATCCTTCTCATGTCAAGTCAGCTTTAATCCATCCACAGGAGGGATTTTAACTCCCATTCCCAGGGCAAGAAATAACTAAAAGAACATCAAAGAGAGCTGGCTTTGGATCAGAGGGTATGGAGAAGGGATTGAAAAACCATTTCAGAAACGACTGTGAGGATAAACAAAAGGGAAGATGCACATAGACTGGAAAAAGAGCAGAGTGAAGTTAAACAAAAGCAGATGTTTATCTCTAAACTGTGCCAAAGCTTCCAATGTTTTGGTATCCCATGCTCTGAGCAGCTTTCCAGCAGCAGCCAGCCCAAACCTGGGCAGCAGCACCAGCACCTGTTCTGCAGGAGGAAGGCAGGGAAGGATTAGACTCCCAACATATCACACACCTGCACATCAAGGATGCAGCGTACGGGAGAGTTTAGCAGAGCCAACGTGGCAAAGAATATCAAAGAGGCTGCAAGGACTGTCCTAGGGGTCCTCAGCTCCCAGCAAAGTCTTCCCACACCTCTCTTCCAGGCCTGTCGCTGCACACTCGTGCCTATGGATTCAGTGGAAAGCTGATGTTAGCAACAACGCTGATGGCACCAGCGGGAATGTGGTGTTTGGGAAGGGAGTTGAGCAGCAACTGATGGTGACACCAGTTCCAACATTGCTCCCCCACCTCTTTCCCTCCAGTCCACACCAGCAGCTGTAGATCTGTGGGAGAAGGGGAGCACATTCAGCATGGAGCCACGCTTGGGTGCATGCAYGAGCTGGCGGTCAGAAGAAACCAAGATCCCTACTGTGCATCAGTTAAAGAGAAGAAAAGCAGGGAGAAGAGGGCAGTCTTGTGGATAATCCCTGTCCACAAGGGAGAGATGATGGGAACCAGACAGTGCTCCTGTGAGGCCAGGCAGCCTGGCAGTCCTACCACAGGACTCGTGTGAGATGAGCTTTGCTTGCACAGTTCTCAGCAAGACACCTCTAAACTTCACAGTTTATCTTCCCCAAAAACTCTTGGATAAACTGTTCCATATTATCCCATCGAAAGCCTCCAACAACCTGGCTCACCTGACAGCAGCCACTGCCCTGCTGAACACTCATCAGCTTTCCCAGAYCAGGACTCAGTGCCCACATCCCATAAATTTATGGACAGATGATGGGAGAGCTCAGGATCATGACACCGAACAGTCTGTACAACCAGCCTGCTGCCCGCCGCTCCTGGAATCCCGGAGCACTCTATTCCTTTCCCCAGGWTACAAACAACTCGGGAAGATTTCCCTTGCTAACACTGCTCTCAAGGCTTTGACAAACAATTGCTAAGATCACTGCTCCAGCCAGGAACTGCTCTGCTCACCACTCAGCCCCAAAGGTCCCTCCGGCACAGTTACCTCTTTCCTCTCCACATCAGCCTGGATCTTGGCCTGGGTGACGGCGGCCTCGCGGAAGGAGGAGCTGGCCTGCTTGGCCTGCTCAATCAGGGTCTTGAGCTGCTGGGCCGTGCTGAGCAGGGAGTTGACCATCTCCTCCAGGTAGAGCCAGCTYCGCTGCTCCGTCACCTCCAGCCCGTTCACCACCGACGGCGACATGGCTTTGGTGGGCGTCGTGGGGGGCACTGCCAGGGCAGGCAGAGAGGTCAGCACTGCATATGGAGAACAAAAAGGAATATATAAAGAATTAGGGCATTTCATTTCCGTAAAGTGTGTGTGGGGAAGTTGGAGTTTGGGGTTTTTTTAACATTTCCAGTCCAGGGAAGTTTTTGCTAACCAGATCATTCCTTCTGCAACTCCAAGTGCAAGTCTGTGCGGAACAAGCCCTCGGGCACTCTCAAACCCACAGGACAAGAACACATTCTCCTGATCTCCTGTTTGCTCTGAGAAGGGTTTAACACGTCCCTGCACTGCTGTGGAGAAGCACAAAGAAGCAGGGAAAGCAGCACTCCCAGGGACTCCTCCACCACTGCCAATATTTCCCTTAGCCATGGCTAGGTAAGGTTAGAGTAAGTCACTCAGTGACCCAATACTTTACAGAAATATCTSATGTTCCTACCCAGATGTCGATTGTCAGGTTGCAAACCTACAAAACCCAGGCACTGACCCACATCACACTTGCTATGCTTCCTGCATTCTGATCCTGACCATAACCCTGGCCCGACACCGGAGTAAACTCCAGACAGTCATGATTACCTCCAAGTGAGTGTATTAAAAACGTGCACTTCCCAAAACCATGGTATTGGGAAGCCCTTTAATAACCCAGCAGTTACTGTGTTACTGAACCAGCTACTTTTCACGTTAGGTTTGCAGGTACACTGGGAGATCACGGTATGAGGAAATTAAATCCAGACCCAGGAACTCCACGATGCACAGGGTAAGCTCAGGTTAGGTAACACTGCAGGAAGAAATGTTACCTACTTTTCCAAAATGTAACTCTAGCAATAAATACTCACCACCTGCCATAAAATTCAGTCTAAGACATTCACATCTGCCAACACCTGACCTCTACATTCCTCACCAAATTTTTTACTAGTAAAGCTCCAGGGCTGTGCAGACTTCTTACCTCAAAATGCCCTTAATTAAAACAGTAATTTTAATCAATTTGCACACAAGTGGTGTGGAACTATTTGCACTTAGATATGAGTGCGAGATAAACCAGTCTTTTTTATCAGTGTCTGTTTGCACAGGAGTCTTTCCCACTCTCCATTTCCAGCACAATATTTATCCCTGCATATTTGATAACATATCAAACAGGAATTACTTCCGATTCTTTCATTCTGGCACAAGTACATCAGGCAAGAGAAAGTACTCACTGGTGAAAAAACAATCAATGTTTAATTAGTAACACCAAGATCTGACTAAGTCTTAAACACAAGAAGATCTGACTCTGGAGAGCAGGAACATCCAGTGCTGCTCCAAATAAATAAATAAATAAAGGTCATACAGAAGGGATGGAAAACTGACACCAAACCTGCCTCAAACTACCTCCAGCATGCACCACTGGAGACATAAAGTCCGGTGAGAACGTCTAGAAAAGCTTCTATGGCATTATTTTAAAGGGGTTAATTCTCCTCAGATCAAACACTAAATAAATGTTCAGCCACAGTGCCCAAGGGGGACAAAAGCCTGGAATCAAGAACCTTAGGAAAGGCAGGGAGTGCGAGATGATTCAGAATGCAGAATCACAGCAGCCACCTCTGGTCAAAGCAACAAATCAAAGTTCTCGATAAGGAGTGAAAAACCTCCCAGAGGGGAAATCTGTTTGTCCAAATCCTAATAAAGGTAAAACTCACAAGAAAAACTGAGCAAAGTTTAATTTTGTGCCTTAATCTTTACCTTTGCTGAGGAAGATGGGAGGAAATTCAAGCACAGTGACAGCAAACATACCGATTTTGGGATGAGACGTTGGCAGGGCAGCCTCAGGGAAAGGTGAGATCTGGCAGTTGTCCTGGTAACTGGGATAGTGAGGCTCCGGATGAGACACCCGGCAAGGTTGCTGGACGTTGGTGTCCTGAACTGCAGGAGAACAAGGGCCTTGGGAATCACTAACGTAGCTGGCAGGTGTTCCTTATGCTGCTTTCACCCCTATTTTTTAATGTTTTATCCAAGTTCCTACGCTCTGCGGTAATTCCCAAGGGTTGGAAGTGCGAAAGAGGAGCACGATCTCATACAGTCAGCTAGCAAGGAAGCCTGCTCCTCACTCCACCGTGCTCTGCTTTCACATTTCGAGCCACAGGTTCCCTCCCACACACCGAAATACCCACAATCATTGATCCAAACTCCAGTTCTTGGAGCAGGGTCATTCCCTCAGCAGAGCTCACAACCCAAAGCATGACTCAGACTGAAAGAACTGAAATGTATGTCACGCATTTATATTTTGTTTAATACTGGCATTTTTCACTCGGTTTCAACCCTCACCTAGGTTTTGGGGGGTTTTTATGGTAGTATTTTAAGTTAAATGAGAAGTAAAAAAAATATTACAGAGATGAACATAAATCMCAGGAACTCAGAAGTGAACATTAGCAGCTGGCACACCTGGACAAAACTCCTTTGGTGCAACTGGTAAGATTTCAAGCTGCTGAAATGATTTCACAGGAAGGACAGTGCCTTATGCAGTGTCTCCCTTGAGAAATAAATCCTTCGTGTTGCATTCAAAATGTTCCTCCCTACAGGAGTGGGCACCCAACCCTCCTTTCCTCCTCCCCAGTGCTGTCTAGGAGACAGCTCAGCTCTTACCAGTGGCTCCAGTGAAAACATCCCCCTGGGCCGGGCTTTCCGAGATGATGGCCGTGGCCTCCACGGTGGATGCCCGGTCGAAGGTCAGCGCCCCGGAGGTTGTGATCTGTCCAGAAGGAGTCACGGTGACTGGAAACATTAAAGCACTTTCATAATTAACACTCAGCGTGSGGGACACGCCTGTCCAGCTGTTGATATCCCTGTGCTGCACCATCCACAGTCAGGGGACTCCCAGATCACCAGCCTGTGACAACCCAGTTTGGATCACACCTACGACCAATGCGATTGGAAAAGGGAATAAAAGCCCTGTTGGGCTTCTGAAGGCTCTGCTGTCCTTCCAAGGCTCTGGGGGTACAAGACCAAAATGTTAATTTACAACATAATGACTCCAAAATCACCACCTTTTCAGTTACTTTCTGGGCCATAATTTAACACCTCCCATAAAGGTCTGGTGAGGACACAAACCCCATCAGTTTCTGGCTGATTTATGACAATTTTAGCAAGAGTGATTCTTGCTACTTAAATCAACATAAAAACCTGTGGATTGGGGCTAATTCCATGACAGCTGGACAATTTTAGCTGTTTATCTACATGCAGTGACAGAATGTGCTTGGCCAATGCAAGGAACAAGGCACAAAATCCTTCYGGATAATTATACCTGAGTGGCTCCAGAATGTTTAAAACCCTTTTCAAACAGGATTAATTTACTGGTACCATTAATTTGTGATGGGCTGAAAGATCTTCTCCCAAACAGTAACTCCATTTCAAAATATTGTGGCCACAAATTTCCTGGTTGGTGAAGGATGTGGCCACCAGGATGGGCAGTTCTCYCTCCCAAAGCCAGCACGAGCCAACAAGCAGCCTCACAGCACCTCATACAACAAACCAATACAGATTAAATGCGGAGTAAAAAAACCAAAACCACAAAACAACCCTGCAGAATCCTTGTGTGTTTCTCCTACTGTTGCTGATGACCTAATCTTACTTTTTTTGTTCTTTTTTTAGATTTCTGTTGCTTCCTCCTCGACTCACTTTGTACTGTTACCGTCCAGATGATGCCAGGGCACCGAGAGCAGGAGGACACTCTCCCAGGGATGTGACTGGGAATGTGTGAGCTGGATCAGCTTGCAAATTAATTTCTGTTCTCACACAGATGGTTTGCCAATCAAACCAGTAAAGTAACAAAGCGTGTGCTGAATGTTGGAGAGGGATGTGCAGATCAAAGCGTCACCTTCTGCCTCTTTCATTAACAACTTTCAGGCTGGGGGTTTCATTCCAGCTGCTTCCAGCCTTTTTTCCTAAGTTTTGCAAGGAATAGCACAAATCTTACTCCAGCTTCTAAGGGACACAAAGAAGCCCAGGGGATGGAACGGGGATTTCTGGCAGAGCAGAAAAGGGTCAGCCTTCCCCAAAACCTAATTCCAACAGGAAATTTCTCAATTGTTATTTGCAAAAAATCTACCTGAAACCCACTACGGATCAAGGACAGGACCCCACAATTCCCCCCACACTGAGAGCTGGTAMAAGGGGGAATATAATCATAGAATAATCCATAGAATATGGGACGCTTTGGGTTGGAAGGAACCTTAGATCATCTCCTTTCACCACCCTGCAATGGGCTGGGGCACCTTCCASTAGCCCAGGTTGCTCCAAGCCCCATCCAACCTGGCCTTGGACACGTCCAGGAATGGGACACAATCCAAACCTCCTGTTCACTGCACAAGGATGTGATGATGCTTAAACCCAAGTTTCCTGGAGATCTAGAGCTGCACTTTTTCCTACTCAACTTGTTTCCAGATGTGGCAACACTGTGCTACTTTCTATAAAACAGGAAGTGACACTGAGCCAATAAACCTATCCAATGAAAAGAATGCGACTAAAAACCAGGACATTTTTAGCAGCTGGACAGTTCCAAGGGGCCACTAACAATTCCTCAYCAAAGAAGGGAAGCAATTTTTACCAGGAGAAAAGAACTTACACGTAGTTGCAGCTGTGGCAGGAAGCAGAGTGATGTTTTTGGAGCAGTTCTTCTTCACTGGAGTTGCAGGTATTTCATTTTCCTTTTTCCGCCTTTTATATGGCACGAAGAGTCGTATAGGGCCACTCTGGGCAGAACACCACCAGAAAGAAAATGAAAAGAAAAAAGGAAAAGGCATTAGCTGAGGGCACCTCTTTGGAGACTTTACCCTCATCTTTCCAGGAATAGCAGCACGGATCCCCATGGATGATGTGTGGTTTGCAACAATTGACAAAAAAACTTAAAAGTTTTCCAACCCAAAAGCTAATGTTTTCTCCTTTCAGGACTTAAACCTCATTTTTGCAACAAACAAGCAAAATACCAAATCCCAAACCAACTAACCAAAAACCCCAAGCATTTTCAAGATGAAAACACTGTTCCATCATAAGACTATTATATTACTTCTTTACAAAAACATTTTTCCAACTCAAAACACTGTGAAATCTGAGTCAAAAATTACAAACAGCATTGACATCTCCAAAAGTCATTTTGCATAGATAYACTATTTAGGAAAGGAGAAAAACAAGAAGGAAAAAACAGTAACTAAGATCCAGTTTTACAGAGGCTGCTCATCAATAACAGCAGGAGTTCCTTATCTCCTTTCTCCATGGAGCAGGGACAAAGCACTTGTGACCATCCCTAGGACACTCATGACTAGTTCGCCACGGGCTGTGGCAGCTTGACCAGTTAATTTTTCCCACAAAAATAATTAGTTCCTAAACTGATGGATGTAAAACCTGCCACTCACCAGCGTCATGTCATCACAGCAAGCGGCACAAGTACACGAGGCAGCATGAGGATTTAAAATCCCATCCTGGAATCAGAAGTGACCAGTTCAGCATGAGAGGCACCAAAATCACACAGAGCACACCTGGATCCTGCTAAAAATGTGGATGGCTCCCAGACAGGTACCCACTCCCTCCTGGATGCTATACAGGAACAGAGAGGCCAGTTCCCCACACCACAGCAATGGGGTGAGAGGGTCAGAGAACAGCAGAGGAAAACCAAAGCATTTCCAAACCCAAAGCAGGATATGTGAACTTGAGACTGTATTTCTGCCCAAGCAGAAATCAACTGCCAGCCTGGTGCTAATGCCAAGTTCTCCAGGAGACTCAAATAAAGGACCCAAATAATAAATGGTGCAAGTGAAAAATATGTGTGTCAGGCAAAGACACTGAAGGAGATCAGGTTACTGAATTACAGCATCATGGCTGAGAGCTCRATTCCCGTGGCACAGCTCAAGGCTGGGCTCCATCCTGCAGAAACTCCAACCTCTTTCCAGTATAAGCAAGATTCCCAGTGTGCTATTTGAGACACATGCAGAACGATTCCCCTCACATCGCTGACTCTCAACCAAATCAAGCATCGCTCCCAGCACCATCAGCCCCGGCTCTGCAGAGACAGCACCTGGCTCCAGCGGCCCCTTCCCGCAGAAAGGAGGGAGCAAACTTAACCTTACGTGGATAAGGCACTGCAGGGGCCTCCCGGCGTAGCGGATGCTCCTCTTCCAGTCCTTGCTGCTGGCTCGCCCCGCCATGGCCTCGAACTCTGTGGGGCTGTACCAGTTGTCCCCTTGCTTAATGCACCTGCCACGGCCTCCTGCAGTAAGGCAGCAGAATACACTCTTAGGCAAGGGTAGGGATTGCTAATTCCCTAAAGAAGTAAGTATGGACATTGCTGGACAAAAGAGGAGTTAATCCACAGCAACCACCGAATGTGCCCATCGGCTGCTTCCCACTGCTCTGGGGTAAGCATGTCCATTTATTATCACGGCTGTGACAACGACTRGGCATGGTCAGAGCTCCAACTCTGGGCCTCAAAAGGCTTCAAAAACTAGTCCTCCAGAAGAAATAAGTCTTTCTTGGACAAACACCATGAATTTAAGTCTTTCCTCAATTTCCACTTAAATTTCTGATCTTTTTTGTGCTGAAGAAAACTCTGTCCACAAAGCAAGCACTGTGCTGGGCAGCCAGGCTGGCTGGCAATTGCTGCTGCTGCTTCCCCAGCTTCCCCACAGGGATAAGAGAGAAGAGGAGGAGCTCAAGAGCCCCGTGAGGAGACAAACTCCCTATTTTCATTCCAGCAGGGATTCTTCAGAGCTTTGTTTAAACACAAGTCTAATCCTGAGAAGAAAACACCATTAGAGGAGTCAGCCTATTACTGAGGAGAATCACTGCATGGCAGCCTGGCTCTTCACAGATTTAAGAAAAAGTTAAAAAGCCTCTGAACAAAAAGCAAAACAAAAGGGAACAATAATATCAAAAGGCAGGGGGCTGGCTTGGAAACTGTCTTTTTTTTTTCTTTGACGATCAGCCCTTAAAAATAGCCTGAKGAAAAGAAGAGTAAAGAAGGAGCTGTCCCACCCCTCACCCCAAGTGGCAGGTACCTGAGCCGAGCCTGTTTTTGTACAGAATGCCACTGATATTCCGGCACCTCACCGGGAGCTCGTTCTCATACACGGACGGGTCCCAGTTGTACTTGGTTCCAGTTTTCCCTTGGACAGTTGTTAAAGGGGTAGGAGGAGACTGTGGTCCTTGGAGAGAAGAGACAAGAAAGGTGACAGCAGCCAAAAAGCAGAGTGGCTGTTCGGTCCCACACTCGGCTGGGGCACATGCCACTGTAGCAGCTGGAACCTCCCCACACTGTGGCAGCACAAAAAATTCACTTGAAMGAACTGAGAAGGACTGATAATTAAGCAAAGTGGAACCTGAGGAAACAGGCTCTAACAGGGAATAAACGCTGAGGTTGTGAACTGATCCTTACACCACCTGTGAGCCGTGGTGTAAGCACCTGGCTGGAGATTCCCCTTCTCAGAGCCGATCCTGTGCGGGGTTTTAGAGCACTGAAGGTTCGCTGTGCCATCTTGTGGGCAGYAAGGAAACTGCCAGGCAGCCCTGAACAAAACCTCAGCGACAGAGACACTAAAATATCAGCAAGTGGCCTGAACTGAGATGAAAATGTATTGCAGGACCCTTTGAAATGAACACAGGTGCAGAACTGGGAGACTCGGATTTTTATTATCCATGTTAAAATGATCCATGTGCCCTTGGGGGTGGGATGGGTGTAGAAAGCCTAACAGGGCAAGATTTTTCAAGCAGCTTCTTTGCCAGGGTTAGGGCAAAGAATGAGGAAATGAAACATATTTCTGACAGGAAAAAAAAAATAATAAGCATTCTTGTACTCCCAAGAAATACACAAAATACTGTGCGAGGACTTGGTATCTTAAAGGTGTTTTCCAACCTAAACAACTTAACGGTTCTAAGAGGGGACAAACCACCCTTATAATACGATGCATATGTTTTTAAATTCTAGAAACACAATCAGAGAGGGGAAGGAGCCACCCCTCCGGGAGAGTGACCCACCACAAGCAGACTGTCTTATACCTGGTGTGAGAGGTGCYGAAGGCCCCTTGATCCCGGTGGTTTCCACGATGCTGCCATCCGTGTGCACCACTATCAGAGTGGCTTTTTCAGGGTTCAAGCTGTCCCCAATCTGGAGGGCTGTTCTCCCAGACTACAGAAGAAATAAAGAGTTGAAATTGGTTAAAATACTTAAACACAAATAGATTTCAGTAATCCAAAGGTACCCCAAAACTCCAAACAGTATGGCAATTACTAGGTTAATTTCTGAGGTTTCAGCCAAGCAAATTCAAAGGTTTCATGTTCTGGCCAACAGTTCTGCTACAGAATGAGTACAAGGGGGTGGAAAGATAAAAAAACTAGGAATAAAACCCCTGTATGTTCCCCAGCTAATGGGTTTGTGGCTTAAAGCCTGGATATTGCAATGAAAACAGGTCTTTGACCTTACTACAGCTCTTCATTTGCACTGAGAAACTTAACCAAGGCCCTCAAATGAAAGGACAGACTTACCAACACGTGTCCTGAAATTGAAGCTGCATTGGCCACAGATGTGGTGAAAACATTGTCTGCAGAGGCCCCCACGTTGGCTACTGTCACTGTGGTGACTTCTGGAATGTAAAATAGGGTTAACTTAATGTTCTGCTGCATGCAGAGAGCCTGATTAACAGCTAAACAAACTAGCGAATTTACTTCTTCCTTCCTATTCAAAACTAACTTTATTTTTCATGGCACCTGCAAGTTGTTATAAATACAATCATTCTGATTTTTATTAATCTTTCGGTTCAACAGGCTTTAACCTCCTTGAAACCAGGGCAGTCGCTATCGGCATGTGACGAACTAAGGGAAAAATKAATATTGCATCCGTACTAGGTATACTCTGAGCTGTGGTGGTTTTATTTAAACAGGGGTGACCAGCAGACATCAGGATAAGCTGAACAACTGACTGTGCCTCTGCCATGTAGTAACTCCCAGCGTGTCTGTGTGCCTGCTCCAGTAGAGAACCGCCCGAATTTAGACCCAAAGTTTCTGTGGTGCTCAGCGCTTGGCCTGGCCAAAGTCTGTGGGTTTGCACGTGGGGCGAGGGTGACCGAACAGCTGCAGCTGGGGTGGAGACACCCAGGCGGGCGAGGGGCTCTGCACCGTGTGGCAGCGCAGCTCGGCTGCAGCACCCGGCGTGTTTGGGGCACTTGGTTCTGGGGACACGGGGCCGTGCGGCTCAGGTGCACCGAGGCGGCTCCCGCTCGGTTACAGCGTGTGAAGGGGCGGAGTGTGGGATTCCGTGAGGCGGTGGGAGCGCTCCCTGCGGGAGCTCGGTGTCCCAGCCCGAGCCCGGGGGCTGTGCGGGGGCCGGAGCCCGGGCTGGGGGAGCCCCGGGCGGGCTAAGGGAGCGCTGCCCGCCCTGACCTGCGAAGGCGGCGGCGGCGGCGGCCTCGTCGGCGCTGGGCATTGGCGGCGCTCCCATCTCGATGTGCTCGGCGTCTGCCGCCATCACCGTTACCGCCTCCTCCTCCTCCTCGGGCTCCGCCTCCCCCTCGGCTGCCTGCGGCGGCTCCTGCTGCTGCCCGGGTCCGGCGGCCAAGCCGAGCTGTCCGGCCGCAGGGTCGCCGTCGCGGTGCTCCATGCGCGGAGCCGGGGGTGGCCGAGCCCGCCCCGCCGCCCCCCCGGGCGCGCCTGAGGGGGGTCCCGCGGCCGGGGGGGGCCGGCGAGCCGAGCGGCGCCGAGCCTGCCCGAGCGCTGACGAGCGTGTTCGGGGCCTTCCGAGCGATTTCCGATGACGCCCGAAGCGGCCCGAGCCGCTCGGGCCCCGTGCGAAGGCGGCCGGCGCGCGCGCTCCCTGCCGGCTGGCCAATGGGGCGCGGCCGAGTCCGCGCGGCGCGGCCCGAAGCGGTACCTGACGGCTCGGGTGAGACCCGAGCCCGCCCGAACGCGGCCGAGTCCCCGAGCGTTGTGGCCCGGCGGGGCGAAGAGTCCCGAGCGCGCTCGAGCGGTTTCCGATCTCTGCCGAAGGCGGTAGCGAGGAGAGCCGATGTGTGCCGAGTCCTCTCCGATCGCGCCCGAGCTCCGCTCGCCGGCCCGAACGGAGACGCCCGAACGGGCAGCGTCCGAATCCGCCCGAAAGCGACCGAACCGGGCCGAGCGCTCCGATCGCGCCCGAAGGCGGGTGGGTGGGGCGAGCGGCCGCGCGCGGGCTGCCGGGACGACGGAGGACCGGCGGGCGGGGCGGGGCGCCAAGATGGCGGTGCCGAGTCGAGGTGAGCGGTGTCGCGATAGCGACGCGACAGCGACACGACAGTCCTTTCCGGGGCACCGGAACGGCTGTCTGCCACCTTCCTGGAGGGGGTCTCTCGCCGGGTAACACGACTAGAGCGAGGCGGGGCTGAGGGCGAGCCCAGCCCCACGGGCATATCGCGACAACCCCGACACGCTGCGGCAAATCCCGGTGGCAGCGTGAGCAGGGGCTTGGCGCATGTGCGGGCTGAGGAGCACCTTTAACCCGGGCAGGACGCTCTCCTGAGGCCCAGAGACGCCCCCGGAAAATCCAGATCTTTGCTTCAAATTACGAACCTCTGGGATTCAGAGGCGAAAAAAATTCATCCTCAGTGTGGTCAAAATTATTAATTTCCGATTCTTTCAAAGAAGTCAAAGTTTTCTCCCAAAACCGTAAATTTCTACCCTGGCTAGACAAAGCTGGCTTAGAAAATTTTGGCCAAATTGCTAAAAAGAATCCTAACCCCAGGTTTGTGCAATGAGGTGCTCCGGGTGACAATAACCRCAGCTGCTGCCTGCTTTTAATGCAGTTCTATGTTCAAAATTAAACCATTTTGTTAGAAAATGGGCATGTTCCACCTCGGATGCCCATTCTCGGTGTCACTCACTCTAAAATCAGCACCAGACTGGATAAATAATAAAGATTTTGTTGGATGAAGCACCTAAATTATATATTCAGGTGGTTTAATACTCCCTCGTGACTGCAGTGTCCCTGTGTCGGGTGTCCCCGTGAAATGTCCCGGTCGCTCCAGGGGAGGCAGCACATCCTCAGAAACTGTGGCTGCCACCCTGCCCTGGAACAGCTGCAGGAGGCTCACTGCCCTCTCCTGGGAAAGGATTCAGGAAAGAAGAGTTTAAAAATAAAGTTGGGGAACTGCCCTGAGGGAATCCACTCAGAATTGCCCGGGGGAATTGCATGATTCCAACTGTTGTACAACTGAGTATCAGTGGCGTAGCTGCAGTTTTGGCTGTTGAGTGAACATAGAATCATGGAATCCTGGAATAGTTTGGGTTGGAAGAGACCTTGAAGCCTATCTAATTCCATTGTCAGGGACACCTTCCAGCAGCCCAGGTTGCTCCAAGCCCCGTCCAGCCTGGCCTTGGACACTGCCAAGGATGAGGCAGCTACAGCTTCCCTGGGCAACCTGTGCCAGGGCCTCCCCACCCTCCCAGGGAAGGATTTCTTCCAAATATCAAAGCCATTCCCCCTTGTCCTGTCACTCCTAAGTGATGGGATGAGTGTTGGGAGCCTCCAGTCCCTGTACAGAGCTGAGAGGAGAGGATCAGGTCCAGGAGACATTTCAGATCATGGACACATGAATCATCTAAAATCACATGCCTGTTTCCACTGCCTTCCCAAATTGGACACCTTAATTAGCTGCCTGGAGTTAGTGGGGATTAATTTGGGCCCAAGTGCATAAAACTGAGGTGAAGAGAACATTGACCTCAGGAATCCAGGCGGTGTGATGATGATGAGCTGTCCCTGACGAGATGGATGAAATGGCTTTTTCACTCTCCCTGGAACAGAAATCCCAACTGTGCAATTCCTCATGTGGCTGAGAGAGGCTGAGAATATTAATGAGGAACTCAAGAGGTGCTTTAGTAGATTGATGCCATCATGTTGCACAGGAATTTTATCTGATTTCTGCAGAAAATAATAAGGCAAAAAGTGCAATGTGTTTCTTGGATCACTGGAAACACTTGGTTTGGTTTCTATGGGAACACAGTTTGACATGGAATGACTGTGAAGGGAACTGGTTTGGAGGGATGGGATTTGGAGGGATGATACTTAGAGGAACCTGGGAGCCCTGTGTTCTCCACAAACTTTCTCACAATTTACAAGCAAATGGTCCATTCTGGTTCCCATGTTCACCTCCTTCCTGCATAGTTAGAGGGGATGAAGTGTCATCTGCTGGGAAAGGACAGGATGAACAAGTTCTGGATAATGCCTGTGCACTCCTTCAGGCTTTGAAAGAGCCTACAGTTCCTCACTGAAAGTGGCTTTTCCCAGCAGGGATTTTCCCCAAATTATTTTATGCTTCATCTAGTTGAAAAGGTTATTTTTGGAACCTGAACTCCACAATCTGAGAAAACAATAAATGTTCCAGGAAGATGAAAAAAGAGAGTCCTCCCAACATCTAGATACCGTTGTTAAAATGTCTCTGGTAAATATTTAGACTTATTTTCTTCTCTTTATTTTCTCCTTCTCCATGAAAAGGAAGAACTTCAGAGATTGTATCCTTCCTGTACCATTGCTCCCTCCATGTGGGAATCCTCAAGAAGACTGGCTGGAGTGGATTCATATCTTCTGCCCAGTAACTCTGCACAGTGCTGCATCTATGCTCCTGAGTTTTCCACAGCATCATCCACAGGAAGCACAACTGGTACCACATTTCTTCCAAGGGAAGATGYTTTGTGCAGGTTTAGCTGGAATTTGGCCCTGATGGGCTCCTGCTCCTGCAGAAACCCCTTTAGCCCCCCTTGCAGTCATGACTTAACTCATTTTTGTAGGAAACAAGGCTAAAAATTGGATTTATGGACTGGTGGACACACCCCCCTGCAGCACAGCTCACAGACAGCTGACACAGCTGACGAGGGGTAGTAAAAGCAGCTCTCAGTAGTAACTTCCTCCTCTCTTATGGTAATTCACCCCACCTTTACTCCTGCCAAGATCCAAGTAACCTCCAAGGAGGAGACACCCTTGGCTCTGGAGATTTCCATGCTTAGAACCTATCTAGTAATTTTTTGCTCCACCTTCCTTCAACTGGAAAAACCCCAAAACCTGGTTCTGTGTTAATAAAATGAGCTGCTCTGGGAACTGGAATCCATCCACGGCGCGTGGGTGGGTTCAGAAACAGGATGGGCAGTTYCTGTAAAATGCCTGGGATGAAATCCCTGCTTGGAGATACTCACAGGATTTGRAAAGGGCTGGGGGAGAGAGGGGAGTGAATTAAGTTTGTTTCTTAGGGATTTGCATCTCAAAGCTGAGCTCAGACAGGTATGGAACACAGCTTTTCCATGCCATGGGCAGGAACAAGGCCTGGCTGCTGCACAGAGCCACCTCTTCTCCAAACTCCCAGAAATTTGATGGATTGGAGTCTGCCAACCCTCTGTCAACTTCCTTAAGGCTGACTAAGAGGTGTAGAAGTAGTTTGGGGCASTGTTCGCATGCATCCCCCCCATTTCCTCAGGCTAATGGATGCTCCACTACAGACCAAATGAAATTCCTTAAAGGAGGAACTAAAGCCAAGCCTGAAACAGCAAGCTTTTATCCCAGCTCCTTCTGAGGTGTTTGCAGCCTCAAGTTCTTTCCTGAACCCTCCCCACAGGCCAGGCATAGCTGAATCATTCGGTAGAAAAAGGCAGMACAGTATATTTTGGGGTTACTGGGAAATGGTGATTTTATGGAATAGATCCCACCTCATGGCTATGAGAAATCCTTAACAACAGTTCTCAGCTGTCATCGCTTCCCTTACAGATCCTGCTTTATGTAAATGGCGTTTATTACATCTTCTACTTCTTGGCAACTCTTGCAATGATTATTTACAAAAGTAAGTCGCAGGTATTGTACCCAGAGCAGGCTGTGCTGATGCACAGCTGGGCTTTGTTCTACTCCTGCTGTGTTTTCCTGCTTTATGTACTCTGGCTTATTTTCCAGGTCAAGTTTTCAGCTATCCAGATGATTTTTTGGCTCCTGATCTCGCCGTGCTTTTCCTTATGGCCATTCTGGAAGTGCCTCGATTGTACCTGGGTAGGTCACGTAGTCGGTGCACCTCTTCTGTGGAATGTAAGCTGTAAACACGAATCATTCAGAAGTGGAATCTGTCAGTTTAGCAGGTATCTGGAGGCCCCTACACCTTTCATTTCACTCCTGAGGGCACCTGCAAGCACCAACACCTTCCTTTCACTAAGACAGAACAGCAGGAAGGGCCTCCTGACCACTGTCCAGAGCTTGCTAAAACTTCTTAGAGTCCTATTTTAAAAAAAACAAATCACTATTAAAATCTGCTCGATATTCCCGAGACATGTGTGCAGGGTGAGGCTCTTGAATCCATCTGACTGGCCTTAGGGGTGGATTTATCCTGCTGCCTTAARGCTCTCTGTGTATTTGCTTGCAGCCTGATCCCTGAATAAAGAAGTGAGTTTCAACTCTAATGTAGTTAAACACCAAAATCTACTGAGCKGAGCTCAGAAATAAGCTGCAAGGAAGAGAGAAGGGCAGCTTCTCCRCAATGACAGTCATTTGAAACAGGAATAGATTAGCAGGGAATACGAYTTGAAAATGCAGATTGGACTGTAGGTGTGCACTGCAGTCACCGAGTTAAGTGTGGGGCTGGGTGGCTCGGGGCAGTTTGATGGTTGAAGCTGAGCGCTCGGAATGGTGCAGCTTCAGAACTGATTCCGTGTGGTGAGAAAAGGTGCCCTGGCTGGGACTGTCAAACGATGGCTCTTTATTTCGATTATCTTTGGTTCATTTTCCTGTTCTGAAACGGCTTGTCCATTGGCGTTGGGTTAGTTGTTTGCCGGCAGAGCCTTGATTCAGGCCGGCATTTCAATGTATTTGCAGCCGTTGTCAGAACACATCAGACTTTCGGTTTCTGTTTCCCTGCAGGTTTCAAGGGTAACCTGACGGAAGCAGAGGCGCCTCTGGGGCTCAGCCTGGGGCTCACAGTGGGCAGCGTGGTGCTGTGTGTGTACCTGCTGCTGTGGCAGACCTACGTGCTGCGGGCAGACGTGGTCCTCAACGCCGTGCTGCTCGCTGCCTACGGGCTCGAGTCGGGGCTCAAGGTCATGGCCATCGCTACTTTTGTCAGCTGAGCCCGGCCCCTTCCCACACATTCCTTCTGTCAGAGAGTGGGCCTTTATTCCCAATATTCTTTTGTATATAAAAATCCTGTAAAACTTCTCTGCTTAAATTAGAAGTTTTTGGGACAGAGATGTCCTGCCCAGCAGCTGTGTGACACTGTCCCACTGTTGGCTTATTTATGGGCAAAGGCAAGGGATGAATCAGCAAGACCCTTAACACTTTGCCATTCACCAGGGATCAATACTAAATATCCATTCCCAACGCAGGATAGGAGCCAGTGCTGCTGGGATGGTGAGAGTTTCCATGGCACAGCAGCAACGTGCAGCACAAGTGACACAGAAATGAATCAGGCCAGGGCTCACTTGTGCCTTGCCACGCACACGTCCGTGTTTGAGGGCACAGCTGCTCTGCTGCTCTCATTAGTCTTTCCAGACCTCAATGGTAATTTCCTGACTTTAGTAGGGCAGAACCTGATGTATCCCTGTGGGAGAGAGTGGAACTGGGTTTTGTGCATACCTGGAGAGCTGAGCCACAAGGTTTGGGCAGCCAGTTCTTACTGACACACGGTGTGAGGGGGTGTTTGGTTAAACAGGATGGCTTTAAAATGAACTAAACCATTCACCATTCACTCTCCCTTCTGTCCCATTTAAAAGTCCAACAGAATGTTGGCAGGTTTATTTCTATTTGGTGTTAAACGTGCTTATTTCCACTGCTTTGCAAAAATTACTACACTCAAGCCTGTCTTTTAACTTCTAACTGGTGCAAGTGCACAGTTTTTTACTATATCAAAAATACGTGTTAATGGAAAGCTTGGGGAGTTTGTGGGGTTTTGAAGCAGCAGATTTTATATTCCGAATGTCCTATTTTTGTATTTATTTATTCATTCAAATAAATAATGGTTTAGATCTAAGGAATGTTTGAAGTGCAGAGCATCTTGTTCAGATCTTGGGCTCCAGCTAAGTCACTCGAAGGAAGGCTTGGGCAAGCCTGGATGTGTGTGAAAGCCTCTTCTGATCCTGATCCTGCTGCTGTGTGCAGCCCCTTCTCCTGCCCTGAGAAGGTCTGAGCTAATTTGCACTCACCAGGGGCTGAATGTTGTGGGGTGCAGGCCTGTGGTACCTCAGCCATGCTGCTCCTTGCTTTCTGGGGTGGCAGAAAGGGAGAAATGACACACAAGTTCCTGTGGAAGGGCTGGGTTTCATCCTTCAGTCGTTCGGTGGTTGGGGTTTATGATCTAGGAGGGCTTTTCCAGCCTTAAGGATTCCAGTGCCTAAAGGGGGCTTACAAGAAGGCTGGAGAGGGACCTTTCACAACGGTAGGGAAGTAGTGACAGGATGAGGGGGAATGGCATCAAGCCAAGGAGGATGGGTTTGGATGAGATATTAGTAAGAAATTTGTGACTCAGGGTGGTGAGGCCCTGGCAGAGGTTGTCCAGAGAAGCTGTGGCTGCCCCATCCCTGGAAGTGTCCAAGGCCAGGCTGTACAGGGCTTGGAGCAACCTGGGGTAGTGGAAGGTGTCCCTGCCCATGGCAGGGGGTTGGAAGGAGATGAGCTTTAAAGTCCCTTCCAGCCCAAACCATTCCAGGATTCCACGATTCTACTCCCAGGCCAGGTAACAGCACATTCTGTCCACATTACACCCCCTGACAGTCACCATGAAAGCACCCACTGGCACAAATCCCCCTGCACAGATCCTGCTAAGCCGAGGCACAGCCGAGCCTTTGCTGCACCCACGGAAACAACGTCACAGCAGCAGAACTGGGGCTCGGGAGCACCCAGGAAACTGAGTGACCAAATGTTTCTGTGCTTAATCTGCCTGAATCGAGCCCCCACCTATTTGTCCTCTCCCAGGTTTGTTTGGCATGATGGAATGTGCCATCACGTGCTTGTTCCGAGGAGTGACCAACATACCGAGCTGTCCCTGCCCCATTAACAATCAATGCACACGAGCAAAACCCTTCCTGGATGGGCACAAAAAAGAGCACAAACTTTTCCTGGTGTTTACACCTGCCTTACACAAAGGTCTGGCCATTGAACATCTGACAGGCTTTGAAGGAAATACTGCAAAGTCGAATTTTTACCTGAATGCAGGTGATATGGCAGACAGGGTCACACAGGTTAATGTTGAGTCACAGCCCCTGCACTTCACCTTCTTGGGATCATCACCACAAACAAATACAAAATATGTAGTCTAAAACATGGTGAACCCTTTGGTCCCTCCCTATCACCCAGATGAAAAACAAGGATCAGCAGAGAGTGCCAATACTTGCTGATAGTGAGCCATGGGGTAAATATGCACATAGGATAACAAACATGAATTTTTGGGCTTGTTTCAGAGCAGAGCCTGATGGCTGCAACTGCTCGGAGCCCTGGCCAGCTATCGGTGCCTGCTGGGCTCAGCTGGACTTGCATCCTCACAGGAGCAGGACAGCTCTGTTTTCAGTTTTCCAATTTAAGATAAAATTGTCCAAGAACTCTYTTCTGGGTACTGCTGCTGCTGACAGCCCTTCACTCCATGATGGAGGATGAAGTCTGGAAGCTTCAGACAACTCCTTCATCCCAAGTATTTCCAGGCTTTCAATGGGAATTGTCATTTCCATTGGTGTTGGTGTCCCTGATTCCATGGCGGCATCTCTCCATGCTGAGCTGGTACAAAGACCCAAAGTGAATCAGCTTCAGAGAGTTTCCCTAACCAGGAGCTCCTTTCCAAACCGTTCCCACTGCTCGGAGAAGCAGGGCACACAGAGTGAGGCCATTGATGACATTTGCCAGACATAAAATCGCTGGAGCTTTAATTACGAGGCCCAGCCCTTCCGAAACAGGATGAGCAAGTCGGATGCAAACAGCATTAAAAATTGAGAGGAACACATATTTTGAGGAGCTGGGTTTGGGTGGTGTTTACTCGACAAGGCTTTGTTCTCGAGCCATCACAGGGGTGTCTGCCGCCAACCTGATTTAAAAGGCTGATCCCGAGAGGCAAGTCAGCCTCCCGGTATTTCCAAATGGGAGATACTGGGAGATAGGGTGTTATTGGTCCACGGCTTTATGATATCCCTCTGGAGTGGCCCGGTGCTCCGGTGAAGGAGGGAGGCCGAGGACACGCACTCAGTTGGTTCCACACCTGGAAGTCAGGAACCGCCACCATGCCACAGGGTGATTCCCAAACCATTCCATGATTCTAGGGTTGCCTCTGGCCCACCTCAACCGGCACCAGCTGTCAGGTGGGACAGCAGKGAAGGTGTAATAAGCTCCGTTGTGGTTTTCTTCCCTGCCCAGAGGAAAAGTTGCTGCCTCTGCTCAGCAGTTAGAGATTTGCTGTGGGGCACAGCAGCTCACGGCAGCTCTGTCTTCACTGTGAATGCAGAGCTGGATAGGAAGCTGTGCCTTAAAACACCATCCTGACAACTCCCTCTTTGCATCCCAGGAAAGTCAGCCCAGTCCAGCAGTCCTACTGAAATGCCCCAGTGATGCATTTCAGGGAGTAGGGAGCTGCCACACAAAACCCTCCAGCTGCTGAGGCTCGCCGAGGCACCGCTGACATTCCCACTGCGTTTCCCTTGTGTTGGACTGCGATCCCTTCCCCTGCGTGGTACGGCAGGCATTCCCTAAATCCCGCTTTTCCTAGGGCTGGCCGTGTTTTCACGGTGTATGCCCTGGGATCCTGGCGAGGAGGATGACGGGCACTGGGCGGGAGTGTCACCCCGAGTATCGGTTCGTGTTGTCCCGAGGTCGTGCTCCCGTCCAAGCCGAGCTGCCGGAATCGCGGCTGTCACGCAGGGCGCTGCTCCCCCCCGCCCGCCCGGCTCACCCGGGCGCATTCCTCCCGCAGGAACTCACGGGGCGGCTCCTCCGTGCGGCGCCTGGACCCGGGCCAGCCCGGGAGCTGGGCACAAGCCCCTCAAAGCAAACCACAGCTAAGGAATTTGGGCTTCTCCCAGACCTCTGTCGCGAGGGGGAAGCTGTTCCTTATTCCTTTCCTTAGTGTCACTGTTACAGCTATTTCTTCCCAGGGCCAGCGACGCAGGGTCTCGCTTCACATGTACATGCCGGGGGTTGAACACACACGTGGGGATGGTGGGGAGGCCTGCAGGCTCGTGCGCTTTAATAAAACACTCTCAAAAGCCCCTATTTTTGGAGAGTACTGGCTAACCAGAAGGATCCCACCCTGCCATGGACACGTCGGTATGACCCAGCTGATATTTGCCCTGTCAGGGACACCTTCCACTAGCCCAGGTTGCTCCAAGCCCCATCTAACCCGGCCCTGGACACTTCCACGGACGGAGCAGCCACAGCCTCTCTGGGTAATCTGTGCCAGCCCCTCAGCATCCTCACAGGGAAGAATTTGTTTCCAATATCCAATCTAAACCTACTCTCTTCCATGGAAGAACTGGGGCAAAACGAGGGGCTTTATGGCCACGTAAACCTAAGGGGCACAGTGCCACCAAGGGGGGTACCCCAAAGGGGACTCTGCTCCACACCCCTGATTGCTTCGGGGACGGTGAGAGMAAGGAGGCTTTGCCTTCTCCCTCCATCTCCCAGCACCTTTCCTTGCTGCAGACGTCGGGACAGAGAGCCGGCAGGAGCGACGCTGGAGGAAAACAACCCGCGAGCCAGCGCGGGGGAGAGCCCTGGGCTGCACAAAAGGTGCCTTGTTCCCCCCACGAGGCGCTCGGGCAGCACGTCCCCTCCCTCACCGGCGATGGAAAACCGAGCTCCAAGCACTCCTTCACCTCCCCTCGCCACCTTCAACCTTCCCATTGGGTACAAAATGTTCTCGGGTGCAAGAAACCTGAAGTTTAACACGTTCCTGCCGGGCTCTTGGTCGCCTTGCCCGGGGAGTGGGCGAAGGCTCCAGCAGCCCCCGGCGCTCCCGGGGCCAGCGGCTCCTGGTTATACAGTAACCTGTTGCTCCGGGTCCCAGCTCCACCTCTCGCTGCCTCCACATCCCTCCCCTCCTCTCTCCTCTGCCAAGAAACCTCTGTCACCTGCTCTCAGACACCCGGKGCGAGCGGCACCGGGAGGAAAGGGCAGCGGGAAGCCACGGCACGGGGACCCCAGGCCGGGGTGCCGGGTGGGCTCTKCTCCTGCTCTCCTTCAGCGTTCGGGGCACCGGGCTCGCAGCCTGCGCAGGGAGGAGAGGGAGCTTGGCTGCTGGAGAATGGCAGCAGGATTTAACTAGGAGGGCACGGAAAACTGGGAGAGAACACGGGAGCTGAGGGAACTGCGGGAGACGAGAGCGGCTTCTCAGCACCGGTGAGTCCCTCTTTGCAAATCCTCAAGCTTCACATCCCCCTCCCCAACTTTTATCCACTTCGAAAGTCTGTCTGATTCCTCTGTGGAGGGAGCGTGGCTGGAGAGGGGCTGTGGCTGGGAGAACTATCGGGGTAGTTTTCTGTTGTTCTAGGAAAAAAAAGTGAAAAAACGTACTTTTCCTAGCGTTGTGTTTTCAGAGTTTGTTTCCCGTCCTGGTGATTCCCCACCGGGTAAGATCCAGTAGGTGGCACTTTCTTGGCAGCAAAATGTCTGTTTGGCACGGAACGAGGCGTTTTTCTGCTCCTAATGAAGTCTGGAGACGTAGTCTTGAGCAGCTGTTTGCAAACCTCGGGGTTTCCTCTTTTCGGGATACATGTACAATTTTTGCCGTTCCCCGCCAGCCCCTCAAGGAGCTGCTGCTCTTGGTGGGCGAGCTCTCCCTACCCCTGACCCTGGCAGGATTCACCACCTGATTCCAGCATGGAGGGAAGCTTGGAGCTGCCCTGTTCCCTCGCAGGACAGCTCTGCCCCTCGATGAGCTTTCACCCACGTTAACGAGTCACAGCATTCCTGTCCCTTTTCTCTTATTCACCTGGAAAATGCCAGTGCAAACTCCACCTGAAGACAAGGCTCAGGGACAAATGATGTGACTGACATTATTTTCAAATACTGGAAATAACTGTGACACAGCACAGTAGTAAAATCTGGTGATTGCCCTGCTGGAATTAGGGAGTTAACACTTGCGGTGCTGGGCTGCTCCAAAACGCTGCAACAGGGATCAGATCCATTGGCACTTTCTCATCCAGGCGCGCCGGCACTGGGCTGGGATCTGCCCCTAAAAAGGTCTTTTTCTGAGTAAAAGCAATGACAGCCAGAGGCTCAGCCCCCAGCTGACACAGCAGGGACCCACGCAGCGTTTCGCCTGCGGATGCTGCAGGCAGCAGCACATTCCTGCCTCCGTTTCGTTCTGTGATCAAGTTTTCAGTCGATTAAGAAGGAAAATTAGTCCTTYAGAGAGGGAAAGGGCATGCAGCAGTGCTGAATCAAGGAGCCCTTTAAAACAGGACTGGGAAGAGGGACTTGGGATCCACTGTGGGAAGGTGTCTGTGAGAGGCAAAGGTTGTTGCTTGAMCCTGTTGAAAACCAAGGCTTGAACTGGTGTTTGGTACAACGCTACAGCTCAGTTCCACTGTAGTCAGGCCTGCATCCTTCCTGCTGCTGGTTTCCACAGCTGAAACCTTGGGAAGGCTGGAACTGGTGCTCTTCCAGCTGTATTCTAGCCCTCCAAGTGGTCTGGAGCAGGATCCACTCCASTGTACTCAACAGGGCAAGGTGGGTTTGTCAGAACCATAGAGCTTAGAGGGACTGGRGGTGCCTTCAGGCACCTGAGGAAAAGTTAAGCGCTGGCATTGTTGAACTGGCTGTCGGTGAGGTCCCGGGAAGGGAACAGCTGTGAGTGACGCTGGAGCATGGCTGCAGAGTGCACACACTGCTCGTGTAGGGCCACRGAGCAGTTTGCCAAGATAAGCTTTGAGTCCTTGGCTTCCTGCCCCTCTGCCACCACYCCCGATGTCAGGGTGGGCACAGACACCACAACAGAGGTGGGCAGCCCAGATGCTGCTCAGCACCAGGAGGAAACATCATCTGAGCCACGGCATAGGTGTCACAGGGGCAGACAGAATGTGCCTTCRACTGCAAACCATTCTGCCATCAGTCGCAGTGTCCCTGAAATAGCCCTGTAGATCGTTGCTCCTGGGGCTCCACCTGCCCAGCTCCCATGGATGGTGTGATGGGTTGAGGTGGACTACCTGATCTCAAAGGTCTCTTCCAACCATGATGATTCTGTGAGGAGGGACCCTGCGGAGCAGAYGCTGTCTGTGGTGATGTCACAGCAGCCACCATTTTGTCAGGCTGTGACAAATTGTCATGGCTGCCTGCCTGCATTCATCCAGGGGCATGAGGAGCCAGGGAAGGGTTGCATAGGAGGAGCCCCGGCCTGCTCGCTCTGCTCTGGTCACTCAACCAGGCTGTAAGTCCTGAGAGGAGACCCTGCTGGGGTATGGCTGCAGGGACGAACCTGCCATATGTTTGTTGGCATCTGCCCCTGGATGAGATGGCTTGGAATGTGCTGGAAAACAAAATGCTTTTCATAGGGTCATAGGATCATTCTGGAAAAGAAAGATTCAGAAGAGACACTAATGTGCCACAGGACTCAGGAGGTTTCCRTCCTTGTGGTAAAAAAGAAAGGAGTGAAACAGGGAGAACAAATGCATTGGCTTGTGTAGGCTTGAGAAACATCCATATGAAATAAGTCCKGAGTGCGTGGGGGACTCTTGGAGTATTATTCCCAGAGGGCTGGATCTGGGGGTGCTGCTTTGGAGCTGCGTCTCCGTCACACCCTCTGCTTTSTCCCTTCCGTGCCATGGTCTCCCTSAAGTGCTGGTTCAGGGCAGGTTTGTGGGTTTGGAGAAAACTCAGTGTYTTCGTCCTTGTGCRGGGCTGGTCTGGCCTCATGACTCCTTTCCGTAAGTGCAGTCAGCAGTGCTGCCCTTCCCTCCAGGGCAGACAGGAATGCACGGCCTTTAGCCTGCGTGTTGGTGTCACTGGCAATAAAACAATCACCCTTGGAAAATACTCCAGCCTTCCCTACTGACCCCCAAGAAGAAGGGCCAAGGAAAGTCCACAGACTTCTTGGAGTGATGGGGATGACCTCCTGCACTCCCCTTTACCAGCAGTGCAGGGCCTGCCTGGCACGGCAGCACGCATGGAGCGCTGGCAGATCCAGCAGCGCTTGGCTCTGCCAGCATGGCSTCCTGAACCACCTCTTCGGCCAGGGCTCAGCAGATGCCCAGAAAAATACCCACCTGCCTGCCCCAGAGGCATTCAAGCTTCCCATTTCAACAACACCTGAGCAACACAGAAGCTGAGATCCAAGGAGGCCCAGGAGATCACTGTTTGGCTCCGGATCTYCACCTGCCCACAAGACCACAGTCAGGAGTACAGCAGAGTGGAAGGATTTTCATGGAGTGGGGAGGCTGTGAACAGCACCTCTGTCCRCTTGCAGTGGGTTTGAAATGTCAAGCTCAGGGAAAAATATGCTGTCACCCATGCCTAAAATATTTAGTGCCCCTACATCAAATGGGTGTCAAGAGGGAAAGGAAGGGGATCCAGGGAGAGCCACTCTCACATGGACATGGCCACCTCTGCACACAGGTGAGGGTTTGTCCTTTCCCAAGGCAGCGAGAGTTTTCCTTTCTCCTGGAATGGCAACAGTACCGCCTCCAAAATTGAAATGCACGATGCCAGCGGGGTAACCAAAAAAGTCCTGTCATTTTACTTCCTGGTAATCCARATAAATTAGGAAGAATTGCAATTAAGAAGGGAGGGAAGGGTGTGTAGCTGAGCTGGACCGGTTTAGAGATATTTCCCACTCACCTGAATTGCAATTCCCCAGCAGAGCCCAGCCCTTTTTCCCATTCCCCAAGTGCTCCCGAGGGCGTTACTGCAACGTGCTCGCTGCCACTGAGGATCTGCTGAGGAACAGAACAAAAGCTTCCAACCGCTGAGAAGAAGTGAGAGTCACAGGCTCTGCCTGCTCAGCTGCCCTGGGACAGGGACTGAAGCGCCCAAACAAGCTGCCGAGGCCTTGATTTGGTTGGAAGCACCAAGTGAGGCCTGGAGGTGCCTGTTCCTGCGGGCACAGAGGAATCAGGGGACCCTCACAAGGCAGGAGGTCGATGGCAGAGGCTGGGCTGCTCCAGCTTGTCTGGCACCGAGCTGGACCCTGCTTGGGATGCTCTGTGCCCTTGCATCCATCCCTGCCTCCAGAGGAGAGTCCAAACCAACCCCGCTCACCAGCATCTCCCACAAAGGTACTCCTTATCCTGCTGAGAAGGGCAAACATATCTCACATGTCAGAAATCCTCATCTCCAGTGCCAGGGGCACATTCCTACATCCAGCACTCGGGTCTTCACCTGCTGAGGCATTAGTCCACCTTTACCCCTCTGCTTTCCCACTCCCTGGACACTGCCACAGCTTCTACCAGCCATTTCAGCTGGAATGGAGGAGCTGAGCACCCTCAGGGCGATGGGATACGATTTTGCAACAGCCTTGGCTGTCGTGATGGGCAGGTGTGGCACAAATGAGCCCTCATGGCTCACGGGCCTCCAACCCAGCCTTGCCCCTGGTGAAGGAGTTCTTTCCATGGCTGGTGGAGCAGGAACACTCCGCATTTGTGGGCTGGGGTCTTTCAGGACTGCCTTGGAATGGCACAGCAAATTGTTTCCTATTTTTGGTTTCCGGCTGGGGCACTGACCCTCAAAAGCTTCTTGTAATTGAAGTTTAGTCCTTCCTGCTTCCTTTTTCTTTTTTTCCTCTGTCTTATCAGTCTCAACCTGTCCAGATTTATATCCTCCAAAGGTAAAGTGCAGCCCATGCGAATGGCAATAAACCAAAGTTCAGGCACCACAGCTGATTCAGAAAGTGAAATAGTGCTGCTGGTGGGATGACGATTAGGATCAGGCTGAGTCAACACCACCCTCCCCCAGACTATTTACACCTAACTTCCCTCTCGYTCGAGATGGACAGAAGTGGGAACCATCTGGGGGCTGACAATCTCTCCATGCCTTACAGGTGTTGGCTGCCAGAACTGGAGCTGCCACCCAAAGCCGTGGGCTGCCCCAGATTCTCCCACCAGCAAATACACAGCGAACCCCAAACCTGACCCACCTCACTGCTGTGGACATGCCAGTGGCCTGTCCTAGTCTGTCACTCACTCCCCATTGCCACCATCAGGATTCCCTTGGGTCACGCCTCGTCCCACCGCTGCCAGCCAGAACTGTGACTTGTAGACACAAACTCCTCCAAGCCCTCCAAACTCCTCCGTGCCCTTTGCACAAGGACAGGGAGTGACAGGACAAGGAGGAATGGCCTTAAGCTGAAGGAGGGTGGCTTTACATTGGATATTCRGAAGAAATTCTTCCCTGTGAGGATGGTGAGGCCCTGGCACAGGTTGCCCAGAAAAGCTGTGGCTGCCCTATCCCTGGAAGTGTTCAAGGCCAGGCTGGACGGGGCTTGGAGCAACCTGGACTAGTCAAAGGCAGGGACAGGGCACAGTCCTTGTCCATGACAGGGAAATGGAACTTTGTTCCAACCCAAACCATTCCAGGATCTATGATAAGTCATGCTTGAGGCTTTCAGTGGTGACTGTGTGGAGGAGGCAAAGCAGTGACGTCACTGTCGGTGCTGAGATAAACACAGAGGTGTCCATTTGCCTGAGCCTGAGACAATCCTTTCATCAGTAAATTCACTTCATAAAAACACCAGGGAGAGGAGAAGAGAGAAAGGTAATTGCACCCACAATATCCCTTAATAAATCATAGGCTGGAGCCTACTCTCATTCCTGACACTGCTGCCTCTTAATTATAGCTGTGTTCAGCTGCGGAGACAGAGGAGGAGAGCCAGGCTCTATGCAGAAAGGAGCACTAATTAAAACCTCTTTTCCTTGGAAAGATATTAATGTCTTTCTCTGGGGAAGAAGCAAATGGCCCTGTCTGTGGCCATTGCTGCAGGTTATCCTGTAACACTTGACTTYCACACAGCCAGGCAGTTCGTCCTGTTTTCGGTACCTGGTGCTCCCTACATTGCTTCTGGGCTGAGATACAGGACTTTCAAAAGTCCTTGGAAAAGGAAGAGGAATAACATGTACCCAGGCAGCCTGCGCAGGAGTGGATGTAAGGTTAGGTAGTAGGGGTGGCTCCTCAGTCCAGGTACACTGACCACAAAAGAGTTTTGCACACTGTCCCTTGATATGTGACACAGGCAGGATTTCTGTGATGGAGAGGGTATCCCAAACTGCACCCAAACAAATCCTCTGACTGGATTTTAACAGGCTTGATCCATGCTCAGTTCCACGTGAAAAAAGAGTAGCGGAAGGAGTCTTGTACCAGCAGGCACCTGCACASCAGCATCTCTGCCTGATCTCCTGGTGGGTTTGGGATCTGGCCACACCGGCAGATGCATTCTTCATTCTCMTCTTTTTCCAACACAGGAGAACAGAAACCCTGCCAAACTGCAGGAGGAGAGTGGTACATCTGAGCTATGGAAATGACAATTTCACCCACTGAAGTCAGAGGGCTGATTCTCTGATTCTATCTGTTTATTCTCTGTTTCCAAGATTCCCAAAGGGAGTAAGTCAGGAATCTCCAGCTGCCCCTGCAGAGTTTCCATAGCAGGGAACCCAGCTAGTGAAGGGATACTCCAGTCCAGCATCCACGTACATGCTCACTCCAACCTGGCATTCAAGCCAGAGTAAAAACACAGGGAACATATTGGGTTGGATTTGTCCCCCTTTTTTTCCAATAGAAGGTGCAGGACAGGAGTGTAAAAGTGACATGAAAGGCTCACAGGGATAACTCCAGGACTGTCAGGTTTTTGCTAGGAGGTGCTGCTGCTTGGAAAATAAGTTGATAAAGTTTCAGCAGCTAAAAAAAGCCAGAAAAGCTGGGTCTGTCCGAGGAGCTGCTGCACGGAGCGAGGCAGGAGCAGGTTCAGCAGGATAAATTGAGAGCAAATGTACCAGAGCTGTGCTCGTTGCTGGTCTCTGCCAGAACGAGCAGGTAACACCCAAGGTGTGGCTGGGCCATCGGCTGCCTGAGCAATCTCTTGACATGGAAGCACCTCTTGCCACTGCTGCGTCTGCTCCGAGCTTAAAAACAAACCAGGAGCAGCCCCTGTATCTGTGACTTCGGTCATGAAACTTCCARTGCTCCTCAGCTTGGGAGAGGGACACTGAGGTGCTGCTCTCCTAGAGATCTGTGATACAGCCTGTGGCACAGAGACAGGGAATGAATGCTTCCTGCTGACAGAGCTGGGGGGCATCCCACGAAACCAGCAGCTGGCAAGTGCAGCAGGAACAAAAGGAGGCGGCTGAGAACACCGTGCAGAGCCGAGCACGGAGCATCCTGCCACAGGCCATTCAGGATGTCCAGAGTTTACACAGCTTGGCCAAATGCAGTTGGAGAAATTCAAGGATGAAAAAGGGTACCGGGAGCTCTTCACTCCCACTGCTGGAGGATGGGAAAATTTGCAGAGAGGCTTTCTGTGCTCCTGTCCTGCTCCTGGCCTCTCCTCTGGGTATCCATATCTGCTGCAGCTCTGTGTGTGCTCCCAACCTGCCACCAAACAGGAACTGGGGGCAGGCGATGGGAGAGGTGATGGACCACCCTATGTCCAGGCAGCTGTCCCTGGCTCCTCTGAGCCAAGGGGAGGATGGAAGGGAGCAGAGGAGCTGCAGCCTCAGTGACTGCTCAGTGGAAGGAAACATTGTACAGGTTTAATCACAGCCCAGGAAGCGAGGCCTGAAACCAACCAAGTGCCAAAGCTCTGCCACAGCCACGTGCCAACCAGACCAGACAAGTCCCAGAACATCTGCTCCATACCTGGCACAAGCCCCGAGACACTCCTGCTCCCTGCTCCCTGCTCCCTGCTCCCTGCTCCCTGCTCCCTGCCTGCCAAGACCTGGTGAGCAAACAGTCAGAGGTGAAAGGGATGATGTGAAGCAGGAGACAAGCTGCGGGGGAGATCGGGCTGCCACCATCCTCAGCAGTGTGTGGTATCTTCCCACAGCTGCCTCCGACATGATCCGCCCTTGCCAGGTGCCTGTAGCTGCCAGGATGCTGCTCACAGAGGCCGTGCTCTGATCCAGTGCCACGTGGGTGACAGGCACACAGGTCCTCCTCTTGGAATCCTGTCCCCCACAACTCAAGTTGAAGGAGGACTTGGGTAGCTCATGACATCCTAGAGTATCCATGAGCTCAGCAGCGGGCCGCCGGGGCAGGATTCAGGAACACCTGGCTGGGGAGCACCAGGAACAGCATTCTGTCCTTCCCAAAACCACAGGTATTCCACAGGTATTGTCGGGGCCACCTGCCCCTTCCTTCAGAACGACCTTCCCAGAATATGCTAGGTTCTCCAATGTGTGTGTTCAGGCACAACTCTGCTTCTGCCAACCCTTCTCTGCTCCAGAGGAGGCCCACAAAACTGGCTCATTTAAGGATCAGACCCCAAAGACAGTCAGGCCAGCGAGTAGAGCTCAGTGGTTTTCAACCCCAGACCATGGCAAGCACCACCCCGGCTCCCCTTTGGCTGCAGGAGCATCCACGTGGCCTGTGTGGGCAGCACCGTGTGCCAACAGCCCTGATCCATCCACACACACCTTGCCCACCTGGCATAAAAGGGCTTCCTTGCTCCTTTCCCCCTCTCCTCTGAGGATCGCGGGGTTATCCAGACTGGAAGGGACCTCAGGAGGTCTCCAGTCCAACCCCAAGCAGGGGGTCAGCAGGGTCAGCTCTGAAATCAGAACAGGTTGCACAGTTCTCTCCTGCTGTTCTTAAAAATCTCCAAAGACAAGATGGCACAGCCTCTCTGGGCAAACCAGCTCCACAGTGCCGTGGTTCCCACGGCAGAAACGACTCCTCCGTGTGCCCTGCATAGCTTTAGGTTTTTGGGACTGAAATCCCCATGCCAAAGCCCCTGTGGGCATGCAGGAGTGGCCAGGGAAACCTTTCCTCCTTAAGGCACTGCAGGAAGCTCTTCTCTCTCCTTCCCAGCCCTGAAGTCACTCTGGTTCCTCCTAGCCCAGCTCAGACTCCCATCCCAGCCTCTGCAGGGACCAATTGTGCTTTTTCCTCCTTGCCCTGGCAGGAGATTAATTTTTTTGTGGCAAGATTGTTAAAACATTTCTGCACTGCAAGATTAGAAACTGCCATTTGAATTATTTTGATAAACCCAGCCTCACACATCCTTCTATTCTATACAAAACAAAGGGCAAAGGGAATGGGGTTTATTTTGGTTTTGGAATGATCTCTCCTGGGACTGTTCTGGTTACTGGGTAACTGGATGTTCAGGCTGCAAAACCCTCCTGTGGTCTCATCCACAGTGTCACTGAAAGCCCAAACACTGGAAATCAACCCAGTGATTTCCTGTGGCTGTACATCTTGTCTTCTGACCCCAAAACGAGAACAGGGCATCCTTCAGCTGGATGTGAGAGTTGGGTTACGTATTTTGAAGCAGAACATGTTTTGTACCAGCAATGACCATTATGGTTCCTATGGGGACTCTCTGTGAGAATCCAAAAATCTCAGCATTTTGCACCTAAAACAAATCAATGACGGACAGCAAAAGTCCATTTGGATGAACTCCCACTTCTGCCGTTCAGAGGGAAGGGATAAATCACCATTTCTCCATGACATATATATGAAAATACCAACCACAGAAGGAAAAAGCTACATTAGACTAGTACTAAAACTGCTCAAGGGCTGCTGACAGACCAAAAGCTGACTTGAGCCCTGCCATGTCTCTGGGAGCTACCATTGAGCTGGTTAAACTGGTGTCAGCCTGTTTTCCTGAGTGACACTCAGAGCTGAGCTCCCATGTGCCAAGTTTTAGCTCAAATGAATTGTTACAAATGGCCAAAAATACCCGGACAGGATATGAGTAGGAAGCATAAAATAGGATGGGAAGAGATGGCAATGAATGTTGTCATGATTAGCCTAAAAAGGCTGGAAAAGCCTTAAATATCAAACGGGATTTTTAAGAGATGAATCTCCTCCTTCAAATCTTCTGCCCCACCCTTCCAGCAAAAAGCCCAGGGTGAGTTTTACACCAGGAAATGAAAATTACTGATGCTTCCCAAGCCGCTGCTGCCATGGGCAAAGATTTGGAACAGGAGCAGAGTGGAATAGCTCCTCACTGGTATAGGCAGAGGGAGATGGGCTGTGGCCCTCTCCCTTTATTTGGGGAAAGATAGGATGCTGTGACCTTCCTACACAGGGAGAGAAGCATTTTTAGTTCAGATTTACCAATTTCTTGGTTCAGATTTATCAATCCTCATCTGAGTGTAACCCCAAAGACTTTGAGCTGACATTGCTGGAGACAGTGAAGATAAATGTGGCCTCAAAGTGGCTCTCAGCTTAATAACAGCTTTTCTCTGATGGAGAAAAAGCTCTTGGCACACCAACTGCCCTGCTACATGCCTGAACTTCTGCCAGGGAAGTGAATCAGCATTTCAGGGAGTGACCAAAAATGCCCTTCCTTTAGGAGGAGGTGGTGGAAAGCTCCCATGGATCTCAGCACCTCTGTCTTGCTCACGAACCAGTCAGCACAGGGGAGTGCACTGATAAACAAGACTCCCTCTGCCCTTCCCAGGTGGGTGGGGGGACCAGCCAGAGCCCCCAGCTTTGCTTGATGCATTTCAGCCCAGTTTGGGCTGGCAGCAGCCAGGCAGGGATGGTCAGGTGTATCACAGTCTGCCTGGGGCTAAAGGCTGGGAATTAATGTGGAAAATGACTCTGCCTGCCAAATGCATCTGTTAGGCTTTACAGTTGTCCTGTTGGAGGTAAGGAAGCGGGAATGCTGAGGCTGGCTCGTAGGGATTGCACAGGACTCATGTGAGGAGGGCACCACGTACTTACACATTACAGCAATCGTTTAATGGACACCTTCCCTTAGACCAGGTTGCTCCAAGCCCCATCCGACCCAGCCTTGAACACTTCCAGGGAAGGGGAGTCCACAACCCCCACCAGTGCCAGCCTTTCACCAAGTCTCCCAGCTGTTCCACAAATGCCTTCGAGCTTGGAAAAGCCGTCAGAGAAATGCTGCAGCTCTACAGGAGGAGCACGTGAGGACCAGCTCTGGGAGCTGGTGCCTGCAGCCAGGGACACGAGCACACAGCTGGCTACAGGATTTTGGTGTTTTGCCTGAGCACGGAGGCGATTCAACGCCCTCCTCCAGGCTTGGTTCAGGCCCTTATCCGTCCTGGAATATGACACACACAGGCAGAGTCACTCCCTATTTTCACTGGCCTGATCTCCGAGTCCTGATTTCTACACAGAGCAAAGAAAAAGTTTCCCTTTCATCACCAGTGTGAAACCCTTCCCATGTCTGAAAATCACAGCTACAGCCCCCTCGGTGCCGGTGATCCAGTGCCCGGAGTACAGCACCAGGCTGGGAAAAGGGGATCATTGGTGGGGGGTTGTGGGGTGAATAAGGATGCAGGGCAGGAAACCTTCAGCATGACAACCACCAGTGCTTTCTTCAGCAAACTTTTTGGATACCAGGCATGCTACACCCACAGGTCCTGGCAGCACCGGAGCCATCCAGCCTTTCCCTTGCATCCTGCCCAGACAGTCCCACGGCCAGCTCCAGCCTCCCACAGCTCCTTGGCTCCCACCTCCCAGGAGCTGGGTGGTGCTAGGGACAGGATTAGCTCACAGGAGGTGTGGGCACAAAATAAAAACAGGACAGAGGGAAAAAGCTACAAAATTCCTCACAATGCTGCTCTCTTCCCAGGAAGCTGAGGGAACACGTCATGCTGGTTTTTCTTCCTGGGGAGTACAGGTGACTCACATGACACTTTCTCCCAGTCAGGCAGTTTTGAACTGGGGGGCTTTTATTTGAAACCATTTAATGAGCTTTTATACGAGGAATGCTCACCCATCTCCCTCCATCTTTCCAAAAGCAGCCATTAATATTTAACACGCTGTTTCTGGGCCTGACTTTCCAGCTTTCTAAACTACAGCCCAAGCATGGATCATACTTGGAAACCCCAGCAAGACACACAGCAAGCCCAAACCTGCTCCCTGTTTTCCTTCCACCTGGCTTCTGCAGAATTCTCCAACAGAGAGGAAAAGGGTAAATCCAGGAGCTGTGACTGGGCAGGGGGACTCTGCAAACAARTCTTTCTGAGGGGTAGTGGAGTCAGCTTCCAGTTTTTTCCCCAAGATCTTAGAGACTGTGGCTATTTGTGCATTTTCCCTGGGTATTTATAGAGCAGGGCGCTGTCTAGACTTGTTTCTGGTTGTAGTTCTGGGAGGAAGGTTTTACTTTCTGGCAGAAATATAAAAGCTCCTCACTACTGCTACTCCTCACTCCTTTCCTGCTCCGACCTGCGGGCACCGAGGGCCTCCAATGCTGCTGGACTCTGGTCCGGGACCTAAATTAAGGTCTGTTTTCGGAGCATGGACATGTTCTCTCTCTAGGGAGTTCATGAATCTCCCATCAGGAATTTGTAAATATTAACACTTTTGCTCCCCAGTGCCAGTTTGTGTTTCTGAGCCCCCAGGGCTCCATTTCAGCCCCTTGGAGACCAACAGTAAATCCAGAGGGGATTCAAAGGGTGGTCAGGGTCCACCAAAGCTGGTACAGGGGTGGCTGTAGGTCTGAGGTGCCTCAGTCCAAAAGAGCTGCTGCCACTTCTCCTGTGGAGGCTGAAGAACACTTGGTTCCTCTCTGCCCAGACCTGTTGGGCTGGGTTATATTTATCCAGGAGAATCTCCACCATGTGAAAAATCTGATGTGCAGAGCAGGGAGTGTTTCCTCCAGACACCTGGCAGGTTGTACCCAGTAACTGCCTCTGCTGTAACRTGGCACGTGCCACGCACACCCTCTTCCAGAGGACCTAAGTCTTTCCAAAGTGATCCATGATCCCGAGTGGCTCTGTCACTGTAAAGATGACTTGGAAGGGTGGAGGAAGGAAAAAACCACAGGACTCGCCACTTTCCCAAACTTGGGGCTCTGTAAAGACATCTCAAGTAACATGGATAAGAACAGGGACTCCTACAGCCACCAGGCTCTCCCGGCAGTGTCATCTGGATGTGTTCCCCTCTCCAAAGCAGGAATCACCACCATTAAAACAGAGTGGTGAAGTTCTRACTTGGTCCTTCTGAACAACCAAGGCCTGATTTTATAAAAACAGGGTTTAGAAATTTCAGATGGGACAGGATCCTGGCTTGCTTTTCCAAGGAGAAACAGCAGCCTTTTTGTCTGTTTGCTGTCAGCCTCTCTGCTCTGGATTTGCATTTCCTGATGCTTCCCGACTAACCCAAAGATGATTTTCTTTATGAGTGCCTGTTCCTGGTAGAGACCCTGAGTTTCTCCTGGTGAGCCCTGAAGCCATCCCCTTACTGRCAAATTCAGAAAAGCAACTAAAAGCAGGAGAAGGGTGATTCCATTGTTAGGAGGCTGGACCGGGATACCAGAGACCCATGTGAAGTTCTCAAGTCAACTACAGGCTCTCTGGGTCCATCTCACAAGCACTTTTTGAGATCTAAACCAGTTTCTGTGAACTTAGGACTCCTGGTGCCTCACGAGGAGCCCTGAGCACACACATCCTAGTGCCTCACTAATGCCCAAAAGCTGTTTTGTTAGTGGATTGATGTGGGAYTGTGGCCTTCCCTACCTGCCTGCTCCTTCCATACCATTGGAGGGGGTAGGATGGATTGTGGGAGCCTCCCAGGAGTGGGATGCTCCCAGGGGCTGGGGAGCTGCCTGGAGCAGGAATAATGCAGGACACACACACCATGGTGCCTGTGCTCCCGTTGCTCTCCTGTGCTCTGAGCAGCCCAGGCTTTGCAGACAGTCCATCAAACATCTTTCTCCAGGTGACATTCCCGTAGGAAAACACCCAGCAGCCCTAACAGACGTTGCTTTGTTGGCCTGGGAAGGCTAAGAGATAACATCATGTGGTGGCCAGCTCATGTTTCCCCCTGACGCTTTATGTTACTCCCCAAGGCTGTTGCCAATCCAGCATTTCTGCCCGGCACATCCCACTGGCTCGGGATCCAGGCACAGACAGCAGGGTTATATTGGACCCCTCAGCCCARGCAGGACCCCAGGGAGTGTTTCCATCCCAGGTGTCTCCTTGCTGCCCAAGCCCCATCGCCTCTTGGTGCAGAGACTCCCTCCACCATGGCTGATGGGGAATTGGGAAGTCCTGTCACCCCAGCAGATTTCAGTGGGATGACTGATGGAAACACAGATGAGCTCTGTTAGAACTGGGTTACAGCGTGCTTGGAAAAACTTGCTATTACTCTTAGGTCACTTAGCTTAAGGTTTTGGGGATTTTGCCATATTTTTCTACTGTTTCAGCAAAAACTGTTCTGTTTTGACCAGCACTTCCCTGCTGCTACAATCACGTCCTAATATTCTCTGATACCAACAAACCCAATCTCAGTCTTAAGGGTCTTAGACTCATGAAGAGAAAAACCCACAAACACCAGATGCTGCTGTTATTAACAGAGATGATAATAATAATAGCCCTAAAAACCCCACTAGTATTTCACATTTTCAAGTTGTCCAGTCTTTACCCAAATCCAGAATTTTTCATGCCCTTTCCATGTCCTATAAGAAGTCTGACTGCAGCAGATAAGGGAGAACTATACCTAATAAAAATAAAGCACAACAATAGCAGAGATCAGCCCAGAGAGGAGAAAGAGATATTACTCTTTCCCTTCACAAAGTGCTTCTCCGCCCTTGGAGAAGAAGGATCAATGTCACAGCTCCCTCTTCAAAGAGACTCAGAGAAAGCCAAAACAATGCATGGCCAGCTTCCATTTGCTATAAAAGTACAGAAATGTGGCGCAGACAATGCCAGGCTCCTGTCACGGCTCCGTGTGTCTTCGGGAGGATACTTGACCTCCAAGGATAAGACCGGAAAGTCAGGGAGTGGGATTTCCTGTGCTTTAAAGTACAACATGACTTCACCCACCTTGATGTCCTTCGGCACCGATTTGTGGTGGCCTCCCTAAGTCCCTCTGGGAACTCCTGGCCTGGGCCAGATCAAGGTGCCAGGCTTTAGCCATGCAGTTTAGCTTGCCTGCAGTTGCAGCAGAAGTGGCCAGGATTTGAGCCTGGCTTAGCTCCTGGCATCCCTGTCCCATTCCACGCCATGCTCATGTGCAAGGCTTAGCTGCCTTGCTTGGTGACCCACACAGAGACACTGCCCTGCACCAGCAAAAGGGCGGGTGATGGTCTTCAAATTGGCTTTGATGAGGCTGAGTCAAAGGCAGCACCTGCACAGCAAAATTTGCCTCTCGCCTCCCTCCCTACGCTCATCCCACTGGGGAAGGAGGAGGGAACAGCCACACCTGCTGGGAGATAAGAGGGAGATCAGAACCCTCTAATCAGGGCAGGGAGAAGACAACATCTGGCTGAGGCTGCAGACTGTGGGAGCTCCTAGAGATGCTCCCGTGGGGAGAGGGAACCTGGGGAAGGCCAGCCCACAGCTTCATCTCTCACGCCTTTGGCTCTGTCCACATTTCAGGTGAAGTGCTCTCAGCCCTCCTCTACCTTACACAGGCCCAGTTGTCTCTCGATTTAGCAGACTCATTAGAAAGTCTCCAACCCCTTAGAAACGTGCCCTTCCCCCTCACAGCCTTCCAGCTCGGACTCAATTAATATCAGGTAATTTACACCGAATTAAAAGCTTTGGCACGAGGCTCCATCCTGGTTTAACTTGGCCAGCACCACACCACACCACACCCTCGCTGTGACCAGCACAAGCCCGAGCACAGCCACGGCCTGAAGGCAGTGGGGARACCTGAGCAAAGGGCAAATAGGAAAATAGCAGGAATAAATAGAGAAAAGGGAGCCGGTGTGATAMGGACCTGCTGACTTGGCAGGTATACACACTGCTTCCAGTTCCATGGCCTCTTYGGGACACAGGCACCCTGGAAGGGCGGACAGCCTTCCAGGTGAGCTTATCCTGCCTTCCCCTGGGGAGCCCAGCTGATCCCATCAGTACTTTATGAACCACCATGAGATGAAGAATTGGTGCATTTCAGGGCTGGTCCTGCTTCAGCCAYGAAACCAGAACCCTCTGCTACTGCCCTGGAGTCTGCTCCTCTGGCAGCCACCCAGGGTTGCACCAGATGGGTTCCTCACAGAGCAGATCCCAGACGGTTTTTTTGGACAGAATTTGGGAAATAGAAACAAAAACCAGGGTGATCTTGGCTGGATCCCTGGCTCCTCCTGGTGCTTCACAGCTAGGGCCGGGACCAGGTCTGAGCTCCACGGGCCAGACGTGGTGACACATTCCTRCTGGAGTAACCTGGATTTCAGCACATTAGGACACTGCCCTGGGGCAGTAAGTGAAAGGGAGCCAGAAAGATGGCACTAATATGCAGAAACATTCCCAGCTATCATCAGCTGGGGGACTCAAGTGACTGCRTGGTGCAGAGTAAAAAGAGCAGAGCGGGGGTTTTTAAGAGCCCAAGTTCTCTTTTCCAGGTATCTTATGCTAATGCACAAAGAGATCCAGGAGATAGGAACAGTTTGAGGACTGTAAAAGGAAACCAGCAGACAGCTATTAACAGAGGAAAAATTCACAGGTACCCAAGCTTGGGCACAGGGATGGGTTTTATTACACTCAGAGGGGTTGGCAGACCACCAAGTTTCTATTCTAATGGGGATATGAATTTATACCTCTACATAGGTGTGCATAGGGACTTCAGTATTGACCACAAGAGACACAAAAAAGGGAGAATTTAACATACTAGCTACTAAAATACACTTGAGAGTCATTTCTAGCAGAGTCTCAGTGCTGAGTGCATTGCTGTGACAGAAAACAGGCTCAGAGTTGTAAGGCTGAGCCCAAAACRTGCTGGGGTTCTCCATACAGTCTGTGTACAGCCCTGTGCTTCACCTGCATCCCCATAAATACATCCCTCTGACAGTTCTGATAAGATCAGTGAGAAAACTGTCTCTGCCCTCACCTCAGGGTGAAACACACGGAGCAAAATACCACAAGCATTTCCAAGATGAGGAATCAAAACGGATACGTAAGGAATCTAGGGCAGCTCTGCTGATGATACAACAAGCCCTGCAGCAGATAGTCAGCCTCCAGAGGGGAAATCCCAGGTGTCAGGGATGACTCCAAAGTATTCCCTGGSGATTACACACACTTTAGCCTAGATTCAGCCAAGACAAAGCCTTGGAGGAAGCTCCACTGCCTGCCCACGGCTGTCACGGCAGCCCCTGGCACAGGCCAAGCACACTCAGASGTCCCCTCGCAGGAAATCCCACTGAAGGCACTGAGGAGTTTCTTCCTTTAGGCCAGCAACGACTGTTTCAAAGCCAAACCTTTGAATTCTGACAACCTTATCATGAGGTGAGCAGGGTCTGACCCAGGCACAGAAGTGCCCCTGAGCTTTCCAAAAGAGACTGAAAAAACCTTTAAGGCTTTGCCTTAGGTTCGCTTCAGCTCACACACGGAGCAGAGGTGAAGAGCTTGGATACCAATACAAATCATCCCCTGAGATCTTGTTATACCTTGTTTTCTGGTTTGYTTCTTTTTCCCTCGCAGTTCTGCTGTCAGAGCAGTGCCTGGATTTCTCCCACATTCTAATTCTCATCTGAAAGCTGAGGAAGAAAGTCTGTGCTGAGCCTGTCTGCCTTTCACTGACCACTCAGTACATTTTCCTCCATCCTTGTGCTGCCAGTGCGGCAGCATTCAGTTATCCGACTTTTCTTTATGTGGGCAATCCCCTCATAAAGATACTTTAACAGCTCGTGTAGAGCTTAAAATTACAATGTAACAAAAGCTTATGGCACCTTAGGCATGAAAAATTAGTCAGGACACACAGCCATGGGCACAGGGATCCGGGACAGGCCATGAAGGCAAAGGCCACCTCAGTCCCTGATAAACCCTAGGCAGGACTGCGCTGCTGGAAAAAGATATGCTGTAATGCCACAAAGCTGGGGTGTGCCTGGAATGGAGTGGCAAGACGGAGAGGTGGAAATAGGTTTTGAAAAAAAAGCATCCTAGGATGTGTCACCTGCAGCCCAGGTCAGGCAGTGAGAGGTGTCAGAGCAGGGAGGAAACACCCTCATGCTCACCTGGCTGCTCCATCTGCTTGGAGACCCCAGCTTGGAGGCAGGGAGGGCAGGATGCACATGGATAAAGCACCTGATAGCCTGTTCTGTAACCACTGACCCTGTCTCTTGTGCTTCTGCTGCAGTTGCCTGGCCTGTGAAGCGACATGAGTCACAAGGGATCCCTCAGCAGCAACCCCAGCTCATCCAAGTAAGGATCTCCATGGTGGGCTTCCTGTACTGCTCCTTCCTACTGTCCAGGGGATGCTCCAAGCACTGCCACTCGTCCCCAAAGTCCCTGGTTGTTTGTATCACCCTTCCTGGGCACCTCCCAAGTTGGCACAGCCTCACACATCACTGCCCTGTGCCCTGGGGTTTGATAATGCCACGTTAGGCGGAGCGGGCAGAGGGACACCAGGAGCCTCTCCACCTGCAGCCTCAAGGCTACAGCAGCCCATGGCAACTTCCCAACGGAGCCAGAGCCACCAGCTCTCTCCTTTCTTCTTGGGTATGAGCACCATGAACCACTGCCTGCCCTCAGGGGGACACGGTGACAGAACAGAAAGCAGCCCCTGGGCACCCATGGGCTCACTGTTCCGTGCAGGACAGCCTGACCACAGCACCTAAGATCCCACCTGGATCCTCCTCTGCCAGAGAAACACCTGGCTTCTCATTCCTACCCATGACCACGCACGAGGGATGGCCCTACATGTGTGGCTTGGAGACCTGGCACCCCAAACCTCAACTGTTTACACACAATTCCATCCTCACACATTTTTACATGGGATATGTTCTATATCCAAGCACCTGCCTTCAAGGGGTCTATCTCCAATGGGTCCATTCAGGAGGGATCATCACCTTGGCTCTTACACTGCCTCAGGTTCAGGTGGACTCAGGTATAACACGGAGGGGCCTCCCTGGAACAACCCCACTTACGGCACTCTGGGAGCCGCTGTCCTTAAACCAGCCCCTCTGGAAGGGCTGTCCTTCCAGGGGACACTGTGAAGGTAACTCTAGTGGGGACAGGCCCAGCTGGGCTGCTCCGTGTCCTGTTTCCAGCACTGGGTTCAGTGACATGTGCCTGCGGTGTGGATAACGGGTAGAGTTGCACAGGGAGCCGTCGGCACGGCCCACAAGGAAACGCTTTGCAAGGAAAGGAAGGGCTGGTCCCTCTGGGACAGCTGCAGAGCTGCTSTGTGAAAGCTGCTGTTAAAAATATTTGGGAGCTGCTGGTTGATTTGTACCTTCTTTCTTTTCCAGTGGCAGCATGGGCAAAGCTGACGGAGCCTCCAAGCTGAGCGCAAAGGACCTGTACGGTGAGTTGTGCCGGCAAACGCATCCAAAGTTTCCCATAGCAAATGCACCTCTGGAGAGCTGGATGTGGATGTTGGGGAGTTTTAGGCTGGAACCCCACCAAAGCCACATGAATCCAGAGTTCCATACGCAACAGGCTGGCCTGACCTGGCAGCAAAAACACCCCTCTCATGTCTGTGCCGACGCCTCCCACGCTGGGGACAGCGTGGATTTTGTGGGAACAGAACATTGCTTCCCCTACCCAGATCCTCCCCAGGTCTGTTAGCAAGATCACCTGATAAAGGACCTCACAAAAGAAAGACTGTCCTCAGCAGGTTAATGATTATCCTCTTCTCGCTACTCAGTGGACCATGAAAACTCCATGCCCTTTGGCTCTTTGGAAGTGCTGGGAATGGGCAGGATGGGTGTTTGTGCACAGTCCCAGAGGCAGCTTGTTTACAGACCAGCACAGAGAACATTCAGGTATCAATAACAGTTATTCCTCATCTTAGCAAATCTAAGTACCCCAGGTGAAGATGTTGCCTCTGGGGTGGGCAGAACAGGCATAAATCATGTGAGGAATCACCTCCCTCAGTTATTTCCTGGATAAGAAGTTGGGGGTGCTCTGGGGGAACACAAGCAGCTTTTTGGGAGTCCGAGCCTGCAAACTCCCCCACCTGAGAGCTGTGGATTTACCTGGTTGATATTTAATTAGGAAGGAACRGGCTGTGTGTGCTTCTCCTTGGAGATCTATTTGATCAGAGATTGCCCTCGGCAGCTCTGAACTGCCAAGGTGGTTTATTTGTCCCTGGGGAGTGACTATGGTTGCTGCAGGGTTTTGGCCGGAGGTTTATCTGTGTAGAGTGGCCTGGAGCAGTGTCCACGAGGGACTGATCTCACCTGGGGAGAAGTGGGATGGCAGGGGCTGTACTTAGTGTTAGACAAAGCCGTTGTTACCTTCAATTAGCTGCCAAGAAATGAAACATGAGGATAATGGCAGAGCAGAAGTTTGGGCTGTTTGCGGCCCGGATGCTGCAGGGTGGGCAGGTGCCAGGCAGGGGTTTGAACCGTGTCAGTCACTTCTGGAGGTGGAAGGACAYGTGATAACGAAACAAGAGGATGAGGTGTGGAAATTTTGGGTGCACACAGGGCTGCTAGTTCAGAAAAACCCCCCCTGCCTCCAAGGCAGTGCACATTGCTTTGGCTGTGTGCTGAACCTCCAGCACATCCCGTCAGGGGCAGGAGGGCTGTAGTTSCCAGGTAAACAGCCCTACAGAGACGTGTAAAAATGAACCTGGGAGCTCACAACCGTGTTGGGGCCGTGCAGATTTGCAGGCTGTCACCCATGGGCTCCAGGGCGGGATCTAAGGGTGCCGTGGCACAGGGAGCACCCCTCAATCCCGTGCCGCGAAAGCCGGCGCGGGGAAAGGCTGACAGACTGCCTTGAAAACAAACACGGCTCTCAAACAAGCACTTTTCAACACAGAATTTCATCTTCTACATTTTTTTGCATGAACACACCTCAAAAGCAAATTCACCAGGGCTGGGACCTCTCTGACCAAATTCCAGCAAACCTTAAATGAGGACTGTACRTCCCTGGGCTAAATCCTCAGGAGGAGTAAAGCAGCTGCCTGTTATTTCCCTGCCACTGCTGAAGCGCAGAACGAGCTCCGCAGGCATTCCCTGCACAAATCAGCGGCTGTTGGCCAGCTCAGCCCCTGGCATGAGCACATCCAGAGGGATTTTGCTTGGCAGCACTCGAAACCCACCCGCTAATTCAGCRAAGGACACTCAGCACGTGTAAACCAGTATTTAAATGTCTTGGTCCGCTTCCCACTCGGATCCTCCCTCCCCCAGCATTAATTTCTGCTGTGAGCTGGCACATTAGGGGGTAGAGGGCAGGCAAGAACTAAAATTCCAGGGAGAATTATGTTTCGTAATGAAAAAAATCACACCAAGCCGAGCTGGCCTTGATTATGTGATTACAACACTGCTGAGGGACATTTGGAGCTGACAAGACTTTTCATATTTCCATTTTCCTCCAGTGCAATCAGGCTGGACCCTCAGCCTGCGTACACTGCCAGACCTCCAAGAAATGAGTGGAGTGACTCCCAAATTCCCAGCACACAGGCATCCACTGCATTTAAAACTCTCTAGGTAATGACCACAGATGCTCCAATGCACACAGGTCTCTAAATATTATTTCTTGGTGAACAAGGCCTTGGGTTTAGCTTTCTAAAGATGCTTTTTCTACAATAATACTGGCCTAACRTGACAGTGGTGCCAGTTGTGGGTACACAAGTGCTACCTGAGGGCCAAGGTGTCCCCAGTATCAACAGGGACTTACTGGGAATATTAAACCCACCTCAAGTGAGACCCTCAAGAGGGATATTTAAAATTGTCCTGGTGAGGCTGGAGCAGAGCAGCAGCTCCAGGCTGTGTACAGGAAGGCAACTGGATGAGGAAGGTGGGGGCTCCACGACACATAATGGGAAGGTCCCCAGAGGACACAGCCTCATCACACAGCTCTTGATGGGGAGGGGAAGGCTCTGGTGTCACACTTGGCCTGCTGAAATTGCTTTGACTGCCAAATATGTTGCCCACCACCGTGTCTTCTTCACTGTGGTGAGCACAGAGAGATAACCAAAGGGAATACAATGAAATTGGCTTAAAGCCCCAAGATACCCTCCCCTGGCTCTATCCCTACCAGAGTCRGATAGGCTTTCTAGCTGCTCTGCCATCCTTAGTGGAGTTTCCTGGCCTCTTAGTAAAAGAGCATCACATTGGTTCAGCTCCACATTCTGGAAGGGTCTGTGGCTGCAGGGAGCAGTCCCGCCTCGGCTGGCAGCAGGGAATGGCTGGCCCCTCTCAAGTTGCCACCTTCTTCCCCGCACAGCCACCAGCTGAATAAATGTTAATGCATACCATAAATAAATTAGGCAGCTTCTCCGCTTACGGCGTCTGTTCCGAGCCCAGATGAAAGCCTGCGGGGGGGAACCAGGGTGGCTCCAGCAGAAACCATGGGAAGGGCTGGCAGGAAGCACTTCTGCACAACATTCCCCACAGCAGGAAAGCTGCTGCCCCTCCTTTCTGAGGTGACTCCAGGTGGGCTTCTGCAGGTGTTCCCCTCAGCTGCTTGCAGGACTGTCAGACAGCACTGGCTGGCTCTCCGACGGACTGGGCAGCGTAGCCAGGAGAAGTYGAGGGCAGTTTGGTGATTGCAGTGATTTCTCGTGGGGCTGTGGGAAGGACCAGCTCATTTCTGTTTGGCTGCTCTCTGTCCCTGCGGTGCTCAGCCTCCTTGCAGCCCCCAGGCCAAGCCTGTGAGACCCAGCCAGCTGGCTCCAACCTGCCCACCCCATCCTCGATGCACCCATTTCTGGGAAAGAACCAGACTTGACAGGGCGCAGGGCTGGAAGAGGGGTTTTGGAGCAATGAGAGGCTGGAGAAGCCGTGCTGAGGCCGATCACTTGACACTGGCCAGCCTGGTAACCCAAGCCAGGCTGCGGCGCTGTAACAGGACACGGGGCACTGGCACAAAGAGAAGAGCCACTTCCTGCCCGGCGTGGCCCTGGCCAGGGATCATCTCCCTGGGGAGCCGTGGGCAGAGAGGCTCCACTGGCGCCAGCATCACCCCTGAGCCACGGGCAGCTGCTTGGCCCTGGCCAGGCAGAACACACCGATGGAGAAGGAGCAAATTACGTTTAATGGTCATGAGCYGACACCTGGGGGTCTCCACAGACCTCCTCTGTATCCCAACGGGGCCTCCAGCCCCAGCCACATGGGGAGGTGTCTGAGATGAGACCCTCCAGCCCTGAGCACAGTTCCCAGGCTGTAATTCCTTGCTGCCAGCTCTCCCACACCCTGCCCAAACCATGAGCTTGCTCACAATTTCAGCTGGAGGCCACGTGGCCGTCACACCATTATCAGTGGGAGCATGGAGGGGCTGCTCCTTCCTCACAACCTCTAGCAGAGGATTTGTCCAGGATTTAACACACACTGGTACTGTCTGCAAGAGACCACCCTGGCAGGAGTGGTGGCTAAACCTGAGTTKGCTCAGCGGCACTGCTGGGTCAAGAGGACCATGTCCATGCCTAAATCCATGGGGATTTGGGCAATATCTTGAACGGTGCCACTCACTATCATGTCTTTAAAGATATCATCCCACTGGAGAAAAAGTCTGAGGTTCAGCAGGGATCAGCCTCCTTGCCTGAGCCATTAATTCCACATCTCCTCTGCTGCCAGCCCTGAATAACTCCCTTGTCCTCTCCCACTGCTCCCTCAGTGCCATTTCAGCTCCTTGCTTCACATCCCCTTTCCCACTCGAGATTCCAGCTACAGATTACCCACCTCCCCTTTGACGCTGCGTGTGGGGCTGACCCTTTCATTCAATGCCTTGGACACTTAATACTCCAATTGGAAACAGGGCTGGAAGAAAAAGTGGAAGCCAACATTCCTGTTGGTTCCTGCAGATCAAACCCCAGCAGTGGGTTCCCCAGCAGGGAACACATTGGCTCAGTTCGGCCCTGACTGGAGCTACTGGGAGGAGCAGGCACTGCTCCCGGTGCTGCTTTTTGGGAATTTGGGATGGCAGTTAGTGACAGCGATGCTGTGGAGAGGGATCTCCCACCTTTGATGCTGCTCAGCATCTCCAGTGACCCTTTGCCACCTCAAAACTGCTGAGCAMAAGTTCTCTTCTTGCGTGGAGTAAGCTTAGAGCTTACAGAGGAACCTCATCCTAAATGGAAATGGGGTTTTGGATATGCTCAAGTACCTTGGGAACAAAAGGTGTAGGAGTTCATAAAAACAACAACAAAAAAAAGGGGAACTTTTCATTAGGAATTTTTTCAATACTCAAAGTGAATTAATCTTTAAATAATTCCAGGTTCCCYCAATCTTACCATGTTCTGACATTCAAAAGATGTCATTGCCAGCTATGGAAAGTTCAGAAAACACCACTTTGGGTTGTTTGGTGAAGGATAATTTGGCAGATTTCTTCCAGCTCTGGTTGTAAAGGCAAAAAGGAACATCTCTACTAGTGAGCTTCCCCTGCAGCTCCTCAAAGCCCCAATTATCCCACTCCGAGCAGCCCGGCGGACACAGTGCCGCCGGACGCACCGGACACAAACACACACTGTTCCTCCTTGTACTCAGTCCTTGCACAACCCGGGAGCGGCGCCAGGTTTTTATTTGCTTTCCTAGAGTGGGTTGTGTCTTCAGCTAATAAACCAGGAATGTGAGCACTCGGGGCTGAGCTGTGGCAAATATGAAGCGTGCCGAGCAGGAATTCAGCCGTGTGACACCTGGAGCAGCTGCTGCCTGCTGCCACAGCCCATTCACACCTCAATGAGAGCCTGTTCATTCACTCCCAGAGCTTCCAGACCCATCCTAACACACCAGCCATGAGCGAGAGCTGCCCCAGGCAGAGATTCCCAGTGCCACAGCCACCGGTACGGACCAGCTCCGGCAGTTCGGCAAGGACCACGGAGCAAACCCAGGGAGCTTGATGCTCCCTAAACTGCAAAGATATCCCAAAATGGAGCTCTCCCTGTGCTGGCCATAGAGAGCAGGGAAGCAGCAAGGCAGGACCTGCAGATTCTTCCCTGTCCGGAGCTCAGGCACAACAGGTCTGTGCAGGGCCCACAACCAGATCCTTGACTAACCCTGTACGACCTGGAGCATCCCATCCTCCTGCTTGGGTGAGGAAGCAGGAACCTGGCAGATGCTGTGTTCAAGTGCCACATCTGGCCCCRCGCTGGGATCCTGGGAATGGAGGTTGTTCCATACTGCTGCTTTGTAACCCAGCCTGGCAGGTTTCCATGGCTGCCACAAGCACACAGAGCGTTGGCTGCCCCGTTTCTCCTCGGGAGGCTGGTCCTGCCCTGCCGTTTGGCACAGAGCAGCTCACGCTACGCTGGCAGGTTCCTATAAACAGTGTGTGCACTGCTTGATAATGTAGAGATAATATAAAGATGATACAAAGAACTGGCAAGCTCCAGAAGGCACAGCCACGACTTCCCTTAGGCTGTTCTGAGGGATGTGGAGGCCGGGGAGGGAGGTCGGCAGTGTGATTGAGGGATTGGAGGGGAGGTCCTTGGTGTGGCACTGCCAAGGAAAACAAATCCAATACCTCTCGTTCCCCACAGACAGCTCCATACTTGTCCACTGGCACATTGTACTGAGGGTGCTGTGCCCCTCTGGCTTGGCAGAGGCCGTGCACGGAGAGAGACAAGCCTGCTCCTGCCCTCCTTGGCACTGCTCGGCATTCCCAGAGACCTTACCCAATTATCCCAGCTCTAAGCTGGTCCCACGGGCAGTTTATCCCGCTAGCTGATCTCTTGTGCTCACTGAACGGAGCGTTCGCAGCCACGTCTCAGCTCCCTGCAAATAAAGGTTTTGCATGGAAATGGGGAGGGAACTTGGCACTAAAGATGTGTTTTGGCTTCCTGGACCAAGCTGATAACCCCAGCTGTCCAGGATGTGCATCGATCCTGCTTTTTTTCCTTATTTATTACTCTCTTTCATGCCTTCCACTCCTTAACATAAAGCCAAACAGGACTCTTTCTCTTCCAGCCAAGATTTTAGCCTCACCACTGGGATTTCACCCCAGCACTGTTTTGAGCCCTCARGTACCACCTTGTACCGCTGCAGTGGTCTCAGCTCTTCCCATTTCCTCACTGGTGCCAGTGGGAAACGCGATTCCCACAGCACTGTTTATCTGTAAGATAACAGTGATAGATAACATTCGTTGCTGTTTTCCCCACACCTCTGGGTGTGAGGCAAGATTAAAACTATCTGGTTAGGAGAGAAGTGAAGTGAATCCCGTTAAAGAATCGTTTAAGGGTTTTTTTGGCCTCGAAGGATTGTCTTAGGGATCACTGGGCCAGGTCCTGAGAGGCAAGAGAGGAGACAATTTACCAGAGGGTGCTCATGTCCCATGTGTTATCCATGCTCCAGGCATTCCAAACTTCCTGAATTCCCGATTCCATTCTTACAGCAGGTGTTTGGGACCAGCACGACTGCTCCTCAGGCCACAGGGGATCACACCAGCACCTTTCAGGATCCCCATGCTATGAGTTGGGTTTTTCCCAAGGACAGGACAAAGCTGTATTGTTTCCATCTCTTTGGCTCTCTTGGCAGACAAAAGGGAAAATGCCAGTGGTGGTCACTGTGGTCTCGTGCCAGCTTTATCACCTTTGGATGTTTGCTGTATGGGTGCCACAGCCCCGGAGCTCTCCCTGCCCTTTGCCTGTGTCATATCCACAGCCCTGCACTGCCAYAGACTCTGAGGGTCACAGCGGGAGACAAACAGAGATGCAGATGGGTGTCTGAGCTAACTGGGGGAAATCGTCACTATATTCCTGCAATGCTCATTTATCACATGGGGACTACACAAATTCTCCCCGTCCTGGGGCCAGGTTAGGGGTCAGATAACACCTGAGGGTGCCAAGGCCCCGCTACAGGACGCTGTAGAAATGCCAAGTGTCCCGGTGCGAGGTGTCAGATGGAGCAGGAGGAAATGAGCTGCTGCTGCTGCACACAGGCCAGCGTGCACTCATACAAAATTCAGCAGGTCAGGGACAAGGCTGTGCAGAAGGGCAGGGTGGGAGCCCCCACAGGACAGCTGACCTGCCTTCTGAAGTATGGGTGGCCAGGGGAGTTCATCTGGGAAAGGGAAGGGATCCCCCTTGATCCAGGAGTCAGTCACASATCTTGCTGTAGGCATCATTCACAGAATCCTAGAATGGGTTGGGTTGGAAGGGACCTTAGTGCCCATCTCATTCCATCCCGTGCCATGGGCAGGGACACCTTCCACTAGATCAGGCTGCTCCAAGCCCCATCCTTGAACACTTCCAGGGATGGGGCAGCCACATCTTCTCTGCGCAACCTGTGCCAGGGTCTCACCACCCTCACAGGGAAGAATTTCTTCCTAAAAGCATTTCGAGATCAGCCCAGCCCAACCAGAGCCGGATTTAATCAAAGACAAATAATGATGCATCATGGAAAGCCCTGCATTGTTTCATCACATTGCTTTGAGTAAATAAACCAAAACCCCACTCTTTTTCTTTAAAGCACCCACGCTCCTTGGATAGAAGTGGTCAAGCCTGACTCTTCTGTGATCTGCAGCCTGGATCTTTAATTCCTCCTGTGTTTAAATCAAAACTAAGTGCTAGGAGGTGAGATTTCGGTGTTTTGGCACCCTGCTGTCCCCGGAAARCCTGGCTGGTTCCAGACCTCGTGGTCTTACTTGCGGATGCCAGCAGGAAACACAAAAATAAACGTTTCCATGGGTGTGGGGGCCAGGTAGAAGCCAAGGAGACAGAAGGGATTTCAGGAGAAGGAGCAAGCAGACGTCTTAAAGAAAGGGACAGGAAAGAAAACATGCAGAAACACCCCATTTCTTGGCCCTGGGCAGCTTCTGGGACATCACTTGAATGACATCGTGAGACAAAATAGAGGCACTTTGTTCTAGTTCTGTGACTCTCGGAGGTAATGCAGAAATTCCCCCGGGGAAAAATCAACAGAGGGAGGGGAAACAGCTGCATTTCTCCCTGTCCCAGGGCTTGCTGCTGTCTGAAAAAGGCTACAAAGGGCTAAAGGGGCCTTTGCTCTCTGCGCTGATGGAGTGCAGGTGATGAGAAGTTGGGCTATGCAGAGTTCTGAGGTTTTGACCAATCCCCAAAATTTCCAAGGGCTTCTCCAAACATTTTCTCACGGGTGCATGCTGAGATCTCCCCTGACTGACATGTGCAGCTTCTTTGAGCTTGGAGGAAGGGGCAAAGGCATTGGAGGGGAACCCAGAGAGTCTGAGGGCAACCAGCTGCAGCCCTGACCACTGCTGCAGCTCCATGCGCTGTTCTTCTATCAGGAACCCTCCGGAAACCTCATCCCCCTGGTATTCCTCCCCTTCCTCAGGGACTATCAGCTCCTGATGCACCTCCGCACCCTTCCTCTCAGGGCTGGAGACRTTTGTCTGTCCGAATGTAAACCCCCTTTGTTTCCAGACCACCCACTTCATCCTTTTTCCACTCCCTCTGGAAAAGAAGGGGAATGGATGTCTCACAGTCCAAATCTGTCTCCACCCCACACGAATGCAGTGTTCTCATTTCCAGCAGTGTCATCTATTTACACGGGAAATGCTCGCGGAGGAAATTGAGGTTACTGAGAGAAAAAAAGTGCCTCACATCAGCCCCAAATCCCTGTGGGATGCGCTGCCTGTGCCCTACCCCAGACCTTGCCCCACATTTCAAGTAGGACAGACTGCAATTAAAGCCCCCAGCAACCAGAAAATGCCACTGAGCCTTTCCTGCGAGCTTGAGGTGGGAGGTGGCTGCACTGCAATGTTAATTCATTTATTCAAGGTCACTCTGGAATGGCTGAGCAGGGAGCTGGGCTGTGTGTCTGAGGTCTTTCCCCCTGAATTATCCTCACTCCACCTCTGGGCTGGTGCTGGTGGTCTACGAGGTGTGGGCTCAGAGAGTTGCAGTCTCCAGTAATGCCTCTGCCAATATTCCCACCAATAAATCACTTCTGCCAGGGAACAGCCACCACTCCAGGGCTAGCAGGACTCAGCCACAGAGGCAAAACACTCCGTGGTGTTTTCAGCCATAGGCGCAGAGATACAAGGTGTGAAGTACTCGTGTGTCCTGCYAAGCTGATGGCGCAGCCTAAAGAGTGTTAGAAAAGTGTTAAAAGCTTTAGAAATCAGCTTAAATCAGCTTCTACCCACCCATGCCAGGCTCCAAAAAAGAGCTGCGGCATCTTTTCATGATCCGTATCTCTGGGATACCTCCAGGTGCTCAGCACCCTCCCACAGCCACGGGSAGGATTGTGCTCAGCCCTGTGCACCAAGAGGAGCTCGATTTAAAAGCTCTTCTGCTGGCCAAGGAGAAAGGTGAGATCCCCCAGGCAATCTCAAGGAAAGGCAATGCTTGTTCTGGAGAGACACCTGCTGGAAATGCCTGAGGAGACCGAGTTGGAAGCTCAGAGGCTGCGAGAGTCAGAGTTGTAATTCTCAGACCCTGGTAACAGATAAACAGTGAATGCTTGTTTTCTTGTTTTTTACAGAACAAAGGAAAAAATACTCCAACTCCAACATCATTATGCACGAGACTTCCCAGTACCACGTCCAGGTGAGCAATGGAGTGCTAAGGGATGGAGAGGCCAAGGTCAGTGATTGGTGCTGGGAGTGCAGTGTGTTCCGTGTGTCCTGGACCTTCAGGAGGCCAAAGAAGAGTTGGGAACCTCTTTACCATTAAAGTCTCGAGTCACTGAGTAGAGGAGAATGGGGGGAAAAAAKATGTTAGACAAGGGGAATTCTGTACAAGGAAAGAGGAAATGGAGAAGCTGTTGTCCTCTCCCTCCTCTGCCTGAAGGAGAGCRGGAGCTGTTGTCCCTCCTGTCACCCTGTGCTTCAAACCCTTCTGATCAGCAGAGAGAGGTAAAAAGCAGGGTTCCCGTGGCGGTTACCRGAACTCGGCTTCCCAAACAACAGAGACCACATGGACTATGAGCTTTCAGCTCTCCCCAGCTACTGTGTCCTCTCAGGTAACTCAAACCCCTTCACCCATGACAGGCGACAAGCCAAATCCATCTCCCACTGTCACAGACACCCACTCCAAAAAGAGGAGCCAGCCTGGCCGTCCCGGGCTTGGCGATTCCCGGTGCGGGAATCTGCACTCGCTGGTGCAGGACTCTGTGGAGATGGAGGTGGGGCCATTCATCACTGAAAACAGCACGGCKGGACAGGAAAACACTTTCTGAGGTTCATACGTAGGAGATGGGGCCCTTACAAGTCTAAACTTAGACTTGTAAAATGCCTGTTTGGAAAGAGGTCCTGGTTTCCATCAGAGAAACCAGCTCAGTGGCTCAGCAGTCACTCATGGATGCAGAGAAGGGACTTTAAACAGTGACATGAATTCTTCATTAATTATGCCAAAGGTCACCCATTCGTGAGTCTCTCCCCTGAACTTTGACCAAGGCAAACACGATTGTGGTAGCAGGCAGTGAGATAGAATGAGATTTCCTCACAGGAGGCATTTTACACCCTTTGAAGTAGTCTGATCAAAGTTTAATGGCGGATGGACTCATTGCCCATTCTAGTAAAAGCTGCTGTATTTGAATATCCACCTGGATGAAAAGGGGTTTTAAGAGAAAAAGCAAAGACAGCAGCAAGCTTCTCCCCTCAATCTACCAGTACCTACAGAAAATGGAAAACAAAAAAATATTCTAATGATTGAGTCAGACAAGTAGCTTCCCCTCCATGGAAACTAACTGAACAGTAAACAGCAAAGGAATTTATGAAGCTTGTAAAGGCGGTGGATAAAATAATAGAAGAGATAAAAATGCCTGTCATTTCGAGGAAACCCATTCTCCTCACTGCTCTGAAAGCACAGGCYTGTCACCTCTGCACTGATAAGACTGACTTGGCAAATACCTCTCCGTGCACTATTTTACAATTACAGTAACATCCACCCAGCATGTTTTTCATACRTGATTGCATTGCTAATCTCAGCTTTCAGCTCACACACCTGCCAGGAGTTTTATTTAGACAGCGCCTCACCCCATACCTGTGCTTGATGAACACAGGAATGGGCCTTACACCCTGCAGTGTTTGTCCTCTTCTCTGCCCCTTCCTCCAGTCTTTGGGAATCGTCTAACAGCAAGTGGGTTACCACAAACCCTATCCACCCCTAGTGCCCATGAGCGTGTTTAAAGACTTAGCCCTTTCTGACAGTCAGGTCTACCAGTGCTWTAAACCCGAGCCTTTCCCTGCATTCACCTTGTGTGGAGCCATCTGCAACAAGGGTTCCTGCCTTTGCTTCACGACAACCATCCAAGGCTCCGTGCTCCGAGCACACGCATCCCTCTCAGCTCCATCCCTCTCTCAGACCCCAACATCCACAGCCCCTCCAAGGTTCATAACCCATTTCCACAGCAGGACATGCTGGGTCCCTCCCTGGTGCTGGAGCAGCATCAGCTTTTGCTGCCTTTTAATCTGCTTCCCACTTTGCATTTCCCTGGGCTTTTACAGGGAGAAAGGAATTCTTTCCCAAACTGCTCTCTCATCCTCCTCCATGGCCCACCGACACACATGCCGACTGTGGACACAACCCACTGGGTTACTGAATCAGCTCACGAGTGCATCAGCACCAGAAGGAAGCTACCTGACCCCTAAAAAAGTTATGTCTGATCACTGGGAGAAGGCAGGAAGACACASGATCACAGGGAGAAAAGCCAGGCAAAATTCATCCCTGTACTACCAATTTCCCATCAATTTAGGAATTGCTTTAAAACACTCCCCATTTTTCCAGCTCTTGCTTTGAAACCAGGCTGCACGACTTGTGCCTCAGAGAGAAGCAGGCATTCCCACTGCTGCCATCTCCACAAACTCCGAATGCCCATCAGGAAAGCGGGATGAGAGGGTCATGCCAGTGGATGGGCCTTCGCTATTCCAGGGAAGAGAAAAAAAGCTGGGATCTGGCCCAATAAGCCTTCTGGCTGCAGGCCCCTGGACTGCACAGATGCCTTGGTCACGCCTGTAACTTACCCATCCAAAAACCTCCTGCCTTTCTCTCCTGGAGAAAGTTGGTAAAGACAGGGAAAAGCTTCAGCTGCTTTTTGCCAGTCAGGCACATTCTCCTTCCCTTGTCACCAGGAACACAGCTCGGCAACAAAAGGAACAAGGTGAAACAGGACCATTTCCTTTTCCTTCCTGATTTTTTTCCCTTCCCTGTTGTCACCTGAACATGTGGCCTGGCTGTGCTGTCACTGGCACAGGGACAACAGCTGGGCAAAYAGCCCAGCTGCTCCAAGTCCCAGCTTTTCCTGCCTTGCAGTTCCCTCTGCTGGCAGACATAACCAGTTCTTCCAACCGCGGGGAGCAGCACTTGCTCAGCTGGATTTTTGGAGTGGCCTTCACCCACTGCTGGGGGCACACACAGCATTTGGATGTGACATACCTCTCCTTTCCACAGCTGCCTCCCTGCTCAGCATTCCCTTCCCATGGGTAGCAGACCAAAGCTGCAAGTGCTGCCCCATTACACAAACTCTGTACATGCAGGTGCCAAGTGTGAGGCTTGGGTCACCACACACTTCAGGATGCAGTTGGAACAGGGATAGGAAAGCAGCTTGGATGGTGGACAGCACAAAAGTCTGGCTGATGGGAGAAGAGCATGGTTTGGGTTTATAGGGCAGGTGAAGAGAGAGAGGAAAACCAGGATAAGCAAAGCCATAGTGCAGGACAGAGGCAAGCAGCAAAAAATCCTTTCCTACCATCAGCAACAGCCATTTTTACTACCACAAAGGCTGATTCGGGCATTTTGGGGGGAAGGTAACCCCTGCCCTAAGGGGRGATTAAAAGGCTGGTGTATAGTCAGCTGCCAGGTTTGGAGCTCCTGCAGGCTTTGCAGCATAGAAGCTCTCTGGAGCAGCTGTTCCCAGAGCATGCGACCCCACACATTGCACAGATCCCACTTGGCAYAGAGGACCAACACTTGCCCATGGCTTGTGTGAGCTCTTTGCCTGGCACAAATCTTACACGAGCAGGTCTGCTATGTGAGACAAGCAAAACACAAGTGCTTTTGTAGCCTGGCAAGCAAAGCACAACTACCGTAGTTCAACTTGCAAGCCAGGTTCAGAAGGGCCCAGGGAGTAACTCGTGTGTATGAAGCATCCRCCCTGCTGGATGGGGATCAGAGCTGCTGGAATTGATGGGATTAATATGCAAGTGGTGAAATTGGTTATAAAAACCCATTACAAAATCCCAATCTTTCACTACTGTCGTCTGGTACCAACAACCAGAACCATTTTGTGCAGCAACTCCTTCACGCCTGAGCTCTGAGGAACTACAAACAGTAGTTGGAGCCTTTAGAGATGCTTTCACCACTGATTTACACCCCCCAACAAACATTTTCCACCTGTTTTATCTCCTCTCTCTCCCCAACCTCAGCATTTGGCCACTTTTATCATGGACAAGAGCGAGTCCATCACGACAGTGGATGACGCGATCCGGAAACTCATCCTGCTCAACTCCAAAGAGAAGATCTGGACGCAGGAGATGCTGCTGCAAGTGAACGACAAGTCCATCCGGCTGCTGGACTGTGAGACACAGGTACCTGGAGCCCTGTGGGAGTGACCCACAGAGGGAGGTGTGGGGTGCACTGCAGTGGGTGCCTGTTCTGCCTGATAGAGGGCACATTCTAAGGAACACAAACAAGGGTGAATCACTACTAAAATCCACTCCTAGATTAGAAGTCAGCCCTGCAGTGTGGGAGCAAGATSGTTTTAGCACTGACAAACTAAGGAATATCAGCCCAGGGATCTCAGGAGTTCCTGCACAGGACCATTCCCCCTCAGTTTAATAGTTCCCCTTCCTCCTCCTCTTGCAGGAGGAGCTGGAGGATTTCCCTCTGCCGACAGTCCAGCACTGCCAGACAGTGCTCAATCAGATGCGCTATTCCTCCATCCTCCTGCTGGTGTGCCAGGATTCCGAGCAGCACAAACCTGACATCCACTTCTTCAACTGTGACGAGGTGGAGGTGAGCAAAGCCCTCCTTGTTGGTGTGAAACAGAACAAAACACACTCCTTGTTGTCTGCCCTTTCCCCCTTCCTTCCGTCCTTCCTAATACCAATCCCTAAAAACATCCCTGTTTTATCCTTGAGGCGGAGATGGTTCATGAGGACATAGAAAGTGCCCTGGCAGACCACAAGCATGGGAAGAAGATTCGGCCACAGACACTCAAGTAAGTGCTGCAGGATACAGCTGGGAGTAAAGCCCTGTTTCCAGTGGTTTAGTCACACTCCAGTCTCTTGGAAATGGGATCAGCAGCTGCTGATGGGGTTGTTCTGTGTCATTTTCCTCGCAGGGCAAACCAGGAAAAGATCAAGCAGAGACAATCCATCCTCCCCCCTCCACAAGGGCCAGCTCCCATCCCAATCCAGCATGACATGAGAGGCTCAGCGATGAACAGGAACAGGGTGGCACCTCCTTCCCAGCATGATCCAGGTACTGGGAGTACTCAGGAAGTCTGTCCTGGGGATGGGAGACTAATTAACCCAGMCAGCCAATCTTCCTGAAGTGGTGTGTGGTGAAAATAAGTGTTGGACCCACCGGGCACCTTCTGCTCACAAAGAAAAGCTCCTAGAAACTCCTTGTAACAACACCTGTATTTGGGGGATACAAAAATTCCCAAGAAGGCAAACCCATCACATGAAATTTGAACCAGGCATTGGTGATCTTAAAATGTACAGACAAGACAGACCTGGTCAGAAGGACAAACTCCTGGCTCTGCTGACATCACAGGAGCCAAGATTTCACCTTCGAAAATCAAGTGGTTTCCATGAATTCTTGTAAAGTTGAATGTGGAAATGCAGAAATGCAGATCTGAACTCACCCCTCTCGTGTGCTCATCTAAAGACTGATTCCAAAACCTTCATCCCTTTTGAGCTGGCTTGAAAAAACCTGGCATTTTCCTTTGGAGAAAGAAATAACAGAAATAAGTTCCTAGGAACAGAAGCTCTTTCTCTGACAAAAGATCAAACTGATGAGCAAATTGTAAGCATTTCTTATTCCTGCCTATCATACCACCTTCTCTTAGCATTCATTTCTAGTTTTAAGGAAAACATGTAATAGGATACTACAACACATCCAAAACACTCCTTTCCTGGGATGGGATCTGAAGCCAAGCAACTGCTCTGGCTGCTGAATGCAGAGTTTATTTCAGGCCCAGTTCTGCATCATAAAAGGAATATCTCTATTTCTGAGCTGGACCATGAATAAAGATCTCTATTCTGATGCAAAGCAGCCACTCTTACCTCTGCCCTTCCAAGGGTGCTCAGGACAGAGCTGAGCTTACATTCTCACATCAGCAGAGCTGGAAATTCCCCCCAGCAGGATTTCTGGCTCTGAGCACACAGAGCCTGGCTGGAGAGCAGATGACTGAAGAAAGCCTTGAGTGATGCCTGTTTGCCGAGATCCCTTCTCCACGAAACGCCTTCCCGCTTTTCCAACAAAACCTGTCCAAATGAAGCACCTCATCCCCACACTTACAGATGACGTGGACTTGTCATGGTCCTTTGCCACAACTGCCTCCCCATTTCTCCTACTCGGGGTCCTGCTGTGCTGGCCCTTTCCAACCCCACTGCCCTGAGCTGACAGCGTTTGCTTTGCACGAGGGGCCACCCCAGCGAGCGCTCCCGCTGGAATATCGCCCCTGCACTGAGCGTGTGTCTTCTGGAAGCCGGGAGGTGCCTCGGGGTTKGGTTTTTGCAGGATGATTGGTTTTTAGCACCTATTACAAATATTATTCCTGAGGTGCCCTCACAACCCAGAACAAACGCCCAAGCTGSGAGTTACCGTCCATCCCACGGATCCCTGCCTTTCAGGGAGCCTTTATTTTTCTGATAGTAAATATATTTTTCTCTCCCTTGTTTGCAGACTATGAACGACGAAGCTCTGGCTCTCATGACCACGAGGAATCCCGAGCCATGTTAGCACAGAAGATTGAAAAGGAAACGGTGAGAAACAAGGACACTGCACAGTCCATAGGCAGGAGAAGAGGCAGGGAGCAAGGGGCTCCGCCATGAGCAGACATTTGATCCATAATCTGGTCATTTTACAAACTGCTATCTGCTGTGCATAAAGATAAGGTGGCCAAAAGCAAATCTCCATCACCGGGTCTGTTACAATGTCCTCTGACCTGAGGCAGCTCTGCTGATTCCAGGTCTGCTCCTCCCCATCCCACAGCCCGATCTTGGGTTATTTTCCAGCTGTCCATTAGCTGGGCTCACTTGTCACATTGATAAGGACAGCACACAGCCAGGCCCAGCTCTGCGCTTGCAAAGTGATGAATTCAGCTCCTTTTCATGGCTGGATTGCCCACTCCCGTGCATTGTCCCGGAAAATGCAGCAGGCTCTGGGATTCAGGCTCCCAGCTGTGTGCAGCCCGGGCTCGCTTTCACCTCAGTCCCTTGGTTTCTGTCCTCACAGCAAATCCTGAACTGCACCCTGGATGACATTGAAGTCTTTGTCGCCCGGCTCCAGAAGGCTGCAGAGGCATTCCGACAGCTCAACCAAAGGAAGAAAGGGAAGAAGAACAAGAAGAAAGGGCCAGCAGGTGCAGTGCAGCAGCCAGAACAAACGGGGAGCGCAGGGGCACGGATGAAGGTGGGGGGGMCGCCTCAGCTCCCGGCCCGGCAAGGCCGGATCAATGCACGGGCACAGCCACAGATCCGGCCCCACCAGTCTGGGAGGTGCCGCTGCTCCGTGGGCGCCTCTTGTAGAGCACACGGAGCCTCCGACACGCAGAGGGCGTCTGCCCTTCCCCGAACCCTTGACTTCCAGTAGCTCCAGTCTCAACACCCATTTCTGATGTGTCTTCTGCACGGCAGGCAGATGAAACCTTCCCAAAGGGATGCTCTAACATGTCCTTCTCTGCCCCTTCTCCTGCCAGAGGGAATGCTGACCCTCCGAGCAAGACCCCCGAGCGAGGCAGAGTTCATCGACTGCTTCCAGAAAACCAAACTGGCTTTTAACCTGCTGGTAAGACACGGAGGGAGTTTCCATCCCATGCAGGGACAGGGCTTTTCCCCGTGTATCCCCCTAGAGAGTGTTCAGAGTGAAATGTGAACAGAAAACACTAGCAAGGGACAAAGGKGTGAATTCCAGGTTCTTCAGAACCCAGGACAAACATTGTGTCAGCCTTGTGCAGGTTTTTTGGAACAAGGTGTTGAACCAAAACTAGAAGSATCAAGTCCAGGATGGGACAGAGCAGCCAGAGGGTTGTAACGCCTGGATCTTTTCAGATCCAGGCCTGGGAAGTCTCTGGTTGACAATAACTGATGTCCCCCATTGCCCCRATATTCCTGGCTCCTCTCTTGCTCTCCTGCAAGACCCTCTCTATTAAGGAGGGGATAAAAAGCAGGAGCATAAAGACGTTCCCAGTGCTGCCAGCTCTGCTCAGTGAAACRTGTGAGACCGGGAGGGTARCGAGCCAGGAGGAATTCTGTCAGTTGTGACCAAACTTGKCCAGCGAACACATCCTGCAAGATCCTTCCTGGGAAGTTATTAATAAGGAACCCCAGAGACTGTAAACAACCTTGATGCAAGACACCAAGGTCCAGCCTTCTCTTTTAGAAGCAAATATGGATAATTTGTGCCTGCTCAGCACCAGAAGGAGCAGCTGATCCCGTGGCCAGAGCCCAGGGCCGAGCCCGGAGGAGGGCTGGGACTCCCTGCCCCGTTCCCCACCACGCGGCTGCCGAGTCCCAGGGCGGTGCCCGCTCATTCGCTCACCCTGCTGCCACAAGTTGTTTCCCACTTCCCCACTCCGCAGGAACGTTTCACCAGCGGCATTCCAAATGCTTTGCATTTCGGCAGGAGCAGGGAGCCTGTCTCCCACTGCAGCAGTGCCAGGAGCCCAGGACAGGAGAAGGAGCTGAATGGAAGCACAAACTGAGGAGGTTTCTCACCACAGCTCAGCTGACTGCTGCTAATGAAACCCAGCTCTTACAGTAAATTAATCCCAATTGTTTGCTCCTCCATTCTGCTACAGTTTGCCTCAAATACCACTGGATTTGGAGCATTTCAGTGGCCAGGGCAGCTCTAGGTGCAGAGCAGGTATTCCACCCCTCCTGAAATTCATGGGAATTAGAAATGGACACAAAATAAAAGTGAATGATTCCTACTCCCTACATCACTTACTCTTCTCATCAGTACGCAACACTCCCTCCAGGTGACAGAAAAGAGAAGGCACACTCAGGGTTCAACTGGTTTTCTTTTCTCTTTCCAGGCCAAACTAAGGAAGCACATCCAGAACCCCAGCGCTTCGGAGTTGGTGCATTTCCTATTTGGGCCACTGGAACTGGTAAATCTTATTCCCAGGTTTCACTGGGAACTCCCTTTTTATTTCTAGTTCACGCTTACAAGCAGACAGATTGTACAGAAGGGTTAGAAAACTGCTCTCGCCTGGCCACAGCTTTCTCAGGAACTTCCAGAAGCGATGCCGGTTGTTCCTGGCCTCTGATCCGGTTTGCAGCTTGAAGTAAATACATGAAAGCCCAGCAAAAATGAATCTTTCCACCCAATTAATAAAGGCTTACTGTGAACAAAAGGGGCAGCCAGCTGGGGTTCCCACTGGCAACCCCTTCAGGCAAACACAGCTCAGTATTGGCACTGAAAACAGGAAGTAGAAATCCCAACTTGGAAAAGGAGCCAGAAAGGACAGAGGAATAGCAAGATATTTTCCATTTTCTGAGGTGTCAGCTGGTGATGTCTCTAACAACAGCTCATTTACAGATCAGACCTTGCTTTTACTTCAGTCAAAAAAATCCTCATGTTCCCCTGAACTGTCCATTCTCCTTCAAAGACTTAGGTTGATGTTTCTTGAGGCGACTGAGCTGATCTAAGGATCAGCTTTGTCTTTGATTTCTGCTCCTCTGTGTGTCCCTGGTTTGACATTTTGACCATTTTCTGCAAATTCTCTCCTGTTTGTGTGGTTCATGTGTGACCCAGATCATCAATAGCTGTGGTGGCCCCGAGCTCGCCCGGTCTGTCCTCAGCCCGCTGCTTTCTAAAGACGCCACCGATTTCCTCAGAGGACACCTGACACCCAAAGAGATAAACCTGTGGGATTCCCTGGGGGAGACGTGGACCAGATCCAGGTGAGACAGAGATGCCGTCTTCCCCAGGTAGAGGGGATGCTTGGATGCTCTGATGCTCCTGTTTCTCCCTGGCATGTCCTCAAATACACATTCCTTGCGAATGTCACCTCATATTCCCACTTTGTGTCCTAGAGCTGAGTGGCCCCGAGACGCGAACATCCCCACCTACATCCCCAAATTCCGCAACGGCTGGGAACCACCCACAGAAATCTTCCGCGGAGCTCCCTGGGAAATAGACATCGGACACTTGCAAGAGGAGGTTAGTCCTRTGTCCCTGGGGATCCTCTCTTCTTTTCCCTCTCCCTTCCCCTTTTCCAGAGAGATGGAGCTGCAGGATGTGTGGTGGTGTGCAACAAGTAGTTGGCTCAAAATTCAGTTGGATCTGGTCACTCCAGTTAAATATGGAAAGAAAATAAGGCTGGAAAAGGGCAGCAATAATCAGTGTCTCCTGATCAAAGGCAACAGGACCCTATAACATAACTGAGCCCCAGGGATAGAGTTTTCCCTGAAGAACACCTTGACCAAAAGCTGCCAGGCCATGACTCATCTACCACTATCCCTTTCCTTTTCTCAGATCAGCATTCCCCTTTCCTGGTAACACTGACTCCAGGTCTGTCTTTCCAGCTCTCCTCAGCCAACGGATATCCTTACCGGAACTCCTCACTCAAGCGTGGCCAGACGGCTGACCAGACGCAGGCTGGGGATGCCTTCAAACAGAACATCACTCCACATGGAAATAGGTAATGGATCTGCATCCCCAGAGCTTTGGCTCCCACCTTGSAACCTCACAAACACACATGGACACAGACAATGGCACCGGGATGTTTGGGCATCCTAGAGATAACTCTCTGTCACTATTAACCATCAAGAGAAGATAAAGATCAGCCAAGGGATTATTCCCATAAGCACTGTCTGCTGTTTAACCCCCAGCAGCTCTGCAAGGAAAGGAATCCCAGGTGGTTTCTACCACAGGAGGCAAAAATATTGACTGACTTCATTAGTCCATCCATAGGTCTTGTTTCCCAACATCAGCCACCAAAGTGACATTAAGGATCAGGTGCCAAAGATGCTGCACTGTGCTTTGGCTCTCTGTATGTTTAGAGACATCGGAATCATGGAATCACAGAACCGATTGGGTGGGAAGGGACCTTAAAGATTATCCAGTTCCACCCCCCTGCCATGGGCAGGGACACCTTCCACTATCCCAGGTTGCTCCAAGCCCCGTCCAACCTGGCCCTGGACACTTCCAGGGATGGGGCAGCCACAGCTTCTCTGGACAACCTGTGCCAGGGGCTCACTGCCCTCACAGGGAAGAATTTCTTCCCAATATGCCATCTAAACCCACCCTCTGCCAGTGGGAAGCCAATCCCCTTGTCTTGTAACCCCAGGCCCTTGCCTAAAGTCCCTCTCCAGCTCTCTTGGAGCCCCTTTAGGCACTAGAAGCAGCTCCAAGGGCTCTCTGGAGCTTTCTCTTCTCCAGGCTGAACATTCCCAGCTCTCMCAGCTTGTCTGTGCAACAGAGGTGCTCCGGCTCTTGGAGCACTTCCTGGCCCTTCCTGGCCTCCTCTGGACTCCCTTGAGGATCTCTCCATCCATCCCAMAGCCACCACAACTTGCACAGGCAGAAGCTGCCCACAGGAAGAATCTGCCCTAAGGGAAGGGCACACAAACCTTCTACTGCTGGAAACACAGGGCTGGGGAAGAGCAGCCCGAGCTCCCAGCACTGCTGGAAAACACCTCAGCTGAGGAAGGAGTTCTGTTTAACTGGAAACAGCAGCTCCCCCTTGGCTGGAGACACACCACTGATTAGAGGCTGAATAAACAATGTATTTCAGTCCTGCCCACCTCTCYCTCAGGGAACCGACAGGGTGCCCAGTTCAGACAACTCTTCTTAATGAGAGAATTCCAGAAAATGGGAAAAAAACCCTCCCCTTTCTTCAGAAGTCTTGGAAAGTTCACTTCCAAACCCAGAACCAACCAGGCCACCCCTCTGCCTCAGGTTTTTTTCCAAGGGAAAGATGGCTCTTCCACCTTTTAACTGCCCCTAATGCTAATTTTCCATCACCAGTTACTCACTGGTACAAAACYCTTCTCAAAGTACTTTTAGTTCAAAGTTTAGGGACTCTCCCTCTGCTTCCTTGTTTACATGAGCTCACACCTTGGAAATTGTCMCATCTCAGAGTTCCACCAAACTCTTCCGGTATTCCACATGAATCCTCTGCCATGATTTGACACAAAGTTTTCAGCTTCTAATCTTTCAAAACTGGAAGCCCAGACCCAGCAAAGCCCTTGACCATCCACTCTTCTGTAGCCAGCTCTAGTCTGGGAAAAAGCCTTCAAGCCAGACTGTTTTTCCATGGTTTTCTGTTCTAGTCTAAAATATTTATAGGCTTTACTACAAGAGKTCAAATCCACAGCAAAATACCTTAAATCCAATTACATTAGCAAAATAACTTATTTTTCTCATTCACTCTRTCACAAGTCCTGGTGGGAGCATCAAGTGGTAGAGATGCTGTGTGGAACAGGGCAAGAATTAGGATCATTTCTCTCTCCAATTCCAATTTTCTCAGCCTCGTTATCAGATGGGCCTCCACTCAAACTCMAACTTTTCTCTCCTGCAGGAATTTTGAGGCCCAGGGAATGGCTGCGCCCAAGAGATTTGCCAAAATCCGCTACGATTTCACCGCACGAAACGCCAACGAGCTCTCGGTGCTGAAGGATGAAATCCTAGAGGTACATGACCACTCTTGGGAAAAGGTGTGTCCTCCTCCCCTTCCCAGGGGCAAGAGAGAGCTCGGGATACCAGCAAGCACCGACTCCATTTTCCCTGATGGTTTTTGAGCAGGGACACAAAGCTTTGCCCAGTCTAAAGCTGGAACAGACTGACTGTGCTGTGCTGGGTCATTTCCTCAGCTCAAACACATCAGTCCCATCTGAACTGCAGYGAGGAGGGAGGAAAACAACTCGCTGTAGTGCCCTGCTCACCCCCCTGCCCGGTCTGTGTGCCTCATTACCACTTCCCCCTCCACGAGGAATTATTTTCTCTGACAAACACCTTTTTCATAACCTTTCTCTGACTGCAGYACTGTTGGCAGCTGGAGAAGGTGGGACGTGACTTGAGGAAAAGGTTTCTGTGCAAAATGCAGTTCTTTATTTATTTTAATGCAAAAAGACAACAGAAAGTCACTGGAAAAAAAGAYCTGGATCAACAGGGAAATTAAGTAGGAACTATGAGTCCTTCAGCACCCAGAGGTGCTMTCCTGTTCATCCTTATGATAAATTCTGATGCTTTCCAGGAAAGGTTTCAATCCTGGACTGCATCTGAGAGCAACAGATCTAATCAGAGCTCCTGCCCTCAGTGATGTCCTTCTGGCAACTTCACCTTCTGGGTGGTCCCTCTCCACAATATCCTGCTTTTGTATGCCTGAAATCCCATGTTCCCACTAGCAGATTTATTTTTGTCCCTCTCTCAGGTGTTGGAAGACAACAAGCAGTGGTGGAAGTTGCTCAACCGGAGTGGGCAGGCCGGTTACGTCCCATATAACATCCTGGATGTGGTGAAACTGGAAGAGCTTGAACAGGTCTGTAGTCAGGTGGTGTCTGACTGGTACCAGCTGCAGGGCACAATCTGCCTCTGGGAAGAATCCTGTCATTAGACCTCCCTGGATTTCTTAGGATACTATGCACCAGTCAGGATGAACCCTCAGAAGCAGACAAAGTCAGGAGAYTCCCTAGTCTCCTACGATAAAACTCACATTTTGCCATGATCACTTTCCCAAATAAGGCCTATCCTTCCCATTCATGCAGCAGCCTCATGCTTTCCACAAAAGAAAATTTTTCCATGAAAATGCCAAGATTTTTGTTAGGGGTTAAATTACAGACAGACACCTCCTCAGCCAGTTCAGTTCAGCAGCAGGAACATGTTACTGGAGTGGAGGCAGATGGAAACACCATTTAAGTGAGAATTAAGTTAATATTGCAACTTGCACTGCAAAAAATGTGGAGCTGGAGTGCTCTAAATATCCTAAGGAAGCATGGAATTGCTTCCCTACTTTGGTATTGAGGAGTTTGGGCAAAGGCTAAGGGGTCCCAGTAGGGCACATGAGCACAAGGAGAACATGGCAGTTTGTCCCTCCGTGGGTGGGAGGCAGAAAGTTTAAGAATAGGAAAAATGGCAAAAAAAAATTCTCACTTTTTTTTTTCCCTCCTTTCTAACCAGTCTAACCAGAGGTACAAAGGAGACCTGAGCCCCAGGGGCTACGGCCCATCCAGCCCAACTCACAAGCTGCCTGCCAGCTACGCCGGGGACAAGTGGGGCAGTGAGATGTTATCTCGCAACTCTCCCCAGGACGCCAAAGAACGTGAGTGTGTGTCCCACTGTGTGTCCCACGCTGTGTGTCCCACACTGTGTGTCCCACACTGTGCTCCCCTGTGTTTGGGTGCTCYGTGCTGGGACCAGACCTACCCAAGGGGCTCCCTCTGCCCTGCACCTTTTTGTGCTCAGCAATAGAGCAGCACTGGGTCTGGAGGTGATTCCAGGTAGGACAAGAGCCAAGAGAGCAGCCCCGGAGCTCGTGACACCKCCCGGGCTCTCGGGCAGCCCAGGATCAGCAGGGCAATAAGTGATCACCTCATCCCTCCTTCCAGCTTGACCTTCCTCCTCCTCCTCCCAAGGAGAGAAGTTTCCTTTCCTTTCCCTTCCCAAACATTTAAGTGTGTCTAACAAACCACTCAGGTCAATCTCTTCCTCTTGCTTCCTTTGCTCATCTCCTGCCACACACACAGTGCCTGCCTGGCCTGTTCCTTCATGTGGTTCCACAGAATTCCCAACCAAACAGGAGATCCACATCACCCACTCACCCTGCACATGCTAGAGRGGGTCRCAGAGCAGGAGAGAGACCAGGGGCCCTGCTCACCTCACCCCCTTATCCCACCCTGGTCACTTCTGGAAGCAGAAGCCCTTTTGGGATGATGGAAAACCTCATACTACAAGGACATGGATTGRTTCGTAACACTGAGTTAGTCTCCACAGTCTTCAGGAGTTTCACGGGAAAAGTGAAACTGCATGAAGTGTCCCTGGAGTTTTCATGGAATTACAGGGTGGCCTCAGTTGGAAGGGACCTTCAAGCTCATCTCATCATGAGTGTGTTGCTCACTCCCAGTTTGTGCTTCCTGTCACTTCTGTTCCGCTGCGGAGCAAAACCTGGAGCTCTGAGGACTGGGATCAGCAAATTGCTTACTGGGAGTAGCAGAGAGGACTGAAAAGATCTCAGTCCCAAATCTCCAGCTGTAGATTCCCATGGAAGTATACTTCCACATCAGGCAACAGCCAAGGGGTGCTGGRTGGAAAATAAATGGCAACACAGGGGCACAGAAAAATGGGAACATGGTCCCCAGACACACAGAATCCATCCCTCCTGACCTCTGCTGCCCAGCGTGGKCTGGGATTTTCCCCTCTTGCTGTAAGTCTGCAGGGCAGCTCCCTTATTTCAACAGCCCGAAGGGAACTAAATAACTCACCCCAGAGGATGACAAACCGAAGCAAAAACCCAACAGCAACACCAGGCATCAGGGAATGGGCCCCTGTCCCTTGTCACCACCTGACAGCACCAACTGTCAGGAGCAAAGACACTGCCAGATCAGGTTTACACCCCTGAGCAAACCTTGAGCAGAAGCTGGTGGCTGTTGTGGGGTTCTATGTCCTTTGAATGAGGAGTAATGAACAGGGTAAGTTAGAAACAYGAGAAACAACGTTGRTCCCAATGTACATTCGTACACCAAACAGTGAAAACGAGGTTCTYTCACCAGCTGTGCTGCAAGGAACTCTAAAGCAGCTTTTTAGATCCCTTGGCTGTGATTTTGTGATCCCTCCTCTCCATCCTCCTGGAGAGGATCTGCAGAAATCCTGGTTTCTCCCAAAGAGAAAGCGACGTTTCAAAAGCTGAAGGGAGAGTCTTGGCTTAGGGTGAAAGGGGAGATCCCCCACTCTGCTCCAGGACCCTCCAGCCTCCAAAACCACAGAGATCTGACTGATGGACRTTCCTGACGGAATTCTGAAGGTCAAAATGTCAYCGCTCACCCTATTGCTCTGAAAGAGCACTTAAGCTTGTTCTTTAGAACTAAAACACAAAAGTAAGCCCTTTCCTGGGCTGTATTTACAGAGGTAATAAAAATGCTGAGCCACATCCTCATTTTCCTCACAATTTCCCCACAAACACATTCATTTAATGGGATTTTTAACTGAAGTCTTGATTTCATTCCCTACTTGTTTCTACAGAACTTATTCACCAAATGGATGAGCTGAACGACGAGCTGCTAAAGAAGATCACGAACAATAAAATTCAGCCTCCCCACAGGAATTTCAAGGTGGAAAAGCCTCAGCAAGTTTTTGTGCCCCTCACCTTCGAATCCAGCACCGAAGAAGTCAAAGCCTGGCTGGAGGCCAAGTCATTCAGCAAAGAGTAAGATTTGCTCTATTGCCACATGAAATGCTCGTCCTTCCCTGGAGAAGGAGCGGAGCAGGCCTTGCACCATCCCACCCCCACCTGGGTGACAAGTCACTTGTGTTTACTCACAGAGCCTGTGCTGCAAATTAGATTTCAACCCTATCACATCCAGGCTCTAGAACCAGCATGTTCAGAGCCCAAACTCACTCCCTTTCTCTCTCATACTTATTTTCTTGGAGAAAAATAATTCACGAACTAAACCCACGGCCTGAAATGCAACTGGAATTGCAGCTGCCACCTTGGCACAGCCCCAGGRCCCTGTGATAGGGCCCCGGTGCAGCTCCCRGCCTCTTATSCCTGACTCCTCACCTTTGGCACGAGGCCACGAGCAGCACAACCATCACCTCCTCACTCTGTGTCTCCCCAGGACAGTGGAACACCTGGGCATCCTCACCGGAGCTCAGCTCTTCTCCCTCAACAGAGAGGAGCTGAAGAAGGTGTGTGGTGATGAGGGAAACAGAGTGTACAGCAAGATCACGGTGGAGAAAAACCAGCTGGAGGTAAAGTGTTTTTCTTGATAATTCCTGCTGGAATGYGGGCCTGTACCAGCAGGGTCAGCTCATTAAACAGGCATTTTAAGAAATACAATTGGAAAAAAATTAACAGAAAACAATGCTACCAAACCTACACCACCAGTAAAACACACCGAAAAATTCTGAAGTGTCTTTTAAGCAAAAAGGCCCCAAATCCATAAGGCAGATCSTCTTGTTTCCACTAATTAATCTGCTTTTTACCAATATCACTTACTTCTTTGAAACTAGCTCCACTCTTATAGCATTAATTAAATACTGTAATTTAACCACAGCTTGAAGTTCAAATTCAAACTTCCTGTTTTGTTTCCATTCCAGAAAAGCAGAGGGGAGTCAGAGCTCCAGGAAATCATGAAGCGCCGCCAGGAAAGGATTGATTCTGCTAATTAAAACCTCCCTGCTTTATTTCAGCTCTTAGTCCTAAGTAGTGCAGAAAAAAAGGGAATGAAAGCAAYGATCCCCGGCTCAGGCCGGAGGCAGCAGAGCTCCCCTTGGGGTCCAGCTGCCATCAGAGTGACAATTCCTYGACYACTGTTTGTAAGGGTTGACAATAAGACCATGTCCCACTGGGAAAGGTGTTTTAATTTTGCATGAAGTATTTTTTTTATAACTATGTATTTTATACTGAAATTTTATGTGCAGGCGATCAGGGCAGGATTCACATGGGGTTGGATGTAGGACAAGGGCTGGATTCAAGCAAAAAAAGACCACCCAAAGCTTTTCTCTGAGGGCTGTCCCTGCTCCCACCCCTCGCTGGCACAGCTCAGGAAGAGCGGGTGTGGGACACAGCCTCAAGGTCTGGAGTCTGGACCACGGGAATAAAGCTTTTCATAGAACCCTGGAGTGGTTTGGGTCGGAARGGACCTTAAAGCTCATCCYGTTCCACCCCCTGCCATGAGCAGGGACACCTTTCACAAGCCCAAGTTGCTCCTGTCCAACCTGGCCTTGAACACTTCAGGGGTGGGGAGTCACRAGCCCTCTGKGCAACCTAAAGCAACCCCCTTTCCATTTCCATTTCCTCCTCAGTGCRGGCRTTCCCTGCAGCCCACGAGCACAGGCCCTGTGACAACTCCCTGTCCTCCTCCTGTCCCCCTGTGCCCCCTCGCTGGACAAGGCTAGAATGGCAACGCACGTTCCCGAAGACTGGCTGCTTCCTTAAATCCATAGACCAGTTAGTGCTGTCTGTGAACAGCTGAAATGAGCTTCCACTGCCTAAAAACTGAGCAGGAGTGACAAAGTTATTTGAATCCGGAAAGAGGTGAGCTCCACCTGCCCAGGCCTGCTCACCCAGAGGCTKGGGCTCAGGGCAGCTGTGCAGCCCTTCCCTGGGGCTCTGATCCTGCACTGGAATTTTGAGGTGGTGTCAAACCCGGCCTAACACCAGGAGAAGATAAGCCCTGACCATTTGCTCCCGACCCAGGCCCACCCACAGCCCTTCCCAGGGTGTYGGTCACTYGTCCCCACCTTCACGTTTTCACTGCAAAGAGGCAGCTGAAATGATTCCCACAGATCTAAAACCCAAAAGCACACTGGGAAAAGCAGGTAAAACACAAAATAAATGGCCACAAGAAAAGAATAATCTAATTTAGCACAGGATGTTGCTGTTTACTTCCTGTTTTCCTTCATAAGGTTATGTGCATTTGTATATATAACAATCTGTAAATAGGGTGAGGGAAATCCCTCTCCCGAGAGGCAGAAATTAAGTGATTACGCATCAAAAATTTACTCAAAATTTTAAAACTCAAGCAAGCAGAGAGTAGTTCCTGTCCACAGCAAGTTTGGCACACTGTACTTCTCTCTCTGTTTAACTGACAGACCAACCTGATTGCAAAGCAGTGAAGCAAACACAGCTCCAGAACTGCTCACAGCCCAGGGACAGTTGGGTTTTCCCTCTCAGCAGGTGCTGAGTCTTTGCCCAAATTTGTGCCTGTCCTTGCACATTTAATGGAAAAAGCTTTAGAACAGCATCTGGGGAACTCATGTCTAAACCTGAGAACACCAATGCACCTCAGTTTTGGCTTTATTCTTAAAGTGTCTCTAATGGATAATCTGTTGTCTTCATTTGAAACAGGACACTGCTGGCACCAGCAGAATTAGAGTGCAGGCAGGGGAGGATCCTGGTTGTAGTCACAGCCCTGCTGGGATCTGAGAAGGGCACTCACCTTGTCAGGGAGGGATGAAGAGGACAATCCTCCTGAGAAGCCCTGGCTCTGGATTAGGGTGGAGATGGGAGGCAGGATGGCAAGCACAGGAGRTGAAAAAATTCCTAAAATGAAAATAAAAACAAATGTTGAACTAGGAAACACACCAACTTCTAGTCTTGGGGTGTAGAGGAAAGCAAATCACAGGGAATTACAGTTATTTGGAATTATAACAGGAGTGTACATGACAGCTCTGTAGAGCTGGGAGCCACAGGAGCATTTCCTAAAACAAATATCTCAGCGGACCTTATTGCAAAGTCACTTTTATAAATTTCCATGCGACTGAGCTGTGCATCTGTTCTGTTTGTACTGCCTGCAGACAATGCTAAAGTTCTGTACATTAATGTAACTGAGCGAAGGAGACAATGACATAACCATGCACTGTACAAGATTTATTAAAATAGTTAAGTTATACTTATAACTCCATCTCCGTCTCTTGTCACTGGGTTTTCGTAACAGTTCGTCACCGGGAGTCTCAGAAACTCAGCAAAATGTCTGAAACCACACGTTTCCTTTTGGTTTCGGGGACTGACACTCAACAGGAAGGATGTTATAGCCTAGATAACTGCATCTAAAAACAGGGGCAAAGCATAAGAAGGTTGTACAAATGCACATTTGTGCCTATGAGGAAGGGGAACTACTGTGGCAGCTGTCCCAAGTGGAACAATACAAAAAGAGGGAACAGTGTAACAGCATCACACAAAGCCTGTTACACGCGTTCTCAGACATTTCCAGCCAAGGGTCATCTTCTGTTTCAGGAGGCAAACGTTTAATCGTTTTCTCTTTTCTTAATAATTAATCTACTCAGTTGAAGTAACTGGTAATGCCTTCTGTAGATGTTTAGGGGAGATCAATTTCCAAGTGGGACCACACTACCAAGATGCCTAGATAAAGTTTAGGCGAACCAAGAGCCTTGCTGGCTCGGAGGCTCTCTCAGCGGCTGGAGCTGTACCCGACAAGCCATTTCGAACCTTGCCACGACGGCAGAAGAGCACAGAGCGCTGAGCTCCTGCAGCGGAGCAGCACCGGCGTGGCTCCGAGCCCTCCCTCGCCCTCACGGCTTGCCCGCCGCCATCTTGCGGCACCGGCGCCGCCCCGGCYCCGCGCGGCCATGAGGGACGGGTGGCTCAGGGGCGGTTCGCACGCCCTGCCGGCCGTGGGGAAGGCGCCTGGGGGGCTCGGGGGACGGGGGGTTCTGGGGACAGGAGATCCCGGGGCCGGGAGCTCCCGGGGACTGGAGACCCCTTGGCGCTTCCCGCTGAGGGCAATGGCGGCGTCACGGTCGCCAAGGCGACGGCCCGCCCCGAACCCCGGARCAACGAACCAGCCAATCAGAATCGTTGTCCCTCCCGCTGCCCCGCCTCGGCTCCGCCCGGCCGCGTCCGTCTTGTGTCCGCGCTCCTGATTGGCTGGCAGCCTCCCTGCAGGGCCGGGATTGGCGGTGGGCCGCGGGAGCGCGCGGGCGGCGGGTGCGCGCGCAGGCCGGTCCCCTCCGGGCACGCACGGTCCCTTAAAGGCGGGCGAGCCCCCCACAGCCGCGGACATGTCGGTGTCCCCCGTGAAGCGGCAGAAGATGGAGTCGGCGCTGGACCCGCTCAAGCAGCACACCACGGTGGTGGCCGACGCCGGGGATTTCAACGGTGAGAGGCGGCGCGAAGGGACCCTGTCACCACATCTTCTCCTTAGCCCCCTCTACCCCCCCCCACCTTTACGGGGCGTGGGCGCGCCCGGCCGAAGGGGCGCGCGGTGCGGGGAGCGAACCATCCTGCGGCCGGCGGGGGGAGGCGCTCGGTGGTGGCGCCTTGGTCTCGATCCCAGGGCAGATCCCACCCAGCCAGGACATTTTCCAGACTTCCCGTGATTTTCTCCCAGTTTGCCCTCGAGTGTGCCCAGAGCACCACGTTCAGCTCTGCGTGCTGTCAGTAAGAAGTGCCAGACTCAAGGCAGGCTCTGCTGTGCTAATGAATTCAGGTTTTCTTCCAGTGACCTGTCTTAGATTTGGGACTTATTTGGGATTTTTCAAACCTAAGGCGAGATTGGACGGGGCTTGGAGCAGCCTGGTCCAGTGGAAGGGGCTGGAACTGGATGAGTTTCAAGATCCCTTCCAAACCCAAACCATTCCAAGATTCCATGACTCTATGATACGCTTAAAACCTGGTTTGGGGTTGGAAAAAAAGAAGGGAGAAGGTGTTTTTTATTTGTTTCAATTCAGCTGTGCATTTATCTATTCTCTTGCATTTCCAGGATGCAGAAAGCGAGAGGGAACTTGAGGAGCGCAGTCTGGGAGGAATAATTTTGGAAAAACTCATCCCACTGGATACTGCACAGACAGTAAAATTCCAGATGGGTTTCATGCTCCTGACAATTTGGAGTGCACTTCATGGATAAGCCACAAGAGCTTACAGGAAAACATACCCAGCAGCACATCCAGAAGAACACCCTGGAATTAATGGGATAAAATCGTAGTTTGTTTTCCTTTGTGCAGCACAGCATGTGTTTGATTTTAGGATCCTTAAAAATGTTACATTCCTAAAAACATGGGTTGTGGAAGTTTACAGGTAGAGTTTGTGATACAAAAGTATTTGGGGTTATATAGATGGCAGATATTTGTGAGATAGATACTTTGTGATATAAATATGTATTTTATATAGTTTTATGTGTATGTATAAATAAATATATATTTTACATATATATATGCACTTACATCACACACTCCGCCTGTCTGACAGCCTTGTTGGTGAGCTCCCAGCTCATTCCTGAGGAAATCTTCAGGCAAAAGTTTTTCCAGTTTGTTTTCTCTTTTCCTTAATAATTAATTTACTCCGTTGAAATAGCTGATAATGCAGCTTTCCTGCACAATCCAGAGTGGATTTTAAGAGATTCATTAGTCAAAGAAGTGAGGAACAGGAGTTTGAACTCTCCTGGGCACTGCAGCTGGCCAGAGGTCCCTCCTGACTGTGTGACAGCGAAAACCCCACGGCCAAGGATGACCAGGGATTTTGGAGATGGAGAATTCCATGGCATCAGTTCACAGCTGCGCCGGCGCAGTTGATGCAAAAGGAAAATCCAGGACTTCTCTAAAGGGAGCATTTTTCCTGGATGTGTGTAAATACAGACACACCTCTTTACACTCAATTTTGGGGTTGTTTTTCCAGTTTACTCTTCACCTTTCCAGGCTTTATTTCAGCCCCCTGGCCCAGCCCGACGTGCGGCAGCGGCGCGAGGGCCGGGACTGTCGGGGGCTCCGGGAGCGCAGATTCCGTCGTGGCCCAGCYGTGTCCGGCAGCCTCCCGGGAATCTCCCTGCGGCAGCGGCCTGGGAAGGGAYGAGACATCTCCTGGCACTGCCTGGAGCACAGGAATGGAGTGGAAACTGAACTGCACAAATAATTCAGGCTCCCACAGAAATCTGCTGGGTCAGGAGTGTCAGGAAAGTGGCATCTTCAGTGCCACCTCAATGGCTGTTTTCCTTGGAGCTCTCAGGATCAGGATGAAATGGTGTTCACACCCCACTRGGAAAGCAGGAGCAGGATCAGTGCTGTAACTGTGTCTTTTTCCTGCTCTCTGCACTCTCTCAAGGRTGCCCTGGAGTGCTCTGGCTCCTGGCAATTTAATCTGTGTGTAACAGCTGCCYGTGCCTGTCTGTGCAGCTGGGGCASTCCCTGGGTGTCCCATGGAATCCCTGGGGTTATTGCACAGCCATCAAGGCCTGACAGTCCCGTGCAGAGAGAGCTCAGCACACRTYCACAGAGGCAATTCCACCAGCTGAAAGAAAGAAAGAAGAAAAAGGTGACTTCTTTTGTTTCAAAGTTATTTCAAGTTCTTAAAGCCAAGCCAAGCTTTGCTCTTGATTTTGG